>VRYO01001717.1:7475123-7546079 GCA_009812075.1 Sialia sialis | reverse complement strand
GGTGTTTTCCTACTACACATTATCAAGTCATAGTTTTTCTGATGAGGACCTACTACCAAAGGGAGGATGGATAGAGAAAAATAGTCTAGCAAACATAATTTAATATTCCTCACAAAAAATATATATTTAAATGAGTCTATTTCTATTCAGTCTCTTTCAGGCTCCACACAGGCCATAATCCATCTTGTGGGTGGCTGAGTGAGAAAGAAACATTTACGCCTTCCTGTTGCAATTAATTATTACCATAAATGTTTAAAAAGAGATTTTCCTATTTCCTAGCAAACAGTAATTGAATGCTGGAACCAAACAAGTAATGCTGCAGCTCTCTGGGTGTGATGGGCAAGCAGAGGGTGACTTTGTGAGCCACCATTGCAGGTGCAGGTGCAGCCTGGCCCTCATTCCCTGCAGACACCTCCGCTGCTCGTGAGGGCTCATCCCTGCCCTTTTCACCACAACACATATTTGTTCCATCTTAACTGAACAATCCACCCTTTTAAAATAACAACCCGTGGGTGCTCCAGCTATCAACATGAAACAAGTTTTGTATTGCTACCTGGACAACAAATCATGTAAGACTTGGCCTTTCTTCCTGTAGAGACATAGATAGCCTTGAAGCCTCCCATTTTATCTGACCAGAAGGAGGGAGCTTCCCTAGGAGACAAACAAAAGCTGTGTATTACTCAGTGAAACTCTGGCCCATGGGGGGACCATCAGTGCCCTCGGGGCTGAGCCCTCCCTGCGGCCAAGCAAGAGCATCAAAGTGTCACACAAGGGGATTGCATTTCCCCTACTGCTGAATAAACTTTTAAAAATCCTATTTGGAAATACAATAAAGGAAAGAATTATTCCAGGATGGAAGAACCGCTGAATGACAGTTATCTGTTCTCCATCATGAGAGGTGAAACTTGTTAATTTGTCTTGTTTTAATCAGGATCAAGTACATCTGACAAACTGTTTCAAATCATTGCTACTCAGGGGGTTGATGACAGTCTCCAAGATACATCTGTTCTGCAGTAGGCTTCCAAAAAAAATTAAAATAGATCCTCCTTCATTTTCTTAAAAGAATGAGTTCCTCTATCAAGACAGAAAGGGATAAAAATATACATATAGATATATGCAAAAATAATCCTATCATTTCTTTGTTTGATCTTCAATTTGTCCAAGGGTAATACTGTGCATGGATAATCACCCTGCGAAGAGCAGGTTTTGCCTGGCCCAGTCCATGTGTTAAGATGCAGTATGTAATGTCAAAGATGTGTAAACAGCCTTAGAAATATCTTCATGATACCAAAATACAAAATCCCAGATCCTTTTCAAACTATGCAGATATAAATCTTGCAACTTCCTTTGGACTAGCCTGAGCAGTCTGACAGACATAACCTTCTGCTTTTATTGAAACATCTCCTCTTTCTTATTACCACTTCCCTTGATCTTCATTCTTTCTGTCTGTTCTGAAGTCTCAGCTTAACTTGACTAAATTCACAATCATTTTCTCTTACCCTTTTGTCACTTCTCCTATTTTTTGGTATAATTCAACATATGCCCAGCTTCAATGCAGGAAGATTTCTGCACATTTCCTCAGAGTCCTGGCTTCTGAAATGAGAGGCTGATGCTTTGTGCCTCACCTGCTGTTTGTGAAGCTGAGAACGGCTGCTGTTATAATTCACATGGAATTAAGGAAACAAAACATGGAATATTTTCTGCAAAATATTTCTTTGTATTTAATATATTTATGGTCAAGATTAGAACCCAGGAGACCTGGCCTTTCTTGAGTTATGAGACTACCTGTCTCAAAATAGGATTTCTTCTTGTACTCCCTCCACTCTCTCATTTTTCTGACACCACATTTTTTGCTCTGAATTTACAAAAGTGATTACTATAGGATGGATGCCAGAGCAGTTTTAAAATAAAGATTTTGGGGTGTTTTTTTCATTACTGCATGTTATAAATTGACTGATAAATTACCTCAGAAATAAGAATCTTCTGGTCAAAGCAGAGTTGGATCCCAGAGGGTGGCTCCATTTCTCTGTGCATTTAGGGGTTTTCCTGGGCATTCTTCCTATCATAGAATTACTTTTTTTCTCCTGTCTTTAGTTGCTTTCCAGTTTCTTTTTTAATAAATAATCTGTTCAAGGCAAGGACAGTTTATGCAGTGTCTAGTACAAAAGGCTGCTGATTTCCCTCCTGGCTTCTGAGGTACTTTGTAATACAAATAATGATGCTAATCATAGTGGGTGAGTCTGGAAATGGGGTGTTTTAAAAGTCTGATATAAATCAAATGAGGGTAAAAAAACCCAGCCTTATAAATATGTTCATCTTAAATAAAAAGATATTCACTTTCATTCATTTTTAGGTGCCCCCTCTAGTTGGTACTGACAGGCAAATGAATGGATTTCTTATAAAGGAAGTCTTCACATCACTCAATTCTTTGTAAATCTCTAGGCAGATTAGAGGATTTTTGCCTTCTTTTTTCCTTTTCCTTAAAATGTTATAAATACTTCCTTTCCATTTTGCTCTCCCACTGCTTTAGACATTGAGATGGTTATATCACAACCACAGATAAATTAAAATGACTGGTATGAGGTTATAGATATGCACAAGAACAAAAGGACAGATGACTGAAAAGAGAATGTTTTAAATTATTCAGAAAGATTCTTTTTCTTTCCTTGGGATTTGGAGAGCAATTGAAAAAAGCAATGAATGAATATGAGTGCTGCATGAGCAATCTGACACTGTCAGACCCAGCACTAGTGCCATGTACATTTCCCTCTTTTGATCACTCAGTTCAAAACTTGTTCAGTTCTTTTTAAATAGTTTACCTCTTTCTGTTAAATGCAGAACTTAAAGATTGTCCTCTAATTCCTCTTCAGAAGTTCTCACAGCTATACTTTGGAGTACCTATGAGGTACATACCCATGAGAATCCATTTTTTCAAAACTTCTTTTAACCTTGATAGTATCATAAAGGAGAATCTAGGATCTTCAAAGAGCTGAAAAACCCAGGAGTAAATCCAGAGGTTTTCAGTTCCTCCCTTTTACCTCTTGAATTAAAGACAGTAAAGCTATTTTTTCCTTAGATGTACTATCAAAGCAATACAGCAATGAAAAATGTACCCAAAAAAAGTTAATAATGCCCTTAAAGATGTCATGTCAGCCAGAATCCTTGATACTTTGCACGAGTAAAAAAAGTTTATGCATAAAGATATGTGGAGTGTCCACTCATGTAGAGTTAGATCACACATTGTAAATCAGCTAATTTGTGTAAGCAGCACAGGTAATGATCTCTAATTCTTGCTAGGTGCTCACTTACACAAGAACACTGTGCTAATTTCTCCTACTTTCTTTTGCTGGAGGCTGAAAAACAACATCACCATATTTTTTCTCATAAATTGTAGGACATGCACAATTGGAAAATGCCTTTTTTGCACCTGACTGGAACTGTGCACAGCCCATGGATGACAGGAGCAACATGTGAAGCTGGAAGAAATGAGCAAATTAAAAAACAAATGCACTTCAGAGGATGTTTTCCAGAGATTTAATCCTGCTGAGGCACTTAATTCTCCCTGGTTTTCTGAATCAGCTGTTCATAAGTTGTTCTAAATTATTTTGAACAGAATGGCAGAAAGACACCTGTTTAAAAAAAAGCAGGATTATAAAATATGATATATGATTCCTGCCAGCCATACAAAAATGCCACTTTCTACATTACAAAAAAGTCCCCAAAAAACTGTTACAAGTAGGTTACAGAGAGAGTAGAGGGCAAACAATGAAAAACGAAAGAAATAAAGGTTACATATATGACGGTGTATAACTGAACATATATAACAACCACAAGAAAAAAAAAATGGCATTAAAATGCTTCTTATTTTTACTAATGTTGCCAAGGTCACACAGGCTTAGAGGAGATGGCTTGATTTATATTCCAGGTGTTTCTCCTTGGAGGCTGAAGGTTTCAGCTTTATTCCCAACATTGGTACAGCTTAATAATGGAGGACAGCAGAGAAGTTTTCTGTGCCACTCCATGAAAGGGTTCAGTTTTCTTTTTAAATCAGCATGCAAGCTGACAAAGAATATGATGAAATTGCTTTGACTATTCATTTGTTTTGTAAGTTAAATTTGATGGAATTGTTTACTTTTTTGTTCCATTGATACTGTTGGTTTTGACTTTCCCTTTATGCTCTTTAATCATTTGACATGAATGTTTGTAAGTCAGACAGCTCCTAATACCAAATTTCTACCTAGTGTGCACAAACAGATTTATGCATTTAAGTTGCAAATAGGTGCAAAGTCAGTCCTTCAGTGACCCTTGAGATTCCTCCAGAGTTATACATTGATCTGCATTCCTCAGCTCCTTAAGAATGTTGAACTCTTCTCTGTTTCTACTCTGCCTTGCAGTTTCCTCTCTCCTGTAAGTGTAATTGTGCTGTGAAGCAGAGCAATGTAGTGACCCCAGCCTAGGAAAAGCTCTGTCAGCACTGGAGAGTGGGTCAGAATCCCCAGGAGAACTTCCCTGCACTGCCAGTGTGCTCCTCTAAAGTTATGAGGAGAGCATCAGGCAAAGGATATCATGCGTGTGTAATAGACAGCCTCAGGACTGCATGGCAGAAAGGATATTCCATAGAGACAAACAGTGGCCATAAATAAATTGTCACACAAGAACCACACAGTTCTCTGGTTTTCCCATTATCAGTCCCCAGCAGTCATCACCAACAGGAACCTTATATTCATCTTATTTAATGTGACTCTGGATCCAGTGCTCAGTGAAAACAAAGAAAAGAATTATCTATACTTCCATGGGTTTGGCTAAGACCCTCTCAGCTGGAAAATAAGATATATCTCATAACATAGGAAGTACCAGAAGCTTATCCTGCAGCAATACTCTGCCTGTATTTGTTGAACTGGTTTCTTTTGGCCTCTGCTTTAACTCTGATGCTAATATTCTGTTCCTTCTGGCAAAAAAATGAGAACCAAATCCCACTACAATGAATGAATGAAAACACTGCTGGCTAAAGTAACTATCGTTTTACAGCCTTTCTCATTGATAAATCAGTATAATTACCTTTATTTTCCAGGGGAAAAGAAAGACAAAGTGAAGATATGTGATTTATCCAGAAGGCTGACAGCAAAGGTAAAGAATTCCAGAGTCTAAATCCAGGGTTTGACAGATTGTTTCACCATTAGGGATAATCTGCCAATTACGTGAGCCAGTATTCTGCTTTATGTTTTACATACTGTGTTTTCTAGTATAGATTTCATTCATGTTTATGTAGTAACCTATATATATTGCAGAATAAATTATCAGAGTACTTGTAATTTTTCCCTGGTGCAAGTTCTGAAAAATTCTGCCAGAAGATTGATTTTCCACAAAGAATATCAAATACTACCTCCTGAGGAAGCTGTGAAGACAAAGCTGCTCTGGAGCTCAGACTGGGAGTATTCAGTCCCAATCTGGCAGAGTACAAATGTTTCTATTCTATTCTATACTATTTTTCCTCTTGCTGTCTTGGATTGTTTTTGCTTCCCAATGTATACTTTTGATCAGTAAAGAAGTTTAAAAGGGATAGTTGCTCCTTTTCCTCCTGCATGTAGGATACACACATATGTTTCCCTGGGCACATCACTCACAGCTAATGTCTAAGGGGTTTGGATAGCCTATATGTACATAGAAACATCTCACAGTGTACATTTCTCAAGATGTAAAATATAATTAAAACAAGGGCTCTCCATACAACTATTTAATCATAAAGCGATTGAACTGAGTAGTGAAGTTTCTCGTCCCAGAAGCCAGGGATTCCCATCACTGTCACTCACTTCACAGAAGTGATCTGTCTGTTTCACAGAGCATGACTTCAGTTCCATGGATATCTAAGTATGATGACCCCACTTTCTGTCCTTTCAGGGATTTGCTTTATTTTAGGCATTGCATTATTCTTTCCTATTTAATGTTTACTTTTAGTATACATCATCATCCTTTTTGCAACAACACAAAATCATGCTTGATTTACCTTTCTCCTGGCTTCTAAAATGATTGCCTGGTGCATCCATATGAGGTTGAGGGTGTTGAGAAGGTCAAAGCAATGACAGCCTTCAGGGCTGTGTCAGTGGATGCTAAATTGCCTACTCAGCTCAGCACTACCACAGGCTCACCCACAAAATACAGCCAGACTGTGATGGCAGCAGTGCTTGAATAAGCCTCAAACCTTCTTTTCATGACTCAAAGCTTTCCAAATTTTAGAGTTAAGGCCTGATTTTCTCAGCAGTAAGCATCCTCTCCTCGCCTTCACTTTCACAGAAATTGCCATTTGAGAGTACAGCTCCTGTAATTCCTACTTCCTTCTCCCCCCATAGCAAGAAAGGCCTGTCACTGCAGACATGACAGCAGCAAAGCTGGAGTAACAGAATGTTTCTCGGGTGAAGGATATTAATTTATGGCAACCAAGCTCCAAAACAGATTTATTGTTTTAATGGCACCCTGGCATCAGCAACTAGAGATCTATTGGAGTCCCTTACCAGCACGTAAGAGATTTCTTATAACAGTTTTCACTCGAGCTTAGGCTAGTGAAACAAAGTCAGCAGGTATTGTGAAGGGGTGTCATTCCTTTCAACAGGCTTTTCTTCCCTTGTTATGCAAACAAGGAGCAGCTTGTTCTCTGCCTGTGTTCATTGCATAAAATAAGCAGTTCTGTTAACAACCTTTTACTTTCCTGTGCTGGAAGTGCCCAAAAGAGGCATGTTACAGCAGCACAGATAAATTAATAGGACCTTTATGTCATTTAGGTTTGTGCTTACACTCTCTTAACTGTAGTCTGTTGGAAATGAATATATGTGAGATGACACATGTACTGCCCATCTCTGGTTTCTATCCCTTCCATCCACTTTGGGCCACTTTCAAACACTTTATTTCATTGAGCGGTACCTCATGTCACTCAGGTAAGCAAGGTACTGCCCAGTTTGGGTGTACATTTCAGAATCTGGCTGTTTATAAACAATGCTGTCCTTCAGCTATGAGTACATAAACCACACTCTGACAACGGAGATAAGCCTTTATCATCTAGTGCATAATTAGCAGTTCAAAAATGTTGTCATGCAACTTTCATTCCACAGTGCAGCAGAAATCCTATTTGCTTCAGCTGCTGCTCCTGATGCCAGTGACCTGTGGCACTGAAAGGCTAATGGGATCGCACAGGAGTCACTCCAGACATCGTCTGTGCTAAGTGAAGTTGTGCAAGTGTAGCTGAGGCCATAATTGAGTACTTGTTTGGGGTGAGCTGCATGTGATGGAAAGAACCCAGTATGATGACAAGGATCTAAGCTGAGTTTGAAGTCCTCCTATTTGGGGAAAAAACATTTTCAAGAGAATTTGCTGACATAAGGTGTGGAAATTCATAAGACTCAGTGATCCACATCTTTCTATGTCAATATGTTATGGCCTTTTGTATCTCTTTTAATAGTTGAACTGTTTTTCAAACTACTGAAAAGGAGATTTGAAGTGTCAAACATGAAAATTCCACCAAACCCATAAAAACATTCCTTAAATTAGGAACCAATCAACAATTTTCTTAATCTGTCCAGCACAATGCTACTTCAACATCGTCCTATTACCAATTTCCACCACGTATTTGGATACTTGTTGAAATCTATCTCTCCTTGAACATGCATTTACTAAGACACAAGAATATATTCAACATAATTTTTAAAGTTCTTGTTCTGGTCACTAGTTCAGTTTCTGTTTTACCAGCAATTAATATCCTTAATTACAATATTATACTAGGTTGTTATAATTATGTATTTTATCACTTATGAAGATTACAGTGGTTGGATAAAAGCATTAAAAGTTTTTAAGTGTGAAACATATTAGTGTGCCCTGTACCCTGACAGTATGTTAAGAATTTATTCACCTCATCTGCTGGCACCAATTTATGTTTTCTTTAGCCATGCAGAAGAAAGCCTAAAATAATCCACAGCTCCTGATTTCAAAATAATTCACTAACAGAATATCAGAAGTTAGGATCTCCAGAGACTCAGCACAGTAAGATGCACACCCCAATGCATCCAGATAATCATTCTACACAGGATCTGCAGACTTCCAAGCAAAAAACAATCCTATTCTGCAAGAAAACACCTGTAGTACTTTGAGAGGTAAAACCAATGAATTATGGGTGTTTGTTTAAAAGAAGTTATATGCTTAGAACTCCCATGACTCTCAAGTCAAGGGTAAAAAAATGGGACACAGGAAACTGAAAAAAATTAAGTTCTAGTTAAATTCCTGTGCTGGTTTTGCATTGGAGCTCCTAAGAGCTTCCTCCATGCCTGGCAAAACCAATTGCTGGCTGGCTCTGAGAATAGGCATGCTGATAAGCCAATTAAAGAGCTGAACACGCCTCTGTGAGATTCACATTTTAAACCAGAGCAAGATTGAGAATTTCTCTTTTTCTTCTGGCCTGAGTACAGGTAATAGGAACCTCTGTTCCTAGATATGATCTCAGAGATGAAGAGAACCTTTGCTTCGGAAAAGCTCATCCTTAAAAGGGTACCCCATTAGCCAAAGATTGAGCACTCGAAAACAGTTGTGGGAAAAGCTGTAAGGTGAGGGGAGGGACTTTCACATGGCAGATGGATTTCCATCTCCCGGGTGGCTGATTCACTGTGACATTGAAGCCCAAGAGAATTGTTACTTGTGGAGAAGTCTCCGTGGCATGGCAAGAGAGACTCCTCTCCCTGAGAGAAGTGAAGAAAGTATTGTAGAGGTGGTAAACTGACTGAAAGTCCCAGGTTTTTTCTCTTTACAATGTCAGTGAGAAATGAAAGAGGATGGGGAGGAAGAGAAGTGTTCTGAAGGTTTATTCAGATTTTCTTATTATTTTTCTTTTAATTCTGTTAATAAAGTTTTCTTTATACCCTTCAAAAGTTGCACCTGCTTTGCCTTCCTCCTAATCCTATCTCATAGCAGGACATGAGTAAATAATTCTAGTGGGTGCACTGATGATTTGGCCAGCACTAGACCCACCACATTAAATTGGTGTGTTGGCGAGAAAATTGAAAATTAGTGAACCAAAACTACTACAATTCCTTTAGATGCCCTTCCTGTAAATAAAAGTCCTTTTGAACTTGACCATAACGCTGCATTTCTTACGTGGTATTGGATTTTTCTATCAGATTATCCAGCTGGAAAGCCCCTGAAGGGAGCTCTTGTCTTAAACAAGCCTAATGGGAAATGAGAAGGTAGAAGGTTTTTTTAGAGTTGCTGTATTTTGTTGCCAAACCCTTGAAACTCATCTGTTGCTATATGGAAGAAAAAAAAAAAAAAAAAGAATAAAACAAGCAAACCCATATTTTACTGAAAATCTTCTCAAGTGGTATCTAAATGCTCCAGTAACTTCTTGGTTATTTTTCACCTGGACAGCAATGAACTCAAGCTGTCAGAGGCCTTTCAAGGGCAGCCACTCCTAATTAATTTTACTGGAACTCATTTAATGTCAATATTTATTTAAAAGAAGATGTAGCAATTAGAAGCAAAGGAATATTCTGAGTTTCACTGAAGCTAATAGAAAAACTTCGACTGGGCTGAAGAAAGCCGAATGGACGATGAGATCCCCATGGAGGATGAAGGATAGAAATATGTTTTCCTGTGAAGGGTTCCTATTTTTTAAGTGCTGTAAGATATTTTTTAATGGTATTCATCTCCACCAAGTTCTCTAAACTCTGTCATGTGTTTCACAAAAGGCAACACATTTGCAGGCATATGTGGTTCTGAATAATGAATTCATTTAACTCTGCAGCTCATTATTGCCTTTTGAGTGTCCCAGTAACTGGCGCAGCTAAGCTCACTCCTGAGTGCTGGAGCCGGAGAAAGGATGGGTGTAAACACTTCAAAGACTCAAGACATGAGTGCAGTGGTTTTAACAAAGACATATTCAGTGGGGGCAATAGAATGACAGTTTGGATTAGGATCTTGACAGCCAAATAAAAGCCTGCTGAGGCAAGCTGGGTATTTCTACCACTCATGCTGCAGCACAGCACTTGTGCTTGGTGAGAGGCAGGTAGGGAGGATTAGCATGACCTTTGCTTAATGAACCTTTAGAGACTGGATGGTAAACAAAGCAAAGAGCTGGAAAAGAACAGGATCACAAAACTTTCATTAAAGATTGTTTTGTTCAGCTTCAGTTTTTAAATCTCTAAGATATTTTCTATCACTGAATTTTGGTATCAATTATGTATCCCAAAGGAAATTTATCGTGGGACCTCATTCAAACTGCTAAGGCTGAACTTTTTTCATTTTTATCTACTGAAAAAGTAAAGGCAGAAAACTCAATGCACATTGTCAACACAGGATTAGAAAGTGACACCACCACTTACGAAATCTGATACAAAATTTTGGTGCTCCAGATACCTTAAGGTCTGGAGAAATTGATTCTACCTGTGTCATTTGATTCCTTATGTTACCTTGATGGGTCTCATGGTCTTCGTAACGACTGAAACTTGAATGAGAAAATCAAAGTGATATGTGTCCTCTCTGCAAGATTGTGATGCTTCCATGTTTCCTCCTCCTCTGTTGTTACAGGCAACACAGCATCTGAGCCACTGCACTGGAGCTTGTAGCAAACAGAAATCTTTTGTGCTTCCAAGGGAAAATTGGTTTCATGGGTATTTTATAACAATATCCTCCATGTCCTCAATTTTCTGCACTCCTCCTCCTTCCTGAGTCAAAGAAGAATTTGCTTCCTGTCTCTCTACTCCATGTTTAACCCAGCCACTGATGACATTCAGGGGGAATATTTGCTCTTCCCAGAATTGTGCTGTTTGGGCAGAGACAACCAGTATTGCCAAAGTTAGTGCAGAATGTGGTTGGAAAATTATCTGGTGGATATTATTGCAGTGCCTTTCAGCACAGTAGCATATTTGTCATATTCATGACTAATTAAAGAAACACTTTTAAAAGCCGCTTAATTTTGACTTAATCATCCCATCTAATATATATTCAATTAATATTATTTAA
Source organism: Sialia sialis (assembly GCA_009812075.1). Classification (NCBI taxonomy): domain Eukaryota; kingdom Metazoa; phylum Chordata; class Aves; order Passeriformes; family Turdidae; genus Sialia; species Sialia sialis. The sequence goes on along the minus strand of VRYO01001717.1, from coordinate 7,535,084 downwards.
TAAATATACAAGGTAACAAGCAGTGCCACGAGCATTGGAACAAATGGAGAAAGATTTTTCAGAGCATAAGACTAACTTTATGATTCATGAGAAGACTGTAACTAAGGAAAGCCTTATGAAGATCTCTCATTAACCAATATGGGATTCTAACACGAGACAAAAATTAACAGATTTACTGGATGTTATGGGGGGTGGGTTTAGTATTGCAGAATCAATAGAGGGAATAAAATTTCAATTGAAAAATAGCTACATAAACGAAAGTCTATCCAAAATTTGGACATTCCTGAATTTTTCTTTACAGTGAATTCTGTGGTGCACAACATTCAGTGAGTTTTAACATCATATGTGCCTTGAAAGAGATCATTTGCCAGGGTATTTCACAAGGTTTATGGGAATTTATTATCACTAATCCATTGCAAAATATAGTTTAAAGTTAACAGTAAGCTCAAAATCAGTTTACAGGATGATGATTAACATATTTCCTTAGGAAATCAGGCCAAATTCAAGTGATGCTATTAAAATCACCACAGAACAATCAGTCCTTGCAGTAATGTCACAACAGGACTAATAAGATCCAAATTAAATGTCTTTAATTAAACAAAAAAAGAAATCCAATGTTTATTTTCTAATTTGGCTTCAAATACATACAGAATTTTAACTGCTATGTGTAATTCACCTTGGAGTAAAAATTCTAATTTTTGGGCAAGGAGACTATTCAGGTATTTTTGGTATTATTTTTGAGGAATCTAGTTATTGAACTTCATCATGCTTTTTGCTTATTTTGTGTCTTAATGGTGTTGAGAATGCACCTCTTAAACTAAAATTTACATATATAAAACAAGCTCTTTTTGTTTCAGCAGCACCCATTATTTACAGAATAATAAAAATGCATTCATTAAATAGTAAAATAAATAATAAAGATAAGCTTGCTTTTCTGCAGACCTCAGTCTAAGTCAGATAAATGATCAGTGTCCAGAACCAGGAAGAAAGTAGAGAATGAGAGAATTATTTATCTACACTTCAGACAACAAAGGACTACAGAATTCAAATTGTGATTCCTCACCTTTTGCTTTAGCTATAAGACTAGAGAATCATAGGGAAGAAGTCCTGGAAGAATTACGTTTCCTTCAATGCCTTTGGAATGAATGTCACACTTGTGGATCAGTTAGAAAACAAACTTAAAGTTAGAAATTATTGAAAAGTAATGAAGACTAGAACAGGCAGTGCTTTAATGCCAGTGAATAAAACAGAGCTGGCTTCTTCTCAAAAAGGACACTGTGGAGATGGAGAAGGCACAGGGAAAGGCCAAAAGGGGAAGGGGCATGAATCAGATGTGTGGGACTGTAAAAGGAGCAACTGAGCAGATTAGCATTTCTCTGTTTGAAAAAGGGACAACTGAAGGCTGAATAGAGGGAGTCCTGTAGTATTATGAATGGAAAGGAGACAGTGAATAGACATTAATTGTTCACTGCTTCTACCAATACAAAGCAGGAAGGAAGAGAGAGGGGAAGAAATCAAATATATATAAAGTTGCAGGGCTGGGATCAGATCAAACATCTTTGCACAGTGTAGAATGGTGAATTATTTCTTCATATAATATGTATTTAAGATACGTAGTAGTTAAGTTACAAATTTCTTTCCAAAGAAGTCAGCAGAAGCTAAAATACTACATGGGTTGAAAAACAATTGAGAGAATTACTAAATAAATTCCACAAGTCCCACTAAAACGAAAGATCTCTGCTTCAGGACATATCTAACACAGGTTTTTTTAGCTTGTTTTAGCTTCTACTTTTCAAAAGTAGAATAATATTCAGAAGACACACTGCTGTGTGCTTGCTCAGGCCTCTAGTCTGCCCTGTGTTGCTGCAGAGGTTGGTCACCACTATCACAAGCACAGGGTGCTGGACCAGACTGACCTTGCTCTGGCTCCATCCTCGTTTCTAGGCAGAAACTCTTCCAAGAGCCAGAGACATTTCTCAGCTAGCAGTTATCTAGTGCTGCTTTTCTCTCACCCCAGATTTCTCACAATTCTGTTAATATTTTAAGAGTAAATTAAGTGAATAGAAAACTATTCAATAGAACAGCCTTTTTTTATCATTGTTTGTGTATGTGAAAGAGAGAGCAAAATGGGGAAGAAGAAAGAGAAGGACACAAGCTGTGGGCATTTTTGATAGAAGAAAAAGGTCTGTGATCCCTTTACCAGGAAAAACTGCAAGTCAGGTCATCGGTGGGGAAACTGGAATGGTCCCATTGCACTCAATGGAATTGCACTATTTAGCCTAGTAGAGGATTTAACCTGAGTTTCTTAGAAATGAATCGCTCTTAGATTTGCAAAAGGAGGTTGCTGACACACAGAGCACTGCAAATTTCTTCCGTTTGTTCAGCTGGTTATACATTTCACTGTAACTCAGATCTCAGATCCACCTCCTGTCTCACCCATTAATTCTGCTCTAAACTTGGCCTTGTTTGTTCTTTGACCCTGTTTTGCCACAGTTCATAGTAATCCTTTTATTTCTGCAGCTCCATCTATCTTACAATCTCTGCTGCCTGTCTTACTTGGGTCCTGTGTACTATAAAATACCCACTGAATTTTCATGTGCTACATAGTGTGCCAAATTGCCTCATGAAGGACACTCCATAAAATGCTGTTCTGAAGACACTATCAAATATACTACACAGTTCCCATAAAACTAATTTTGTGCTTCGACATGTGAGCATCAATTCTTACAAACAAGATTGTTCTAATTAAAATTCCAACTCAAGTAGGAAAAAAAAACCACTAAAAAACCACCATCACCACCAAAAAAACGGGATGGTGATGTACAGCTGGGAATAATCAAGTGAAGATTGTGTTAATGGCTTTGCAGACAAGCAGTTCAGAGCAGAAGGCACTAAACCAGTTTTCAGCTTAAGCTCTCCTGTATTTCCAATTTTCTTTATGTGTAAGCATGCTTTCTATATCTATTTATCACATTTTGTTTTGAGAGAAGGAGACAGTTGGAAAGTTTTGTTGGTTTGAAATATTTACTTTGCATCTTTCCTAATGTAGAAAATACAACTACAGAAAAAGAGACTAAAATTTTCCACCTGCTGCATGAAATTCCATAAGGTAAAGCAAACCAAATTGCTGTCAAATCCACCCTAATGATCCTTTTTCTAATTACACCTTTTATAAGGTACTTAAAATTCACTTTAAAAGTTAATTTATACTTGCTATGTAAAAAATGTTTAAGTAGGGGTCTTAATGGGACTAACAAATTTAATTTTAGGTTCACTGATGTTTCCATCTTCAGTGGGTATCATTAGGTTTGGTGGTTCACAAGGTTTTCACAAATACAGGATTCACTGTTCTAGCAGGCACCAAGAGTGCAACATGGCCAGGAGTGAGGGAATAGGGTGGGCAAGAGGAGTGAGAGAGCAAAGGGCATGGGTGCACAGCTCCAGGAAATGCAATCCCTGGTGTAAGAGAGTCCTTGAGTCCAGGGGCTGTCAGACAATGGCATTGCTGTCTTTTCCTGCAGCACTTTGTAAAGCCCTTCCCCTTCTTCTGCTGTGAAAATTCAGTTATTCACTCTTGTGAGTTCATTTTCTACAAAGTGCAACCCTGCAACGTGCCCAGCTGTGTCCTGCAGGGAAGCACACACACACCTAGTAGAGCAGCACCAGAATTGGTTCAGCTAACAGAAATAGTGTCCCTGGTTCGGCAGCAACCAACCTGAGCTAATTAACCCTGTTGCTTCTCAGCAGGATAAATGAGCCTTTGCAGGGCTCTGGCAGCTTTCCTGCCCCTCATTCCAGGACAGCCTGATCAGCAGGTCCTACAGAGGCTAGACCCTGGAACAGATTCATTGTTATTACAGGTGACATGAGCCAGCTTTTCTGAAACACAACGATTCATTTCTTTAAATGCAAAACCTGGTATAAAATCACTGAAACAGGCATAGCTTATTATTCTTCTAAGGGCTCAGCAGCCCATCTAATCACAGTGCTAAAGCATCCCATGCTGACTGTCAGTTCTGGGGGCTAGGTGAACCATCCTACCTAATCCTTGTTATCTTAGAAGGTCAGGATTAGCTTTCCCACCTATGTTGCTGTTTTCCCCTTTTATATTCTGTAGCTACCGTATTTTCACAACTATAAGGCGCACTGAAAATCCTAAAATTTGATCAAAACCCAGAAGTGCGCCTTATATTCCGGTGTGCCTTACATATGAACCTTGAGTATTGAAGGGATCTCAAAACAATTTCTGTTTCACATTGCACAGCAACAAACATAAAGCTCACAATGGAATGACCGCAAACAGGCATGCACACGTCCCTTGGGTCCATCCCTCCCGGTTTTGCGCTAAAAGTTGCTGAAGTTGCGCGTGGATCAACGTTGAAAAAAAAAAAAAAGTGCGCCTTATAATCCGGTGTGCCTTATATATGGAAATAGTTTGAAAACTTTCTGTTAACTGATACTGCACCTTATAATCTGGTGTGTCTTATGGTAGTGAAAATACAGTATGTTTTATAAGCTCCTTTCCATTCAATGCACACTACAGCACACTGTGTTACGCATCAGCTGACAATTTGTTACATTTCCAGATACCATCCAGCCACTCAATATCCTGGACAAATGGGCAGTTGTCACTTCTTCCAAAATCTGGTTGGAAAGGGCAATCATGTCCACAGAAATCCAATCGTATGGCAGCCATCTGGCACTATTTGTACCTACTGGAAACACTTCCATTAGCAAAACACTCCCCAAACACTGGTCTCTCAGAGGCAGGATGATACTGGCTGGTGAGGAAGAGCAGCAAACCAGTGAAGGAAATCAAGCAGCTCTCCCTCAGCAGCTTACCATGTAGCCCTTGCATTTCAGAATCATTCTAAAGAATATCAAAGGTGCAAATACAAACTTAGACATTTGTGCCTTCCTGCCCTTGTGAGTCTTTAGAAGATCACATTATCAAACATTTTGTGTGGCTTAGCAGAACCTCTGCAAACAGCAGCAGTGTGGCAGCTAGGCTCATGCCCAGGTAGCTGTGCTAATGACCCCTGGTGTGTTTACTGAATGTTATCATTCCTTCTGAAATTAAATTACACTTTTACCAGAGTTTCTGCAGATTGACAGTCTTTAGCAGTTACTAAATGCACTGGATGCTTGGAAAAAGGAATAATGGAATTAAATTTACATCTCAGAAAGAGTTGTACTTTATAAACCCTTGATGATTATAGCTGAACAACGTTTAACTAAGAATAATAGCAGATTTCAGTTAATTGTAAACACAACTGTGTTGTTTTAATAGGATTTTGTTTACCTTTCACTACCTTATCCTGGGTTCACAGAGGACAAAAAAATTCTACACCAGTGCAGGGATTTTAGCAAGATTTTCCAGTGCTAACTTATGAGAGATTTGTTTCTGCACCAGGTATCCTTGACAGAGGAGGGGCTGGAAAATCTCCCAAAATCTATCCCACTTCAGCTCAAGACATGTGTTGTGATTTTAGCAAATCATGTGTGAAGCCTCAATTTTATTACAGAATTGAATCATGAGATAAAATGGGACTTAGCTTTGTTTTTGGTTTTTTAATCAAATGATGAAAATACCTGGAGCCAGGTAAATTTTAAAGCCATTTCCACCAACAGTAAGAAGCTTCATACTCATTCAGACAGTGCCCCAGAGATTTGACTCACAACTGTATTGTTTCATGTAAGTTGTCAAGAGGAAAAAGGGAAAAAATATATACTTGAGAGTTTAACCCCTGGGTCAGATTATAGGAAAGAAGGAGAAAAAAATCTACTTCAACAAGTTTAAACAGTACAATAAATCTGTTGTGACAGGTACTTGACAGCCATGTTTTCGGTCTCCTCTTTCTGTTTGAGAAGATGGAAAGGAAAGCAATGCTTATTGAGGGTCATTTTGGAACAAATAAGCATCCGAAACAATCAGAAAATTGATATGATTTTGTTGGAGCACCTAAGGGCCTGTCTGAGTTTAATAGAATAGGAACATAGATCAGTATTTACCTACATTTCTTACAAATCAAGGCACTAAAATATATATTTTCAAGAAATTCTTTCTCTGCTAATAAAAAATGAATATTAATATACTCCTGGAATTACAGTGCCTGAAAGCAATTCTTTGACACCTTTTCTAAGCCAGGCAATTACCAACAGAAGCACATTTAAGATGAAGTAATTCTTATTGGGTATTATTCATGAACTTTTCAACAGGGTGGAAACAACCATGGCATTCAGAGCAGAAGAGACTCTCCTCCTGGAAGTTGTGCATCCCATTAAGCAAACATAAACAGGATGTCCCTGTCTGCTGATCCACATCTGTTGCAGACTGTGGAGCTGTAAGGATCTACATCAGCTGATGCAAATCCAGATCCTGATCCAGATCCCTAACCGTTTATTGTTATTTTAGGTTTTGCTAGCTGCATGGTTTTATGTGGGGGGAAAACCAAAACATTGCCCCCAAAAAACAAATATTCAATCATTACAGGAGAGAGAAAATTTGAAAGTCATGGGGAATTCCTTCTTTTAGTACTTCAGGTAACCCTCTGGTCTCTTATAAGGATGGGGAATTCAACAGCCAGGAAGAAATGTTATTTTTAAAAAGAAAAAGATATATTAATTTTATTAAAATTACTTGTATTAGGAGATGCAAGAACAAAAAGGAGGAGGACAGTAATAATCTGGGCTGCAGGGCCAAAACAAAGGTTCAATTAACATTTAAAAAAAAAAATCTCTTTACAGTTGCAAAAAAAATGCCCAGAAGATAAAACAATGGAAGAATTACATTTGATACATAGGTGCTCTCCAAATTCCAATAATTTTCATCTCAAGGACTTCCTGATTTTAATACTGTAAAAGAGCTGGGGTATCCAGCTCCCCTACCTACTTCACCAGTTTCCCAATGTATTTCTGTACCAAGAAAAGATGGTAAATGTTCTAGGACTTCATAGCTAGCCAGCCTTAAAGAAAAGGACACATTTTTAAAAGAGACAATCCTAACAGTGCTGCAACAATGACTTTTTCTTTGTAACAGCAGGAAATAAGAAAAATGTGTCTAAGATACTGTAAAGTGATTTAAAAGTTTTACAAGAGTCCAGGAAAATTAGATGTCCAGATCACTCTGGATTTCAGAGAGATTTAGGACACTGACCTGCTTTGAATATTTTAATGGTATTTCTGACACATGTGATATTTCTTCGGGACAAGAGTATGCACATCAGACTCTGCTGATGATTTCCTAATCATTTTGCAAGTGTAATGGAAGTTTCTGCAGACATGTCAAAAGCTAAGTGGATATGGAGAAGGGGACAACCTACTTTTCTCAGCAGTGGTCCTTCATGCTTCAGTTTGGGGTTCATCAGTGGGACAATGTAGCCAAGCTTCCACTACAGCGACTGTTGGAGAATATTTAAGTAAAAATGCAGTTTTTGATGTTACCAAGCCATCACTTATACACAGAAACCAATATTTAGGTTCCCAGAAGACCACAGAATCTACAGAACAGCACACAGAGCAGTACAGTCAGAAGTGTACTCTAAGGTGGGAGTCTGCTGTCAGTATTCTTCCTAAATTGTGATCTCAGAATCATTTATGTTGGAAAAATACAGTTCCAAGGTCATCAAGTCCAACAATTAACCCAGCCCTGCCACATCCTCCACTAAGCCATGGTTATTTGTCTGTATAATAGGAGCTGGTTTTGTCTCCAAATTAATATGAACTAGTATTACCATTTCTTTTCATCTTAACACTGCTCCTTTAATATTTATATCTGAAATTCCTCTACAGCCTATCACTTTTGAGTAAGAAAGAATTAAGAATAGCAAATTATGTTGTAATTTGCATTGCTTGTTTGGAGGAGCAAAAAGAATTAGTTTATACAGAACTAGAAAATTGATATCTAAAACTTATTCATCAGACTTGGATAAAGAGAAGACATTCATTCACATTTGAAAATTGTTTTGTCAGTATCATAATGACATATAGGACACAAATCAGTCATTTAACAACAGAAATAATTCTTGATTTTCCAAAATTATGTTTTCAAACTCAGTGCATATGTTTCCTCAAAGACTCATTAGGGGATTTGTGATGGAGACAATTTCATTTTGCTGTACTCCAAAGGCTGAAAATTAGAAACAAGTGCTCCTGATGCCATATTTCAAAGAAAGACAGAACACCTCAGAGGGCTTTTCTGGATTAGACTGCAGGTTATTGTATAATTGCAGCTTATCAGCTTTTGTCATCGTGTCCAGTACTTAATTTTAAGCTTGCACATTTCCTTATGACCAGCTTCCTAACCCTACTGTAACCTTGATAACTCTATTCACTTTCTGTTGATCGCTCTTGAGCAACTAACAGCATAACTAAATCCATAGTGACTGATGAATATTTGATAAAGATATCTACTGTCACCTATTTAACATTCATAATGTTCTGTGAATGCATCTTGAAATGCCTATTAACATTTTACAGAAGTTGTGCTACTTGTAACATATATTTATATACATTTTTAATCCTTCTTAAGTCATGGAGCATTGTACCAGTATTACAAAAACACATGCAGAAAGCTGGTGCATGTTCCAAAGATCACATCCACAAAGCCATTGGTTGTTTGAAGCTGCATGCAAATCACATTTTGGTTTATAACTAAGTCACAGCATAAGGGAATGGAAAATTTATACAGTGAGACTGACTGATTCTATTTTCACAATATCCTGGCTAACAGATTCCATGGAGCTCTGTCAGGCTGGGACACTGCAGTGAGCCTGTGAAAAACACGACCTAAAACAAATTATCAGCCATGGATGATTTTCATTGTTCCTTTTCTCCTGTTAAAGAAGTTTTTGTAAGATTTGATTTAGTTCAGATTCAAATCTTTGTTTTAGGTCAACCATACAGTTAAATTTGAAATGCCCAAAACTGGCATAACTTGGGAAAAAAAGAACAATTATTACATGATGTGCAGAAATTTTGGAAATTGGTTGTCAGCATGGACAGGCTTAATATTATTAAGAATAAAATAGACTAAAAAACACATTTATGGGAAGAGTGGAGAAACTGACGACACCAAAGTAAATTTTTACTATGTGATCTTTCCTTTTTTTGTCCAAATAATGAGATAATTTTCACATCTAATATATGCAATTAGGACAAAGATGTGAAAAAGTTAATCCTTGAGAAGATTTTTATCAAAAACTTTTGACTACTATTCACCTCTTAACTCAAAGTCATGGGATCTCAAGTTGCATGAATAATTGATGCCTCAGTTCAGAGTTCTTACTTTCTCTATTTTTCTTGCCCAATGAATAATTCATTATTTTTTGCAAAGTGGAGCACTTTAAATAGGAAAGATTAAGAGAAAGCCATTTTCAAATACTCCATATCACTTGATTTGGAAAAGCAATATATCTAAGATCGTGTCCCCCATCTGAACGTGGCAGGCAGCACAGCTGAAGCCTTCTCAGATGCTCAGAAGTGTGAGCAGGAGGAACATCAGCCCCTCTGCTGTAGTCCTCATCCTTGTTCCTGAGCTTCTTGACTAACACCTGTCAAACATTTAATTTTGATCCTTTCCTAGCTCTATTATCTTCTTTCCCCATTTTTTTTCCTTGCAGTTGGATCAAAATAACAAAAAGTTTGTACTGAATTCAACTTTTTATTGCTGGGATCTTTAGCCATAATTCATAAATAGTGATTTTACACATGTTAATATATCATCCATCCACTTTCTAATATTTCTTATGGGACATTTTTGTCAGAATGACTAAATATTTGCAGTCCTTAAAGTACTTATTATTATTTGAAATGTCAATAATGTCAATAACAAGATGCATTAATTTATAGGGCATTCAAAAAGATAAAACAGAAGAGATTGCCTCTTAGATCAGACCCTACATTGACTGAATTCTTCTCAAGCTCTTAAAAATAGTTTGTTTTAATTAGAAGATTAATTTTTGATTCTATTTTTAAAATGCTTACTTAGATATTCCATGCCTCAGACCTATATCATCTTTATGTATTTCCCTTTTGATAGCAAAGCTGAGATCCCCAGATAACAAACTTGAGCCACTTAGCATAAGTTATAATTATGTGCTCTATTTATACACAGAGAAACCATTTGAACAGGAAAAATTGAAAGATCCATCCCAGATGACGTAGAGGGCACAGTCTGTACATTATTTTTAATGAACAAGCAACAGTAGCTTCAATTAAGTATCCATATAAATTTAATGGTGGTTTGAAATACTCATTGCATTCATTAGCTGATAGGCAATCACCCTCAATTCTATAAAATTGTCAGCATATTCCTTCTTTATGGTGACAGAAAGCATTCTTATTATCTGCAGCTTTTCATTACAGTCATACTGAGGTTTAAGGGACTGCATTGTCACAGAACAACAGCTGATAATGGTTTTTATCAGTACTTTAAACCTTCCTCGATCTTATCTAAATGGATAGCAGGGGAATTTTTTCCTCTTTTTTTTTTTTTCCTATTTACTGTACAGCAAAGATTAGCAAATCTTCAAATTTTTTTAGTAAATACACAACTAAAATATTCCATCCACTCAAGCAAACTTTTAATTTGGCTCAAAGTTTCACAGCTCAGAACGAGCACTCAAGCATCAATGACAGGCTGCTATGTCCAGAGAGAGCCCAGGAAGAGAACTTGAGAAAGGAAGGCCAGTGGCCTCTGTGACACCAGACTTTACTGCTCAGGAGTCCAACAGAATGAACATTGCACTTGAATTAGCTTTTCCAGTTAACACTGGCTTTTAATTATTCACCCATGCGAAGTCTCCCCAACAGCTCCACTCCTGTCTGCTCCTGAGACAAATCACTGCAAGGTTGGGTTTAAGCCTGGCATTAATACTCAGCTCCTGGATGGCTCTTTATGAGATTCCCCCAAACTCTCAAGTACTATTTTATTGAAAAAAGTTTACATGCATCATTCATACTGGGGAAACTCTGAGGGGAGGGGAAAAGAGCAGGAAAAGTTACAAGTTTCTGAAATGTGACTGCTTGTTAATTGAGGGCTAAATAAATATCCACTTGATGGAACACTTTTTATTAAGTTCAACAGACAGATTATAAAATTATAAAATGCCTTTAAAATCAACACATTTGTGCATTTCCTGATGTGACCCTTTCATCCTCCTTTACAGCAGATTCCTGTTAAAAAGACATCTGTAACTTGAAAGAATGGAAAGCATATGAAGAAAACAAAAGGCATTATTTTTCTCCTTTTCTCTTGCTCCCTTCTTTGAAGGGCTCACCGAATAGGAAAGTGAATTTAATTTTCTTTCCTTTATTCCATAGCATTACACAGTGCTTTACCATTATAGTATGAACAGGTATGTTTCCATTAACAGGAAACTCTTACAAGACATTAAAAAAATGGAGCTACATTTGTTTTACTGCCCTAAACATTGGAGTGCCTCAGAATCTATAATACATTTCTTTTTTTAGCATCCTGTGTTCTAAGGTTACTATTTTCTGCCCTTTACACAGAGGAGCTGTTGTAAATTCAAGTTCTTGCAACATAAAAGAAATCTGGGACAGAGGAGACTTCTGTTCTCAAACTTGCTTTATAAGGTTGTAGCAGACTCCAGCCATAGCAGACTTAATAACTAACAACCATTTATTGTAAAGATTTTGCTATGAAATCAGAGCTTCAGGCTTCAACTGCATTTGTAGTTTACATCTTACTGTTTGCTATTATCTAACACTTATTAAATACATCTGCAACACGAGACACCTGACAACCTATAAAAATCCCACATTTTTACTCTCCTTGTGTTCCCAAGAGGAAATGTGAGCAACAAAACAAATGCTGCTCTTCAAAAAAATAAACAAAACAAAGTGAACCCCAACTCACCTGACCCAGGCTATGAAAGGTTCCGAGGAAGAAGACACATCCTTTGTTTTAAAATTAACCTACTGGTGATAAATGTGCATCCAAAATACACCTATGAGCAAACTTCTGAACATTTGTGTTTTCCGAGTCTCTCTAGTTTTCTTTCTGCACATTAAATGGATATTTGAGTCCTTTTCTTTTTCTACAGAATCTTCTAAGGATCCCACCCATGAGTCTGTTGATTCCATCAATTAACCTGGAAGTTCTCTTTGGGGAAATCCACTCTTTGCACCAATGCCTATTTTCTCTCACACATAATTAACCCCAAGTAGGATCCTTTCTGCCCCCTCTGCACACTCCATTGCAGGAGGGGCTTTTTCCATTCTACTCTAACACAAATTTCTGGGGATAGTGATGAATGTTACGAGTTTCACAGTGCTGCTCTGTCAGATCATACATCTCCAAATTCTCCACATTCATTTATAAAGGACAAAAGTCCTGTTACTATAGAAACTGCAGTTTTACATGCCCTGACTGCTCTGTCTTTAAAAGCTTTGCTATAATGCTCTTTCAAAATTCTTTTTCTTTCTTTAATGTTATAAACCATTAGATCTTCACCAAGTAGTCATATACAAAACATTTTCAAACATTCCTGTGATAAAAAGCCCTGCTTTTCATTCCTATCTGTCCTGAAAGACCCAAAACAGTAGGGGAGTGAATTAAATCAGTGTCTTTAAATTCATTCTTTTAAAATTGTTAGGTCTGAGCTTTATAAAAATTAAGTGGAAAAAACTGCTATCACAACTTGAAATTTTAATTTATAATGCAAAAAATTATAATTTTTAACATAACACAATTGATACCTTATTTAAATTTTAAACTGCCATAAGCAAGACCCACTGTATGAAAAAATAAGACCCAGCTCCTTCACAACTTTAAGCTAGAATAATTGCATGTTGTCTTATCTTCAGATAAGACTCTCCATGTATCTTAGGAACAAATTTCTTTTTACTAGCAAGTTTTTGAAGTCTAAAATGGATGCCATTTCAAATAAAAATTCCTTGAGTGTTAAGACTGTTTAAATTTTTTACTTTTTTTCCTTTATTATTTATATTACACTATAGGTAAGGAGCAGGACTGAACTGTGCTAGGAGCTCAATAATCATCATTAGATTTGCCAGATATGAGCACAGGTGACATTTGCCTGGGAATTCTCCAGGAATCCTCTGCCATCCTGATTTCATTATGTAGGAGTATTGGCAAATACTGTGCCATGGTCTCTGCTGCTGCTGCTCAGCATGAACACGTGGAGACAGTACTTCACATATAGAAAGTGATAAAACTATTGAAATCAAAAGAACCACCTCAGAAAAGACCTCCAGGTTCTCTGTCATCTTATTTTCATCTCCTTGCTCTTCCTCAACAATTTCTTTCTCCAGTGATCTGTCATTTAGTCAGTCTGTGTATCTGACACTGGACAAGCATTTCAAGCTCTGGATGCCCTCCTGGTTTTTGCATTTTCCAACAGTTGCTAGATTCTCAGTGCCAGTAAGACCCCTTTTCCTTTTCCAGCATTCCACAGAAGCCAGGCATCAGCACAGCACTTCATCATCTGAACGTACAAACTCAAAACATGGCCACCTAAAATCAAAAATGAGACCCTCATTTCCCTATCTCTTTTCTGACTCATAAGAAAGTTCAGCAGGACTTAAAAGTTCCTGACATTCAAGGGGGAGCTGCAGAAGAAAAGGTTTTTTCCCATTATCAACCACTGTACTCAAATTCCTCTGACTAATGCCTGTTCTTATGTGCTTGTAGCTAAATTGTGAATACACTCCTCATTTCACTGCAGAGCACTCTGCTCCCCAGTGTGAGGCATGCACTCACTTCATGATTTCTGCTGAGGCTACTGCCTGGCCTGCACTAAAGAAATCCTCATTTCTCACAAATCAATTTAGTGCCAACTTCACCACATGCTGTTAGTAGAGGGTTGTGTGTTTGCCTGGAGCACAGAGTGGAGCACCTGGAGTGGCTCCTCAGATATCCAGAAGTGACTAATTCATAGATCCTACTTTCCCTCTGGAAGGTGCAAGTGACATTTTTTACTTAAGCATGGGATTTTCCTCTTATCACAGTACAAACAAAATGTGGCCAGTTGGATTTACTCAGCAGAGGCATCTTCAGAAGAACCCTGCTAACAGGATGGGGCTGCACAGCCACCATGGCCCACAACAGCTCGACTTGTCCCACGCCAAAAAACACAACCAGGCACAATTTCTCCTCTCAGCACAGCTGCCTTTGCTATCTGTCAGGGCCTCACTTGAAAAATGTCAAGTTTATATCAGTGCTTCCAGGCTGTCTCTTTAGCCATTACTCTACTATCAGTCAAAAACTGTGAATTTGGAATATTTTGTGACTGAGAATTTGTATATTATTTCTTCACTCCTGTAATGTTGGTCTTTGGGTCTGTATATTTGAATACGCTCTCAGAGGTTTCTAACTTATAAATGCAGAATTCAAAGAGTTGACCACCATTTAAAGTTTCTGATTTTCTTTCATAACTGTAGCTTAGAATAATTATTATTTTGAGGCTCTTGGCACACGTGTAAAGTCCCTCAAAAAGCATCAGGTGAAGGCTACCTGTTCAATATTCCAGATGCTGTTCTTATGACCAGGATCTAATCACTGACCAACTGTGACAGATTTTTGATACTGCCAGGTGATTTTGGATCAGAGATTATTTCTGTGCTGCCTGAAAATTCTTTACCTACCACAAAGCAATTGATCCAGCTTGCAGGTGTTACAGAAGGTAAAATGAAGACATTTATTTCCAGAAATATTCTGTCTTTATTTGCTCTGGCGTATAGTTTAATCATGTGGTTTTAGGATAATTTAGGATCCCTGTTTTATTTTATTATGGCCTATAGAAATCTATCTCCTCTTCAAACAATATATTCTTATATCTATATTCTTATACCTTGCTAAAACTTTAGCAAAGCACAGCAGAGATTCCTCACCTTCCCTCTTGCTGAGATTATTGTGAAGTTACAGTGTGATCAAGTGCATTGTTTTGCACTGTCCAGTTGCACAGGAATGGCTGATTCTCATGCCTGTATCAAATTCTCAGTGCAAACACCTTGGAGTTCTTTGGGCTGTCTCCTCACTTGCACAAAATAAACTAATTTACTGTGAAACAGATCTAGGCCATATGGCACTTTTTGCATGGCACTGGATTTGCAAACACAGGGTCTAATTTTGAAGTTCTGCTCTAAAGCTGAACAGATGCTATGGCTGAGTTTTGCTTGCTCTGCTTGCACTGCTTAGCAATGACAAGAGATAAATACACAATAGTCCCTAAATTCTATCCATGATATCATCATCGCTGTGGCAACTTCTCCTGGCTGGAAGGCTGTAATATTTAATTCCTGAAACAGCCATCCCTGCCTCCCATGCAGGCAGCATAGCCACCTCCACACAATGCTTCAGGTCTCTCAGAGAAGTTTCTGGGGACACAAATGGAACAAAGTTAAGTAGATGAAAGCCCTGGTGTTGTCCTAGATTTCTTGTCTAATAATTTAAACAAATGAAAGATGTGGAAAAAAAAATATAAGCACCTGTTAAGACTGAAACTCTTCACTAACCAAGTTGTGAGACAGAGCGCACTCTAAGTTTATGAAATCTACCTTGATTTTCCACAGCAATTATTTTGCAGAACTAAGAGTTTTTTAGAGTTTAGGAGAAGTAAAGAGCCTTTCAGTTAAAAAAAAAAAAAAAAAATAAAAAAAAATAAAAAAAAAGCAGATTGTGGATAGATATACAATTGCATAGATAGGAGCAGAACAATTAACCCAACATTCACTTTGCAGAGTCCAGTGGCACACAGTGTACATAATTTCCAGATATCAACAATCTCCTATAAAGCACATATACCAATGTTTACTGCAAATAAAATGTTCACAAACTCTTAAGTGAAGAAACACTTCTCTTTCACCACATTTTGAAACATGAACATGAAACTTGAGTGGAGAAAGAACAAGGTGAATGAGTCACAAACATCTCTCTTTCTCCTCTTATTTCCTCAGAAAAATCTTAAATATTGGAACTCGTTTTAGGAATAGAATTCTTATTTTTCTTCTCATAATCCTTCTCACAAGTCAGTTAAGGACAATTGAGTGCACACAGGACTATTAGCTCGGTAATTTTTCATTTCAATGTAGGATAAAACTAAGGGAAAAAAGAAAGCTTGTTTAGGTTAATGATTCTAAGATCCTTTCATCCAAGTTTTTTGCTCAGTGTCCAGTTAACTGGGGATGAGAAAATCACGTGAGATAAAAGAAGCTGCAGCAGTCTTCATTAATTTTTCACAATAAATCCAGACCAAATAATTTAAGGTCAAAAATCTAGTTCCTTTTTGCAGTATGTATGCTGTATTTTTACTTTTTGTTTTTACAAAATCACTTGCAAAAGTTACTTCATTAAGCAGTAATCATGGAAAACAAGTATGAACAAAAATATGTGCATGAGTTGTCCAGATAGGGCACCTCTACAACAACTTAGACGTTGATGTAATTCAGGTGTAGAAAAATGTGTATGCCAAATGTCTACATCTCAATTTCTTATAATTTTATAAATGAAGGTATAATCAAATGCAATGTAGCATTTTTTTATAACTGCCTCCCAAAAGACATTATAATTTGTATTTAGAAAGACAAATCAAGGCCTGGAACTGAAGACAAAACAGGTAGGTATGACTTAATAATAAGAAAGTTTGTGGAAAACATATTTTTATGTTTTCTTTAATGAAATATCATCCAACTAGCATGTGGAAAATAAAGGAGAGTGAAAATTTATCTGATACTCATGCATATCTCCACAAATGCAATACTAGTAATTCATAAGGTTTTAATGGATGGAAATTTTAAACTTTTAAAGTTTTACCTAATCAGTGCATATGTCTGGCAGTCCATCAGTTCAGAGTAGTTATTCTACAACATCAGCTCTCCCTAGAGAGGGCTTTCAGGATGTGTATTCTAGGACTGGCAATATCATTTTCACCTCAGTTTGTTGCTTTGCAGACTATTCTTCCAGTACTTCATAAAAGGGCAGAGAGATCACTCTCCAGTACAAAGATTCTTTACACCCACTTAAACCATTCTTTGAAAGCTCCGGAGCCTTGCTCTTGAATTGAGCTAGACAGAAAACCTCCACTTCAACCGTTCATTCAGAGATTAAATTCTGCCTACGACATCACTGAACACATTCCTGGTCAGAAAGCAGCAATCACTGAATACATCAGTGAACAATGACACTGGGGAGGGCACTGTTCTTCATGCTGTCCAACAGAGCATGGCACAACACATCTTTCCTATCAGAGAATTCCACTGGATGCGTCAGCCTCAGAAAAGCACCTGGTCTTGTACTCCTTTTCCCTACATTAAAAAAAATTATCAGAAAAAAAACAAACCAGCAAGGTTCTGCCTTAAAAGTAAGAAATTAATTTAAAATCCCATTACATTTTACATGGCATTAATGTTCTTTAAATGGTGACAAGTATTATTCTGTAGCCATACCATTAGAGTTCTCTTCAAGTGTGTCTACAGGGGAAGTTGGGCATGACACCCTAAAGCAGCTTCTCTCACATATATTTAGAATCACAGAATTTATAAATAGATAAATAAATAACTGTGTTGACCTTTTATAGACATCCTTAGGACTGTTTTCTGCTAAAAACATTGCCACAAGTTATTTATTTACAGATCCAGGGGACTGAAAAAGCCAAATTGTGACATTTGGCTTTTGCAGATGAAAGGGAATTGGACACAAGCAACACAAAATTGTTACCTTGATATGGTCCTAGCTTTGAGATATGGCAAATGTTGGGGTGGTCAGGAGCTGGAATATGAAAGGCTGAAAAAACTGGATTTGCTCAGCCTTAAAGATAGAAAACATAGATGGTGCCAAAGTCTTCTCTGATGTGCACAGACACAAGTTGGTGGAAATGGGAAATTTAACAATTCAACATAAGAATCGTTTTCAATTTATTTTTGAAACATATGGGTGTTCAAAATTGGAACAGGTCACCCAGAGAATTAACTATAACCTTGGAATTGCTCAGAATTTGACCAGCCAAAGCCCTGAACAGCCCTGGTCTAAGTGGGAGGCTGGAAGAGGCGACCTTTGGAGGTCTCCTCCTAGCTGGTGATTCTGTGCCTAGCTTTCAGATTTGCTACGTTTCACTCACATTGGATGTCCCCTCAGTTTTATCACTGAGCACTGATCATGTCCAAAAAAATAAGGACTGATGCTATTAAGGTTACTGACAGAATAATTTATACCAAAAGAACAAGAACCTTGCATTTGTCTGGATTTTCCACATTTCTGCATTGCGCTCTGGAATCTTGGCAAGGATATGGGCAAATAATTGAAACTCAAAGCTTTTCTGGCCAGCTGTATTCAGTAACTTTATGCTGCAGCATATCCCACTGTGAAGGCCAGAACAATAACGTGCCAGATAGCATTTCCTGCCACTACAGGACCCTTAACAGAGTTCCACCACTGTGTGTCTCTTAACATTAAAAACATCTGGCTAATAAAATCTCTTACTTTTATTGTCATTTTCCAGTCTGCTAAATTAGAAATTGAGATAATTTAGCTCCAATGAAATAATATCAACTTATAATTTTATTTTTTTTCCACCTTCTCTTCTTCAGGCCTCTTTTTCTGTGGCTGAATAACTTGCTACACATGAATTCTGCAGCTCTCATATGTATATGGAAAAAGACAACAGCAACCAAATTATTTTATGTTTCTTTTGCAATGAGTGAAGTATAATTTTAAAGTTTTTTTTCTTTATTCTTTAGAGTGGAAGAAGAAACAGCCACAGAAAAAAAATACTCAGCATCTGAGTTTTGTCTAAAGCATGATAATTTAATTTCCTTAGAAATTTACCACAAAAAGGATGGGGGGGTGTGGGGGTGGGAAATCTTTCTTTCCTCCAAGTAGCAGAGGGGAAGAAAAAGCAGTGTAGATGAGAAATGAAAACTGCATGAAAACAAAAATGCTTTGCAGCAGATTCCAGACCACATCTCCACCTATAGAAGTAACTGTCAGTGCAGCAAAGCTGCTCCAGTGGACTTCACCAAAGCATACAGTTCTGTATTTTCACTGTACTTGTTACCCTCAGCTCAACTCAAGCCAAAGAAGTGGCAAGTGACATGGCTACAGAAACCTCAGCTAGAGCAAAAGGGCAGTGTCTGACCCCCTGAAGAATTAGCTTGTGTTTATTGCTTTGCCTGACATTTTAAAGCTGATTTTAGTGAAAACAGTAACTGGCTTATTAAATTAATATACACACTGCTGATGCATTTATCCCAGGTTGTATATCACATCTATTAAATATATATGCACAGATATTAGCCCTATGTTTTGTTAGGAGACACTGCAATGGATCAAGTGGGAATACACTTAGTCATTTTCATGGCTTTACTGGACATCTGAACCCTCACAGGTATAAATTAGAGTGGCAGAAATACTGGAGCTTTTCCAACTTTGTCTTTGAAATCACGAGCTGCTCAGCAAAAGCTACACTGCTACTGCTTTTGAACAGAATATATAACAAGGGGAAAGACCAAAAAATTCCAGAAGACCAAAAATAAGCATATGGGAGTCCACCTTCTCTGCTACTGCCCTCTCACTCACTCAGACACATTACAGTCTTAATTTTAGTGCCTTTATTTTTGCTTACTTTCCACTAAGCAAAGCTCAAACGCGTACTAAGAGCCCAGTGAAACCGAGAACTAGTTTGCTATATCATCTTCTATTTTTGTGTTCTAAATCAAGCCTCCCATGAAAATTAAAAAAAATTAAGTGAAGGCCCTACTTACAGTGAGTTTTCAAACTTCATGTTAAATCTGTGAGAGCAACATTAGCCTTAAGGGGAGAAAAGAGGCACGAGGAGGAAAAAAAGAGCACCTGAATTGGGCAATGCCTCCACTCCCCACTCCTCTCTCAAAGCCCATTTGTGGAAAAGGAGGGCTCCAGTTGCAGTAATGAAAGCCCTAAGTACAGAAGAAGAACCATTGCTCTAAAGCCCTCAGCTCATGTCTTAAGCTGCACCTTGAGTCACACATCCATTTATATCCTTCTTTAATATGCGCCCAGTAATTTTGCCTGGTGCAGTGTTGTTGTTGCTTGCATTCAAAACAATCAAAAATACAACAAAATGTTCAATGAAAGGATGAGAAGTAAACTTTACATGGCTCATTTTTTTAATTTCACTGAAATGCATCCATGCTATGTACATCCAGCTTCTGCTCTGGGCTCTAGCAGGAAAAAAAGGCTCTACTCAGAAATAATTATGAGGCAACTAACTTGCAATTCTCTATTCAGGTATAGAAAATGTGGAATTTAACATCAGTCACTTGTGTATGCTTGTGCTGAAAGCATAATTCCCAAAGAGTTTAAAAAATTTCTACAAAGGCATGAGATAAAAACCAACATTTTTAAAGGCTGTCAAAGAGAAATACCAGTACTTAGAAGCAGATGGACAAAGACATTGTCCTTTCTTATTAGAAGAGAGAGGACATGATAAAAAGATTTCAAAATGCCAGCACATCTTGCCCATCACATGGATGAGAAACTGCTGATGAAACAACTTGTAAAATGTTTTCTTTATGGTTGCAACTGGCTTTAACTGACAGATTTTAAACTGATCTTTAGGGAAGAGATGCTTAGAAAAGCTGAAACAGAATTCTGTGGCAAAGTGAAGCACAGTTAGTTCTCATCCATGTGGCTAAATTTCACCTTCTTCTCAGGTTCAGCAAGAACTGCCAGCCACATGAGGGAATAGTGGCATGTGAAATGCTTAAAATACAGTGCTGCTTCTCCTTTACGCCCATCCTAAAAACTGCAGAGCAGCTTTTCCAGTGTAAACACTGCATGCTCCACACACGCACTCACAAGGCACCGTGGGCACTGCTGCTGTTTAGTCTGGCTTGAGTTCCCAAAGATTGCCCACACCCAAAGGGAAGCTCTAACAGCACTGTAATGTGGCACAAGTGAGGCATGTTTGTGTATATAAATCTCAAATTCCCACCCAGCTCCACAGAACTGAATTAGTCACAGAGGGCAGATGAAGTTCAGATCAGTGACAGATCTGCCCAAAGGCCTGTGCACCACAGACCAACAATTTTAACACACCAACACTTTGTCTAAGGCTAAGTCAAGACAGAAGTCAGGCTAGTTTGACTTGTAAAACAAAGCATTATTTGTCTCAAATTTCCTGATGTTTCGGTATATATCTGAGAGGCAATAAGTGTGCTTTGTTAGTTAGGTTTGATTGCTAAAAATCCTAGCATAAGTGAGGAAAAAAGCATCCTTCAGAACAAAGAGTGTGCAGTTTGGATGTTGAGCACATAATGTGTTTTCTCTGGGTCCCAGTGGGGCTGAGATCTGCTGACAAAACTGCCCATGGTGCTGCTGCTCCTGGAGCTGATTCCCAGGAGCTAAAACCTCCTCCCTGTGGCCAAAGGCGCTGCAAGTCAGGAACCATGACAAGAATTATTTACCATCTTTGTTTAGGTCCAATTCCTAGTCACAAATTTCTCAATTAATTTAGTCTTAAAGGACATTTCTTTGCAAAAGAAAAAATGCTGCAAAGGTCTCAAAAATAACAGTAAGCAGATCTACATTTTTAACACATGCTAGAAATGTTTTTCTGGTGAGAACTAACTTAAGAGCAATTAATTGCTATTTTAGGGGGATTTGGAGTGTAGCTGGTGATTTTGCAGCTGCTGTGTGTAACTCAGTTTTGAAGAAATATCTACAGCAGGGATTTTGCCTGAATTACTGAGAGTGTTTGGCTTAGTTACTGCTATAGTTTCAGACAAGGTTGCTGGTTTTCCTTTTTCTAGTGAAGCTTTTCAAATCATCATATTAAATAGAGATTATATTGTCTCCAACTGTGTTAATTTAATGGTAAATTTAATCCTAAATATGCAGAGCAGTGCAGTTCCACAGGAAAAAAAAATCCCTAGATCCTCACCTGAGGTGTTTCTTTGAAAATATTATTATTTATCACTTTAAAGTTGCTAGAAAATTAACCAAAATGGACCCACAGATAAACAAATAAAGACACAAATGCAAGCTTGTATCAACAGAGTGCCCCAAACCCATACATATCACATATTCTGGTGAATGCAAATAGATTATTGGATTGAAAGTGTCAGTTTGCACAATATTATACACTTCAGGAGCTGGCTTTTTGACACACTGCTATTTCATATGCTGTTCCTACCATCATATGAAAATCACTCTGACTACAAATAAAGAATAAAACATGCAATCTAATTAATCATCTCACCCATGAAATTGTAATGGTAATTAGTCTTGTAAAGCTAAGTGAATAAAATTTTTATTAATTTTGCATTTTTGTCTACCCAGGTACTTCTTAACCAAAACGGGCCCAAGAGCACAAGACCAAGATGTAAAATACCAATATCTGTTTCGTCATCAACCTGTGCTCCTAGGAGTCAAAAATGTCCCCCAACTGGTTTGGTCAAGGCTTAGAGAAGTTCCTGAGACTGTAACAAAGGCTCAGGATGGGAGAGGTGGCAGGGGGATGCACCACTACAGTCTGGAGAAATCTGGAAGCATTAGAATAGAAATGGGAGAGCTTTCTATACACATAAATTCAATACAAAATTCAAAATCACAGAATTTCATAGCCCCAGCAGTTTCTTCCAGGTTGAACACTGGGTTTACAAACCCAGTCTACCCCAGAATTATGTATGCACCATCAGTATCAGAGGTATTTATCACTGAGCATGGATTTCCAGGAAAGCAAACACTGCCATGAAAACTGCATCGTGCATTCTCAAAATAATTCTATCAGTTAGTGGGATGAAAGGTGCAGAGTAGTTTAGAATTATATATTATCCAGAGGACTGGTAAATCAAAGAATGTGTCAGATAGCCTCCCTTAAAAGAAATCATTCAAACTGATTTTTTCTTCAGCACAGACTGAAAACTGACTAAGGAACTATAAACAAAGAGAGAATGACAAACAACAGAGTATCAGTATTTAGGTACCCAGGCACTTTTGGACTGGTTTTATTGCTGGACTTTTTTATCATTTAAGCCAAGAGAGAAAACTGGATGAAAAAAATATTATTATATAGATAGGAGTCAGGGGGTTTTATCCTGCTTACTTGGAAAGCTCTGTAACACAAAAAGCAGAGATAGTCATGGAATGCATTTATGAAGAGAGTTAAAAATAGGAGGCAGCATTTCTGTAATGACATATGACAACCTACTCTGCCTTCACTCCACTCCAGCTCTACAGGACAGACTGACAGGAGACCCAGACTAGGTTGGGGGGGGCTAAAGCCTGAGCTAAATCCACTACATGCAGTCACCTCAGGTTCTGTTGTTGTTTGGGCTTGAAAGCATAAAGCAAATATGCCACAGCACAGTCGCATTTGCAAGATACACATTAGTACCTGTTGTAATAACCACCAGCACTTCGTTGTAAATTAAAGGGCCAAATGTACATATATAGAAAATTCATTTGATATACATCACTTGCACCCTTTCAAGTATGATCACCTTGAAAATTTCAATAAGGTCTTCACAAGCTTTTGGGTATGTCTAATTCCCATACTGGCATCTGTCCTTGCCATGTGGGGACACCATTTTTAGGGTATTTGTAATAACACTATAATGGGGTCTTCACCAGAAACTCCAACTTAAGTGAAAGTAAACAACTTTGCACTGACTCAACATGTGATTCTCTATGTCAGAGTGTTGTGCAATAACAGAAAAGGAATTTTTCTGAGGGTTTTTTTTCCCAAATGAGCTATTGATAATTTTGGTTTCTTTGTTTCCATTAATAGTCTATAAATATTAATGTCTTTGGTACTAAAATGTTGCATCTTAAATGTGATGTCAAACAACACTGACCATTTTTGTTGTATTTTAGATTAATCTTTTCATTTCAGTTTTCAATTAACAAAGTGAACAGCAGTTTAAAAATGCAAAGCAAACATTATGACAGTTCATAGATTATGGGATGCAAACATAGTTAATTTTATTCCCAGTTGAAAATAATGAAGTGCTGTTAAACTTTTTCTTGAAACATTCCGTTTTTAAGATGCATCAGAAAGAGAATCTTGTGTCCCCAGTCCCTGCAATGTTGCATTAAACGTCTTCAGAAAGTCACCATTTTGCCTCAGCTGAGTATAATCAGTGAAAGGCAAACTGATGTGTAAAAATTGCCTACACTGTTTAATGTAAACTTAAATTGCTCCTATAAACTCGATGTTCAGATTATTTGGCAACTACTGTTGTATTAATTTTTCTGATGAATACTTTAATTGACTGCAAATTCATTTTTTTACAATTATTTTGGATGCTGGTAAGGAAAAGCTACTAAATACACCAATAATTACATAATATTTAAAGCTTGTTTAATACCAGGAGATTTGCCTAAAATCAATGACCTTTCTTGTGTTGGTATACCTCTTGCAAATTTTAAAAACGCTTAGTGACAAAACCTTCTGTAAAAAGTGAACAAGTTTTATTTCTTTTCTTGAAAACACCAACTTCCAGCAGAAGAAACTTTAGCTGTTCTTCACCAGAGAGCCAGAATCTTGGGGTAGTCTCATAGACTGTGTATTGAAACAGCTGCATGAACACATTGTATAGAAGCATAAAAGGAGCTCTAGATCACAGCAGAGGCCAGGAAGAGAATTGAAATTCAAGAATTTCATTCGATTCTGAATTGAAACTCAACTCCTACATGAGTACCCAGGCCTCTAGAACAACCAGTTTTTCAATTCAAGTGCATGGACTGCAAATAAAATTTAAATCTCTTCACCCTCTCTCTCCTCTTTTACTCTGAAACTTTGAGGAAGTACCAAGAATGCAGAGAATGCATCTCATGCTTTTGATTTTGAGTGTTTACCCAGATTTAGCACTGGTTCAGTCATGCTGCTGAAAAGTCCTTGAAACATTTATTGCTTTATATGTATGGAATCTTAGCTGCCAAGGTGTTTCTGCAGCTCAAGCCTTTCTCTGTCTCTGACCATACACACAAGTGACCAAAGTGGGTCATGATAGAGAAAGGAAGAGGAAATGAAGTTCTAGAGTTAGCTTAAATAAAACCTAATCCAAAGGCTGAAAATGGCAAAGCAATGATTTTTGTTCTTACAACTACATGTATGCATGTAAACACTCTCAGGAGTAATGAATTATCTTCTGAAAATATTTTGTCCTGACGTAAATTAGCAAAATATAGAAAATTAGGAAAATTAAATTTATATGAAAAAGGTCTGTAAAATATTTTCTTATTGACAGAAATGTTTTATTTATACAGTTTTGATGAAAAGTTAATACATTGCTACTGCCAGTTCTTTCTCAAATGCCCTGTGGCTAAAAGAAAAACAATGTTATCTGGCCTCCAGCTTTTCTGTGAGTGCATGGCAGATTTGCTAGAATCCTAACTTTAAGCCTAATTTAACAGCCAGAAGGTGGGATGGGGATTGGATGCAGGGTCAGAGAGAAAAGCTGTAGCTGCAGAAACACCTTTGCAACTGAGATTCCACAGAACGTTGAATCATTTCACAGAAACATTCCATTTGGCAATTCCCATTGTGTTCACCACATTGCTTTTTATGTTTAATATGTCCGAGTAACTTTAAGGTATAGGTCAGGCCTTCACTGCACTGATTTCTCCAAACATTATCACCTCCCTTTATGCATCTAGCTTCAACTAAACAAGAGAGAAAGCAGCTGCTGGAGGAATTTCACATCTACAGTCTTCAATGTCCTTCACTGCCTGGCTGAAAAAAATCTTGCCTATAATTAAAGAATTCACAAAAGATTTCAACACAAATTCTTCAGTCTGGACTGATTTCAGAAGTTTTATCGAAGCTGCAAAAAAATTGGAGTCTACCCACATATTTTATTTATATTTTCCACCTTACTTCATTTTAATGTCCCAATTTGTTTACAGCAATACAATCCTTTAAAGTGGAAAAAATATTTCCATATTCACTGTAGGAAGTCAGGGATAAGAAGAAAAATAGGTATTAAATTCTCTTTTGCCCAGCTTCTAGCGCTCAATATTACCTTTCCTTTTGAAAAGTTAAGTACCTTTCCTAACCACAAGTCCTTTCCTCAGAGTTTGGTGAATGTTTATAGGGGAATTGATTACATTTTCCTCTACTCCCTTACCAATTTCTTATGTCACCTGTCAAATGCCAGGGGATTAAAAAAAAAAATCTCTTTCTGCCCTTCCACCAGCAAATCATTTTTATCCCTTGTTATTTCACAGTAACCAACTTGAAGGTACATTTGCTATAACTTCCAGTATGGAGTTTTCCTCCCTTATTTGTTACTGTTATCACACACATCTCAAATCATTTAGAAGGTAAGAAGTGCCCAGGACAATTAGTTTCCTAATTGTTTGGAGGAAGAAACAACTTGGTTATTCAAGTGTATTCCCATAAACATTGGCAGAATCATTCTCAGTCTTTTAACTCCTGCTGAGGTTTCTAAACCCTCTGTAGCTTGTGGCTGCAAACTTCTCTCTTGCCACAGGCCAGGTTCTTCCCTGGCTCAATTCCCTTGATTTCTCTGGATCTACCTAGCAGGAAATTTGCCCTCTCTGTGTCTTTGTCCACTAGTGAAAATATTTTAAAAGGCTGAAGTCAGGGCTTCATAGCTGAACATAATCCAGGGAAATGTGATGTTAAAGGATTAAAGCAGCTGCACCCCAGGCAGCAGAAGCACTGGCAATAGCTGATGGCGTCAAATATTCCAAGTTTAACGATTCAAGGTTGTTTCCTTACCCAAGATGATGGAAATGACAGTGTGACAGTTCAAACAAATATTGGGTTGTTTTCCACAAAGAGTTTACACTTAAGTACAAATTTCTATCAGCTGTACACCTTGTGTCTTAAAAAAAAAGGTGTGCTACTCTTTTCTATTTCTAGGATTTAATTTTTCAGACTACTTTAACAATGTAAGCAAAAAACATGAGCAATTAGTTAGTTATTAGTTACTGTAAATCAACGTGGATCTTCTGAAGACAGTGAAGCCACATCATGAAGGTAACCCTGGTGACTTCTCTCAATCTTTATTTTTAAGCTTGAGGGGTTTTGCATTATTCTATCATGATAATGGAAAATAAATTCTTGCATATTTGATTTTCTGTCCTTGACATCAGCCTTCCGTTCCAACAGTAAAATTTGGAAAAAGATAATATACGTTCTAATTTTTTGTTTGGTTTTGGTGTTTTGGGCTTTTTCCCTTTTGTCAATAGCACACGAGCCATATTTATCTTCCAAATATCAAGGTAGGTTTTAAATGTGTTTTAATCTAAACTTAATTTTTTAGAGATTAATAAATTGGTAATTCTTTCCTCATGAAATGTTCTGTAATTTCAGTTAGTCTTTCAATGGGCCATGACTCATATTTAAAAGGACCATTGAAGAAATGCCTATTAGTTGCAGTTTAAAGGGGCAATGCTGAACTCATTTTCCCTGACTTTGTACATGACTCTGCCAAACTTCCTCAACACAGAGACCAAGTCCCTTCCTTTAGATTAGGATGAACCCCTATAAAATGAAATTAGTGAGCATTATAAATAACAATGCATCATCCCTTGCTAGTCCCTGCCTGTAACTAAACAGCAAATAAAAAGAATAAACAAATGAAAGAGGCAGAATCCCATAGAATTTACCAGCTGATGCCCAAAAATAATGATGCTGTTCTCATGGCAGTGGTAAAGTACCAGTGTTTGCTGCTAATAACTCTCCCAGGGCCCCTCTCTTTGCAAGGCCCATTGCTTTGAGTCAATTACTGCACAATGGATTTGCAATGGTGAGTAAGCAGGATGGACCCTGCTCTGCCTCCCCTCACCCTTCCCACTAAAGAGGCAAAACTGCCCACATTTAATGACTTCCCTCTTCCAGCAGCTCAGGAAGAACTTTGCATCTCACTTAGTTACTGTGGGCCTTCATTTACTTGGTTTGGCAAGTCTCACTGAAGAAAATGAGGATTTGAGCTTATACCCAAAGTATTTTGCTAATTAGAACTAGACTCCAGCATGTGTGTGTTTGCTTGGATTATACCTCTAGCACTGCATCCCTGTAAGGCATTCACTCCACAATGTAATTTCATCAAGTTCACTTCCTAGTTTCCACCCCTAAGAATCCCAAACACATCTTATCTCACACAGTGCACAGGAAGGATGTCACCTGTGTTCATACATGCTGATATGGACCATGACTTAGCACTGAACATGGAGTCCTCTCCAGGAAAGGAAATTCTCTGCCAGTTGAGAGAGCTGCTTAGGAGGTGGGAGACAAAGTGGATCCCTGGTGTAGATAAGGTGTTTCCACTACCGCAACGTTTCTGAGACTTGATACACATTCTAATTTATTGCCCCTATTGTTTCTTATTCTTCACTGAATTTTAAAACTGTGACATGAGGAAATCGAGAAGTTCATGACAGAAAAATCAAGCCTTATGTGTATTCATTACACAAACAACTTCATGCTTGGTATTTTATGCTCCAATTCAAACAACACATCTGTTCATAATTGCATGCATGGCTCAGTAAGATTACTACAGGCTACAAATTTATGTCTAAGAGTAGTGGGAATATTGGAGAAAGACAAGGACAAAGCGTATCAAGTGTGAAGACTTTACACAGTATCTATAAAATATTTTTCAGACTCCAAGATATATTTTAACATGTTTTTTCTAATTCAAAGTCAATGTATTTATGCACCTAAGTCTGACCATATTGATGGTCTACCATAAAACTATTTTAGAGAAAATAAACATTTTTTTTAGAAACTTGGTATTTCAATCTCCAAGTAATCAGTACTTAGATAATCACCATAAATCCCACTTCCCAGAACAATACATGCCCAGCTTTCTCTGGAATAATTATGGTCCCGTATTGTTCCCTACTAATAAAAAAAAAACCTTTAACACATACATCTTAGGTCTAGCACTTCAAAGTTTATTGTGTCTCACCTTAAAGCTGAAAAATAGGAGGTTTATTCTATGATACTAAAATATTGTTGAATTTATAGCTCTTCCATCAGTGCTGTATAAAATCCTTCTTCCCTATAAAACTACCTACTCCTCCCAACACCCAGTGGTATAAATATGTGAAGGGCAGCTGTCCCACTTGGTACACTTCTAGAAGAGATTGAGTAGAATGGAATAAAAGCAGTAGAAAGCAGCTTGTATTCTGAGCAGTATGAATATCCTGGAGAAAGAGTAGATCTTCATTGCATTTATCATCCTCTTCTTTATTTCAAAACTACTGTTTATATTAATGCAAGAGGAGGAATCTGCAGAACTCATACACTCCCAAATGAAACACAGCAATCTGATGTTAGGGCAGTGCTACGAGTTAATAGCATTGAGCACAACTGCCACTGATTTGAAATAATGGGATTTTCCCCCCTCTTTTTATAAACACCTTGCAGTGCATATTGTTCCACGTTATACCTCTAATACCTCTTTATCACAAAAAAACTTTCTGGCTGTATTTATAGCCAAGATGCTGCACAATATAAAGTTCTTTGAGCAGAACAGAGAATGAGATTTCTGCCCTGGGCTTTCCATCTCTGTGTTACTTTCCAGCCATTTCCAGGAGTGTTTAGAGTGAGATCCTCCCTCCTGTGTGACTCTCATGCCCACAGCTTCACTGCATTAACGTTCTTGTAAAGACCTGAAAATATGCATCCATTACATTTCCTGGTACTATTCCAGTTCTAATCAATTTAACTTGTTGTTCTAATGAACCTGTGGGTATCCAAACACCTCTTTCCAGTTTTACAGGACCAACTGAATTTGCCAAACCAAAGAGAGATTCCTACCACAACCTAGCATTTCACTGACTGACAGCACACATCTACATGAAGTAACACAGAAGATGTCCTGGCACTCCTGGGACAAGGATTATTTCCCTGATCACTTTTCCCAGCAGGCAAGTACTAAATCAAGCCAACTGAAAATGTTGCCAAATCTCAACTAAAAATAGGAAAATTATTTTGGGGAAAAAAATGAGAAATTTTTTTGGAAAAGGAAAGGTCTTATTAAATTTTCAGAGCATGTTAGTGAATGATACCTGTAAAAGGATTTTTCACTGCTTTCTGAACAATTCTTTTCAGTTCTGTAAGGGCAGCTCAAGGTATAAGGCTGAATCACTCAAAGACGTATTAAAACCTCATTGCTTGTGTTCTGTCCATACCTCATGGTTTCCTCAGAAAAGAATGGGACCACTGAAAATTAAAGCTAAAAATCAGCTAAAGAATCCTGCAGGGATAAGAGATTTTTTTTTTAAAGGAAGCTAAGGCTAAAATTCAAAAATCTGCAGACAACTTGAGAAGTTTTGCAACCTATTAAAAAGCTACCATTCAGGACCAAAGTTTTTATGCCCTTGAAAATGTTTTTGTAATGAGATAGATGGCTTTTTCATTTGAGTAACAGTACCTACTCTTTCACTTAGCCTTGTCAAGGATTTTTTTTATTCCCAAACAGTGACTAAATCAATAGTTATTCAATCATAGACATGATTAGTGCAGTACAGACAATAGTGTTTTGTGCCTTTTAATGTATTAGAGAGCAAACATAAAGAGAGGCTTGTTAACCCCTGTAGGCACTATTACAAGAAGAGGGTTTTTAAGCCTTCTGATCTATTCTGTAGGCTTTAATATTTTAAGCTCAAATACGTAAACATGCAAATGACATTATTCTGATTTCTTAAAATATCAGCAGAAGTGTATTGCTGAGTTGCTGAAGATATCAAGCAACCATTAATAAATTTTAAAAATATTATCTCTGTGCAACATAAGAAATCTCTGCTTTTAAGAAGATAAAAAGCATTTCAGAATTATATCAGAATCATTTCCATAGCTAATAATAATAACGCTGCTCAGGAGTTCAACTGCCTGATTCTGCAACTTGAAGACAGCACAACTGTCCATAAAATCTTGCCTAAGCTTTATAACTCTCTGAGACCAGCAATGCCTTTTATAGCAAAATGCCTAAATATTTGCATTCCCAGGCTTAAAGTCATCCATTTTCTAGACCTGATTTTGATCTATTACCTGCATTTTAGCAAGTGGAAGCCAGAACACATGAAAGATAAACAGTATTTATAAAGTCAGTCTGTGTCAGAGAAAGAAGCTGAATTCAAGATATCTAATTTCAGGACTCCTTCTGTAAGCCCTCCATTTCTGGTTATTTAAAAGGAAATAAAATTATTTAAGATTTCTCCTCCTCAGACATTTTATGCATTGCTTTTCCCAGGTGCAGAGCCTATAAAAGACTGAAATATAAGGTATCCAAAGAATTTCTCTCAAATGAATGGTAAACTAATGCTAAAGTCTTCACATAATCTTGCCCACCTTCAGTCTAAAGGTTTAGGTTTCACTAACATCCAATCTGCCTGGAAATACAAATGGACACTATTTAGAAGTCAATGAAGCTGCTGAACTGAAAGGGCAACCTTCAGAATGAGATCAGTATTTCATGCTGTGTTATACACACAACTGTTGTTGCCCATCTGAGATAGGTCTGAAACAGGAAAACAAACAAGCAAGTATTTAGCAACACAAGGAAAAAAATCCACTTTTGTTTAAACACCTGCTTTTATGCAGCAGTAATATGCTTACAAAACAGCTCTTTCAAAGGGTTTATCTGTTCTTTAAGAAATTAATATTATAAGGCATCCAGAGAGGTAGAGGTTGAGTCATGAAAATAAAGCCCTTTTTGACAATACATCCTGCTCTTAATGTGATGTAAAACATCTCCAGGGTGTTGTGCATCCAAGGTTACATACCATGAAGATAAATTAATCCCTGTCAGAGTCAATGAGCCCATTGCTTCCACTGTGGATGAACTTTGGGTTAGGCCATGTTTCCAGTGCAGAGTGTGAGAATGGATTAAAGTACAAGAGCTGATTCAGACAGCCAGTGTCTGTTTCCACTTTTATCAGGGCTGTATTGTATGGCCTTAGGCAACCCCTAGCCTCACTCTGCTTTAATTTCCTCTACATGTAAACATTGCTTTGACTGGGGAATGTAAGGCACAACAAAACCACAAATAAATGCTGATGCTTGTGATAATTTCCCTTTGAACTGGGTTATTTACAAAAAAAAAGTACTATATAGAGTAGTCAGAGGATGAGAATCTCCAATTTTCAAAGCTGAATAAGATCAAGCTTACAAATAAAATGCCTATTATCAATTAAGAATCTCTTGCAGACTCAAGTTATGATTTTCTGTGACTAACTTCCACTCAAAATAAATTTGGCTCTTGGTCATGCCATAAATAACCCACAAAACCACATTCATAACATAGGTGACACTGTAAATTAACTGAATAGAACACATCCAGTGGTAAGGATATAAGTAATGGAACAGGGCTCTTCACATCAGAATTAACTTACTGTCTTGAAATTCATAGCCATATGTAAATGTCTTTCATCTTGTTACACAGAACGTGAGCAGGTGAGAAAGCAACATTTTACACATTCACCTTTTAGTGGTGTTTTTAGTAACACTTACAAAAAAAACTCAACAACAAAACCAGTGTTTTCATCATTATTGAATGATGAGCACTCTGAAAAATACCCAACTTTTGCTAATGGAATTAGGCAAATTTATCCTATGCAGAAAAGCTGGGGCAGTGGCTATTCCAGCTACAGTCAGCTGAACTAGGGATTCACCTCCTGCTTCCTGCTGAGACTCCCTCCCTTCTTCACTGTCTTTGCAAAATGCATAGAAATGGAAAAAAAAATTTAAAAACCAAATTAATCAGCTACCAGAGTAGAAGGTTAAATGGATACATTGACACGTGCAAATAGACAACCTTTAAATTGCAATTGATCTTTCCTATATGCCCATGTGCCCTCCCAGGACCAGCACTAATGCACTGTTAACAAGTGTTCCATCATCTGATCTTAAATTTACTGAGAAACTGGATTAAAGATTTGGGCACAAGTTCTGACTTGGTACATGTTTCTATGCAAAAATAGAACAAAACTTTTCACTATTTAAATACCATAGATAGTTAATTTCATTAAATTATTTGTTTCATTACAAACCCGCAAGCTTTTCTTATTGTTGCAGGGTGATTTTCTGACCTTTAGAAGTAGAAAGACCTCTCCATCTTAGGAGAGGTTCTGCTTGTATCCACAAAATGAATTAATGACTATGAATCAATGAGTACTTTTGTATTATTATTATTACTATTATTATTCAACTATAAATAACAATTAAAAGCCCTGTGAATGACAAGAGCTGAAAATAGCAGTAAGGATTGAAACAAAACAGCAGGTGGTGGCTAAGAGCTCTGTTCTGCTCAGCTGCTGCTCATAAGTGCGCATAGGCAGCGCCATTCGCAGGCTTTGACATTAAAGAGCTGAGGAGACAAAACACACAACAGATGCCAGCAGAAATTTTACTGTCAAAGCAACACTTCACAAACAGTATTAGGATCTATTCTGCAGGCGTTCAAATTTGTAATTGCCAGTATCAAATGAACTCACAATTACCATCCAGTTAATCAATTATATAAATCAGTTTTGTCACTTCTACTGTCAATCCAGTCAGAAATATCTGTTAGCAGTGAAGCACATCTCCTGCCACAGAGCCATGATAAACAAGTTTTAGTGTGGAAAAATGTACTGAGCAAGGCACAATACAGAACACAGGCTCCAAACCTAGGGGGTCATATATTGACACAAAGAGCTGAACAATTGTCAAAGCTTTAGCTTCGCAGGTGCTAAAAGGAAATGGATCTTGGATGATTTCTTGGGCTTCTGACGCACAGTCCTTCTGACTAAGAAGCTTTTGGCAGATTTCCTTTGGAAGAACATCACTGCTGTGTCTAATCTCTCTGTACATGTAAGCCCAATTATGCACAGCCCTTTGTGAGCAAGCCTCTTCTGCTGCAAGAAAAGCTCCGTTGAGGCTGCCAATTCCCTCTTACCTTCCCCACCCACCCAGCAGCACAAGATAGCACCTCCAAGCAGCCAGATCCCTCTCTTTTGTTGTTTCCAAGAGAAAGCAGATCCTCTCCTGCAGACATTTTACTGGTCTGCAGCATTTCTCAGAGCCATCTAAGCAAATGGCTTCAGCCAGAGAAACAAAGCTCTTCCAGAGAGCAACAATCATATCACAGCAAGAGGAAATTGGCTGAGAACAGCAGTCTGATTTCAGAGGGTGCCATCTCATGGAGCAGAGGAAAAAAAGACAAAGAATCATCCAAGGAAAAGATGAGGACATAGTGCAGGAAAGGTGTCCTGTATGGGAGGACAGTGAGGAATAACTGGAACGTAAGAAAGCAACATATATGGAGTTGGTTATTCATGCCAATATAAAGAGCACAGGGAACAGAGGAAACTGAGCCAAGAGGGTTCTCCTCAAAACACAATTTACTGGACTAGTGCTGCTTAGAAGTTGACAGCTAGCCTTGTTCATTCTGTTCATTCATTCATTCTGTTCAGAGCCATGCTCATAGTGGTTCATTCTGAGAAGAGCAACTGTTTTCCTAAATAAAAGTGCTGCCCTCCTACAAGGCTCTGCTCGCAGATATTCTCTACTTCTAAATCTCTTTTGATGTGTATGTTTTCTGATTAAAAATTCAGTCTACATGCAAGGTCCTGAATGTCTATACTGTTCTAGAATCAGAAATATTATTTAGAAATTAATTCTTACAAGATCATGGTAGAAATAAAAATACACCTTCACGAATTTCACAGTCAATACCACAGGCAAAAAAAACATACTCGGGACAGACTAAAGCACCTACTCTTTCTTGTCTCAAAATATATTTGTTCCAGTGAGAACAAAGCTCAGTAAGAAAAGCTCAAATTCTTGATTCTCCTCTGGCCCTTTATATATTCTTGCACTTATTAAATCTGTCAATGTATCAATGACTTAATCACATAGCCACATGGGCCCTGTGTGCTGATGATGCTGTCTTAATCATGCCTCTTTAATCTCACTTAATCTCTTCTAATCACAGCCTCTTTGATCATATAATTAACGGACTACTAGTGTTGATGCTGCTTTCAAGAATACTTGAACTAGCCAAAGTAGCATAATTTTGGTTCTTGGACAGTCAAGTTGCTCACTTTCATCACTGTTGATATCACAAAATGTCGTAACAGGTGGAGGGCTAGGAGACAGAAACAACTCAGTGAAAGTCTCTTTACTGCCCTGATGATGCCAGCATTAGGTAACTTCAATCAAAGTTGGATGGTTTTAGGTATACCTTAAAAATCAAAACTGACAGTTTGTGATAAGGAATAACTTACATTTCACACAGACACACACACACACTCCTGATAGCTAAACCAGATAACCAGGACTCTAACCTTATTTATATATGCAAAAGAGCATTATACAGTCCAGAAAGCCTTTTGGTAAAATGAGTCCAAACTACTGTACAGTTTTAAAATATGTTGCCTTGGTTCACCTATTCTGAGTGTTATATGCACCCTGAATAACTAATGTAGATTTTTGTGTGTGTCAAGATATATAAGAATTAAAATTGTCTTGCTTTTTCTTTATCATGTTTCTTATATACACACACAAAGGTAAAATTGCAGTACAAAAAAAAAAAATACATCACCATTTTTAAGTGTATAATTTTCTGTATTTTTCTATGCTTATCTTTATCCCCCATAAGCAATGTTTTGTGCAGCATATTTCTGGTGTGTCAGATGATCATGGGTCTGCACAGTTGTCTCCTCCCTTGATCTAGGACACATTTATTTAGTCCAAGCAGTAGCAGCCAGGTACTTACGTTTGAGAAGTTCTACTTCATTATATTTTCTGTTTAGGAAATATCTTCCCCTCTCTCATTTAAGAATTTCTACCCAGACATATTTACAGATCAAATATCATTAACAGACATTTCTGCAACATACACAAGTTATTCATTATAGTAAGTGGTAATAAAAACTACGTGGCTTTTAGAGAGGTTGACTGTGTTGATTTGACACAGCCTGGTTTTCTAGTGGTGGGGGCATAGCTCCTGTGAGAAGCTGCTGGAAGCTTCCACCATGTCACAGTCCCTGGGTGTATTTAAAAAAAAAAAAATTGATGTGGCAGTCAGTGCCATGGTTTAGTTGATGAGGTGGTGTTAGGTCATAGGTTGGATTTGATGATCTCAAAGGTCTTTTCCAACCTAGTTTATTCTGTGGTTCTGTGCGTGACATGCCTGACCAACACAGCCTTATTGCAGCACAACTGTACACTGGATGAATTCCTACGGGAAAGAAGCAATTTGGGCCAAATTTATCTTCCTCCCTTCCTTTAACAAATTACCCTAACTAACACTGGGTAATGTCTTACTCAGAGTATAAAATGACCACTTCCAAAGGGTCTGCTTCACTCTCCATGAGAGATACTAACAAGGCAGGAAGAGTTAAAGTTAAAACTCGCAGGAGAGATGTTCCTCCTGATGTGAAATGTCACAGCTCCATTGACTTCAAGCACAGCCATGCCACTGCATGCTGGCTGAGGATGTGGTCTGCAGGTCTTGGGCTCTGCAGCTGGATAACTTATCATTCAGAGTAAGCTTTAATGACATCCGTTAGGTTTGCACTGGAGAGGATGTGAACATTTCAGTCTGCAAGCCAGCAGGAAAACCGTTGCTTTTACAAGCATGAATTCACAGCAGAACAGCTGAAAAGAAGCACTGAGTTCTGAACAGATCCCTCCATCAGAAATTATCCCACTTGGAACGTGCTACAAAATCAGCTCCTCCAGGACTCCTCCCAGGAGAGAAGGAAGTGTGAGAAACACAGGGGTGAAAGAACAGCATTTTCAGAGACCTTATTTCTCAAGAAGAATAAGACATGAAAAGGAAAATTGATTACATGTCAAAACAGGCCTGTGAACATAAAAGGGTAAGAGATACAGCCCTGTAGATAGGTGAGATTTTAGGAAACTTCAGAAAGTATATGCTGGGCCTACTTAAACACACCTTAAAAGCAGAGTTGTCAATCACAGAAAAAAAACCACACTCAAAAATAAAATATAGCTATCTTACATTATTCTTAAAGCCTGAAATTATCTAACAACATTTTCAGGCAAAGAATCATGGAAGAAAAAGAAAATATCTCCATTTTCTGTTTATTTCATGCACGTTGGGTGCAACTTGCTTAACTTTTCCACATGTGGGGTCAGTTTGGCACCAGTCCCATGAGATTTGGGAGCTTTAGCTAAAAAGAGGCTAAGACATGATGAGGTCTATAAATGTACCAAGGTGCAGGCATCTTTAAACATAATGTGCTAAAACTAAGAGGCAATGCTGGGCCATGAGAATAATTACTGTATACTAGCCATTACATTTAGAGTTGAAATGAGGTTTATGATGAAGTGAGAAGAAAAAACCCAGAACTGCCTTCCACTTGGGGTATCAGAAAGAAAACCTTGCCTGCTTTAAAATGGAATTATTTACATTTCTGAAAAGGAGTATATAATAAGGGGCCTGCAATAGTATAAGATTTTATACTGTTTGATAGTTGTGTGTTTCCAAGGGAAGAATTTGATGATCCAAAACTGATTTCTATTGTATAGGACTCAGAAGA
The DNA here is from genome assembly GCA_009812075.1 of Sialia sialis. Taxonomy (NCBI): domain Eukaryota; kingdom Metazoa; phylum Chordata; class Aves; order Passeriformes; family Turdidae; genus Sialia; species Sialia sialis. Next base: position 7,497,592 of record VRYO01001717.1, on the reverse strand, counting down.
AAGGCTAAGAGCTGAACGTCAAACCAAATAAGTCCTACAAGCTCTGTTTCATAGGTTCAAGAAGTCCAGGCTGTCACTTGGTCCATTTAATTCACTTCACTACTCTCATTTCCACAGTCAAACCCATGCCTTTACAAACAGCATAAAGATGGGAATTCTGAGCATTCCAGGGGAGCTGCAGCTAATCAAAATCCTGTATTTCTCTTTTTGCGGTTCAACACACACTTCAGTAATTTGTTGAGGCCTGGAAAGAAAGGGAAGGAACTTTAAAAGACATCTGCAGAAAATACGTAGCTGTGTCAATTCTCCAGTTCCTAAATCAACCCAAATGTGTAGCCCTTGATGACTGGGCACTTTCATTCCTGCATGATGAGGCTGGAGAAATGCACATGAGCTGGCCCTTGCAGCCCAGATTACAGTGCAGTTTCAGTACTGCAGCTCCAGAAAACTCAGCAGCTGGCCAAGCTGGCAATGCAATTCAGTCAGAACTATAGAAAACAGAAATTTTTGTTGCAATTACAGTTTTTGTTTTTTTTAAGAAAGGTTGAGTATTCTTGAGTATCTGCATCTTAGTTCAGCTGAACATGAAATTCAAAACTATTCTTAGAGGAATTTAATGGTAAATGTGACACAGCTACTAAGCACAAAAAGACATTTAGAGGTGTCTGGAATAGAGATATGTAGCCTCAGCTCTAACCCCGCTGATGCTTCACCCACAATCTCTACATCCTCGTTGGATATTTGTCTGTCTAGTAACCTACACAGGTTTGCTATGTACTCTTAAGTAAAACTATTACTAATTAAGATAATTTAATTTAATGAGAAATTCACTACTTCTCTTTAAGTATATTTGGGTTTACTTGGAATAAATTAGTGAAATATTTAAAATTAATAAATTCAGAATAATTTTTATATATATATGTCTAATTGATTACACATACAATTACTTCTTCAATTAAAGTACAGGAATTTAGTCTAATAAAATATTTATAAAGGCTGCTCTTTAACCTCTTCTGATGCTTCTGTCAAAAACAATCCTAACTTGCTTTTATCCTTAACCAGAGGTGTGTTTGGTCTTTGTCAATGACCAGTATATCTCTAACGCAACAAGGCAAAAGCAAACACTTCAGGGATGATGCAAAGACTTGAAACAACTCTGGCACCTTACTGCAATTTAAGGCCCAAATCCTGAAAGAATGCTTAAAGGGAATTCTTCAGTGATTTGGTAAATGTGATTGGAAAAGATACTCAGAGCCCTCAATTGGGATAAAAGGTTTATGGCACAGAGTTATGCTCACACAAAGACACTTCCTGGCTTCTGTTCCATTCAGGACCAAAGAGTTCTTCCTAACAGAGCCAGTTGTTGTCTGCCATTCATCCCAGATTTTCAACTGATGTTTCTTAAATCCATAAAAATGCTTATTTTCAGAAAAATATCACCAAAACATTTCTCTCAATCTTAGATGAATGTAGTGGAACACATGACAGAATATTAATATAAGCAGTTCTATGGTAAAATGAATTATTTGCACAATTAATTGCTGAGGGAGAATAGTTCCTTCATTTTCAAAACAGCAGAGAGGCACTGAATCAAGCCAGGCACATCCCTGCCAGAATTTTTCTGAGGTTCTGACTGGTGGGAAAATGTTTGATACCTCAGAAAAGAGAATGAATACAAGACAAGGGACTTGGGATGGAAGCGTAAGGAGGCTTGAAGCCTCGCAGCATGAGATGCAGATGCTGGGAGTCACTGCCAGCTCAGGACTCTGCAGTGAAGTCACAGCAGCTGTGTGTTGGAATCGGGTCAAAACCAACACACTCAGTTTTCAGGGGCTCTTGAACACATCTGACCAAGCATCCACAACTGAGGCTTGAGCCTCACTCCAGACTTGCACTGAAGTTTGCCTCCAGACAACCACAGGAGCACAACATTAAACAAAGAACAGACAAAGTCAGAAAGTCTCAATCACAAATCTAGATGAAAATGCCAAAAGAGAACAAGAGAATTCCAGGCAAAAGTTGGTGGATATAATAGAGAAAATGGGCAGCCTTGGTTGTTGGAGATCTCCATAGATTAATCTGTTCTCAGTCTCTGTACTTGCTCCCACTGGATACCTTTTAAAAATAAAACAAAAATTTACCCTGGAAGAAAATTCAATGTTCAACTTCTACAGCAGAGGGTTTTTCTCAATGACACTCCTGAGGTATTTTAATTGTAGAGGAGCCAGATCAATAACATCAACCTCAACAGTTTTATTCACTACAAAGCAGCAGGATAAAGCTAAAGGGAAGAGGTAGAATTTATGTTACAATATTAGCCAAGCAGGGAAGTTCTTTACAAACAGTTAACCCAAGTGCAAAAATCAGTATTTTGACTTTTTCCTTTTTCTCACACTTGAAAAGAATAAAAGAATCATTTTTGTATCTGCAAAGTGTTAGCAATGTTTGTCAATAGCAGTTCTAAAGCTTGTAGAAAGGTCTTTACTAACATGCTGTTTCCTGATATTGTTACCCCTCAATTCTGGTCACAGACAGTGCAGCCTATGAGCAGATACAGAGTGGAAAATGTCCTCATTCATTAAGTTGTATGGAAAAACACCTATTAGGTAAATAACCACCACCTTAGCCACAATTTTTAAGGGAAGTCAGGATTACCATATCCAAGGCAAATGTGCTGAGCAGAATGGAAGCCATTGGTGATTTTAGTGATCTCTCAGCATTTAATGCCACTCCACAGACAGTGTTAACCATCTTTTTCAAAGGTGAAGTCTTGAGAATAAACAAGATCATTTAAGATTCTATAGTATAATTATTCTTTATACCCCAAAGATAGCAAGACAACTATTTTCTTTCCTAGAAGAGTAATGTTATTTCTTGCATTGACATGTCAATTAGTAAAAGTATTTCAACACTGAAATACCTCCTGGTCTTAAGAGTTCTTTTATTGCTGTAGTGCTACTGTGTAGACTCTTCTTTATAGAGTAAGAGACCTTTTGCAAGCAAGCTGCAGGTTAAAAATTTGGTCGTTTTCGTCAGAGAATGTTGCAAACTTTGTATACAAACTTAAACATGTGCAAAAAGAACATATTTCACTCCTAGAGTATTTTAGTTTTGAAGGTATGTCAAATATTAATCAACCATGGGGATTGAGAGGCACGGACTCTGCTATGCCACCAAAGCAAAGCCAGCTTATTACAAATTCACCGCTATTCACAGGTATGTTCCACTCTGACCCCTTTGCCCTTGTTCTCTTAGTAACACAATCTTGGTTATCAAATCATTCTTACATTCTTGCACTAGCAATTTCCTTTTTACATTCTCTCTAGACAAAGTATCAGCATCACCAGAAATAACGTCTTCACTGCTGTTCTTGCCTTGAGTTGATCTCTCTCATGGTTTCCACCAGGGCCATCTGTTATGGATCGTCTTGATCACCATTACACAGTAACTACAGGATTTTCAGGGTATCACACCTAGCCAGCATGGGTTTAGGAGGGGTTGGTCGTGTTTGACCAGCCTGATCTCTTTTTATGACCACGTGACCTGGGGGATGCAGGAAAGGCTGTGGATATTGTGTACCTGGACTTCAGCAAGGCCTTTGACACTGTCTCCCACAGCATTCCCTGCAGCCCATGGCTTGGACAGGAGCACTCTGCTGGGTTAAGAACTGGCTGGATGGCCAGGCCCAGAGAGTGGTGGTGAATGGTGCTGCATCCAGCTGGGGACCAGTCAGCAGTGGTGCTCCTCAGGGGTCTGTGCTGGGGCAGGTCCTGTTTAAGACCTTCATTAATGACCTGGACAAGGTATTGAGTCCACCACAGTAAATCTGCACATGACACCAAGCTGGGAGCATGTATCAATCTGTTGGAAGGCAGGAGGGCTCTGCAGAGAGACCTGGACAGGCTGGATAGATAAGATGAACTTTAACCAGTCTGAGTGCCAGGTCCTGCATTTTGGCCACAATAACCCCCTGCAGCATTACAGGGTGGGGGTGGTGTGGCTGCAGAGTGCCCAGGCAGCAAGGGACCTGGGGGTGTTGGTCAAAGCTGACCGAACATGAGCCAGCAGTGTGCCCAGGTGGCCCAGAAGGCCAAAGGCCCCTGGCCTGGATCAGGAATCGTGTGGCCAGCAGGAGCAGGGAGGTCATTCTTCCCCTGTACTCAGCACTGCTGAGGCCACACTCGAGTGCTGTGCCCAGTTCTGTCCCCTCAGTTCAGGGAGGACGTGGAGACGCTTGAGGCGTCCAGAGGAGGCAACGAGGCTGGGGAGGGGATTGGAACACAAACCCTGTGAGGAACGGCTGAGGGAGCTGGGGGTGTTCAGCCTGGAGAAAAGGAGACTCAGGGGTGACCTTGTCACTCTCTACAGCTCCCTGAAAGGTGGCTGTGCTCAGGTGGGGTTGGTCTCTTTCTCCAGGTATCCTCTGAGAGAATGAGAGGACACAGTCTTAAGCTATACCAGGGGAAGTTCAGGTTAGATGTCAGAAAAAATTATTTACTGAAGGAGTGATTGGGCACTGGCATCATCTGCCCAGGGAGGTGGTGCTGTCACAGTCCCTGAACATGTTAGAAAAAAGACTGGACGTGGCACTCAGCACCATGGTTCAGTTGATGAGGAGGTGTTAGGTCATAAGTTGGACTTGATGATCTCAAAAGGTCTTTTCCAATCTAGTTCATTCTGTGATTCAATCCAAAACAAGAACAGAGGACTGAATGGGTCATAAATAATTCCACCTGTTCCATATTCCATGAAGTTAAATCTGAGTAGCTCAGAATGAGCTGGCAGCACCTGACTACTATGAAACTTAAATATATTCAGTAATTTAGGTCAAAATATCTTCAGGCACGGATTAAATCCAAACACAGGAATATATATCATTTATGTTTGTCTTTAATATTCCATATTGCTTCCATGCTTCCAAATTATTGCACTGAAAGAATTTGGAGCCTGTCTCTATAATACCTGTGAAAGACCATTGAGAAAGCCACAAATACAAGAAATTTTATGCCTCAATATTAACTATAAATCAATGCACAGAAGAGAGACATTTTCTAGTATTAAGAAGAGGGCACAGAAGCATGACTTAAGCAGGAACCAAATGAAGAGGATGAAAGTTATAATGGTGCTCCATAATCAACACAGCTGTGCAATAATTTGATTTTCATTATAATGACGCTATTTAGACATGCCCTGCATATTGAAGATTGAGCACAGTACATAATTATTGATTAGTTATAAGCCATTTGTATTTTATGTTTATTTCATCTAAAAATAATTATCATACATTTGCACTAATTAATTCATCATCTTTTATTACTGGAGCTGAAAGGTAAGTAGCGGAAAAAGCAGGAAAGGAACTAAGAAAAGCAGAAGGCTCTCTGAAGCAGCAATATTATTTGCAATATAATCCTAGAGTGATGTCATTTGCTTTTTTATTTTTCTAACACAAATAGGGGTAAATTATTTTCTAGCTAAAATTTACTTGGAATTACTAGTGAATTGCTCTCTAAAGCACACTGAAGTGAAATTCAGCAAATATACTGATGAGATGAATATTGACCTACCATTAAGTGTTAATGCCAACAGTCTGCAAAATCACTGGCCATTTTGGAACATGATTTAGAAACCGTTGCAGAAGACTGCCTGTCTTTGGAAGTTCAAGGTTTTACACTACAGATCTCATACAACACCATATTGAAAACTTGATGAAATGCAGCTGTAAAACATTTTGTGAACAGTAGTTTTCTCCCTACACAGAAATAAGAAAGCTTGTGTTTTTCCTGATGGATGGCTTCATCAGCCAATAACACAATTACTGTGCAGATAGGGAAGGTCTGTGCATGGTGCAGGCAGCCAGAGCCAGATGAGGCAGAGGCCAGGGAACAGAACAGACACACGAGCTGCTACTGAGCCTCAGCAAGACATGCAATGCACTCAACAGAAACACTCAGGGCTGCTGTTTGTGAAATCTGAGCTTGCAACTACATGGCTCTGCTGTTTTGTGTAGCAGAACCCATTACAAGTAGCTACAGGTGTGCTGGAGACACATGGGATGCTCCACTGCACCTTGGGAATGCGCCAGAAAGGGATCAAGTAAGGCAGTGATAAAACCATTGGAAGGTGCATGTAGGTATTTGAGCCTTTCCTCTTTGAATGCAGACATGACATTGCCACTCCTTAGGAGGCATCCCCAGATGACAGTGGACTAGGCACTGCTCTCTCTCTGCAGGTGTAGGCAAACAAGGGGAGGCAGTAACAAGGCAAGGGAAGCCAGCTGAGTGTGCTCTGGTGCATCCAGAGCTCCTCCATGGGGTACTGATGGACATGAGGGTAGCAGAGCCTGGCCATTATTAATCCCCAGGCCCGTGAGGGTGATATCAGATTGTTTTCAAAATGTGAAAGACTCTAAAAAACATTCGGAGTTCCTGTACATTACATTCACCTTCTTGGCTGGTAAGTGAAAAAAATGTAAAATTGCTTTTATTTTGCTAAATACATATTTTGTATATTTTACTAATGAACTTATTTTTTGAGACTACAGTAAATGGTTCATGTTTTGTTATATAAGAGAGATTGACACTCAACTGGAAGACACTGTTATACTGAAATAAAAATTTCAAAGCACTGAATCTGGTGGCTTATGAGTGATCAATAAGAACTTAGGACAAATAAGTTTCATTTCATCGATCTCCATAGCCCTAGCAAATATTTTCCTGCTTTTATATCAGTTTCATTCTCAGCACATCTTTTAGGATGTGTTAGATTGTCACATACTTAAGCATAGGAAAGCAAACAAATTACAAGAATTTTGTATAAAACCTTAACCCTCCAGAAACAGCAAGCAATTCTTTTCATGCTTAAATTTGATCTTTAGGGAGAAATGGGATAAACTTGCACAGAACAGCCTGATAACAACAAACAGAACCCTTGAATAAATGGAATTTTGAAGATAAGACTAATAGTAAAGCTGGAAATCACACAACCAAATGCTTCTGAATAAATATCAAAACACTTGATATAGCCTCAGAGCAATATAAATCACAAAAATACACACTTCTTTTTCACCATATTTATTTTGGCAGCTTCAGCTGATATAAACATGTCCCTAAGATTAAGTCCCCAAGTTTGGTTCAATAATTTTGTATTTAGAATATTCAAAAGCATAGTTATGGTACCTCATTTATTGTGGCTGATGATAGACTGGTATTTTCTTAAGCGAGCACAAACAAGGCAGTGATAAATAGATCACTTAGGTAAAACAAGAAATGTGACTTAATCATTTGTTTCAGCCCTTGAGTTGTGAATGATGTTGCATATCTTTTACATATATTCGCCTCCCTTTTTGCCATTTTTCTCCTATTAAATTATGTCTGACAAAAAGCTGCATCTACTACCTGACACTCATTCTTGTTGCACTGATATCTCACTCTTCTCCCTTACCAGCTCGCTACTAATGATTCCTCCAGTAAATCTGCTGCTGTCTTTGCATTATATCTGGTACCAGGACATGGAGCAGGCTCTGAAGAAAGCAGCTGTCCTGCGCCAATTTCCCAGGTAAGCAAGTAAGGGATACCAAGACCAGGATGCATTAAATGCCTTTTATACAGAGTGAGTTAGGAGTTTACTGGTATCAAAGACAGTAGCTTTGTCTTGGACAAAATTTGTCTGACAGTAGCTTATCACTTTATTTGGCAAGTCCTCATGTTCATGTGCAGTACAAGGCTTAGACAATGTGCTAATAACCTGTGACTGAGGAATAGTCCCAAAATGGAAGGCAGCTTCTTCCAACACAATTAGAAACTCTAGTTTAGGAAAAAAATTGCTTTTGAAGTCTGCTTAGGACACTGAAGAAATAAAGGAGGTGTTGTTTCCAGTGAGTGTTTCTTTTCAATGGAATATGGCTGCATTCATGCTTTCAGCCATTCATTTTTGATTTTCATGTGGGAAACTACCATGGAAACGTGAGAAATGTAATTCACTAAAAGAGAAACTATGAGTACAGTAATTTCACACTCATAAGCCGCACCTGGTTATAACCCGCACTTCCGGGTAGCCGAGAAGACCACGGAATTTGTCCATAAATAAGCCACTCGCTCCCCCGACACAGCTCCTGACACTCGAGGGCTGGCGGCGCCCCTAAGCTCTAAGATTTCTTTCTCAGTGATTTTTATATCCCATGGCAAAGGCTTGCTCTACCCCATCACAACATAAACAGAACATGTAATGCTGAATAACTATGTTATCATCATAATATTTCCTATATTTGCTGACACTCTAGTTTAATAGCCAGCTAGATATGCAATATAACATTATCTGCTTTGTTATAATATGTCTTTGTGCTAGAAAATACCAACACAATTCAACCATATGTCTAATAAAAAGAGTTTGCGTGTTCTTCACAACTGTCATCAGTCCTCTTGGAGCTGACATTTTCTGCCTTTCTTTCCACCATGCCAGAAAGAGCCAGCCCCCACTATGGAAATACAATTATCCTGTTGTATAGGGTTAATGACAATCAAAGCACATTTTAGCATGACTGATAAACACATTCTTCCTTCATGGGATTATAGTCTGATTGATTATCAAGAGCAGATAGACCTCTGGAGAAAGCTTACCTGATATTAGCTTGGCAAAGTTAAGATATAGATAACAACCATTAACAATTATTTTTCATCAGATAGAATGACAGCAGTTAAAAGATAATTAAACTTAAGGGTAATTCTTCTCTGCCTCAGAACATTGCCCACAGGAAATAGAACTGTGTTGTGCTAAATGCATGTGCAAACACACACTAAATAACAACTGGAGGTTTATAGCATGAGAAAGCAGCACAGTGAAAGGAGACCCATCATATCATCACCTTCAATTTTACTTCTGAACACAAAAGTAAGAGATTAATTCATTCATGCCTAATCAAACCAGGAGTTTCTGGCAGTCCTTCCCTAAAAGGGAACTCTCACTGAGCTGTAATTACCAGGCATTTTAGGTACAACTGAGAGCCAACATTCATCACTCTAAATGAACACTTGTGGCCCTGTCCTGCTCTGTAACAAAACCAAATTGGACTTGGCTGCCTGGAATGGCTCTTTTGTGTTCTGTTGACTCCCCAGCAACTTTGATTTCCCTCTCTAGACTCCCTGGCACAAGAGTTTTGGTGAAAGTGCCATATAGACAAATTTACTAAGTGAGAATTTTACAACTGATTTGTTTGTTTTATAGTTTACTTATGGAAAAATCAAAGGAGAGGCTTTCAATACATTGTAAATTGGGTCCCAATTTCCAAAGTCATTACAAAATAATCAATAGTTAATAATGTGTTTGATGGTGAAATATCAAGAGGAAAATGCCAATAAGTTTAATGGCATAATAGACTATTATTAACTATATGAGCAAATATTTTTGCTGTTGAAAACTATAACTACCAAGTAAATTAAACAATAATCTGCTTTCGAAAAAAAAATACCACAGCTGACCTATCTGAGGCAGGATGACAGTCAAGGAATGTGTCCAGCTTTAACTTAAATAAGAACCATGATACAGTACAGGTAAAAATTGCTGCACTGCAGTAGGAAATTTCTCTCATACCTTTTTAAAAATTAAAACAACAAAAAAAAGCCCAGCAAAATAAACACAAATTTAAATTATCTTTGCATCTTCCTTCCCTTGTTTAGTAATATATGATACACCATTGTTTCTAAATGGTACATCAAACCTGGTACAAACTAACCTGTTCCACAGAAGATCTGCCAGGAGTTGTTCTTTCACAAGGAATTTGCATTAGAAGTTTTTATGGAATATATTTACCACCAGTACAATTTGGAAGATTATTTAAACATTCCAGAACCCTATGAACCCTGGGCTTTGCCACTAATTTCTCAGAGTTTCCACACAAAACAAAATACGGACATTAAGGCGCACTGCAGGAGAATAAAGGCACTCCTGTCATTGCTTCTTCTGCCATGCGTCAAAAACTGCAAAACCATCTAAACAAAGCATAAAGCTAGGGTCATTCAATTCACTGGAACAAAACACCAGTTCATAGAAAGTATTAACAATGGTTTATCAAACCATGAAAGATTTTAGAGACAGTACCTGAAGTTCATGCTGCTTTCCACACAAGCAGGCGATGGGAAACACGGCAATGCAGCACACACTGCATAAGGATGAGGCCAGCTCTAGGGCTACCTTTCATCTGCTTTCCTCACAGCAGTTAACTTTTCTTTTCTTCCTCTTTTCCTCAGGTGACTGCCTGCAAGGATCCTTTCTGTATATTCTCAGAACACACCTGCACATGGAGGTAATTCAGAGGGACATTGGGAAAACCAGGTGCTCACCATCCCTCACCTAGGGTTGTGCAGTAATTTCCCTCTCTGGGGATTGACAGAGAAGTGTTTCAGAGCAAACTGGTCCCACCTGTGTCCTGAGACACAGCAAAGTGTCATCAATAAAGAAAAGCAGCATCTCAGGCTGCCTTTTTGCCTCCACTGAGATAATTATGGGTTTATTTTAATGCAGCTGCAGCCAATCAGGCCCCCAGGTCTATTAGCAGTTAAGAAACAATCATGTACCCAACACAAAATTCTTAAAAGGTTGTGATGAGAATATTGGTGTTTTACTAGAGTTGCAAAGTCAAGCCTACTCCAAATACCTCTATCAAATAAATTGTTATTGGAAAAACATTATAATCCAAGAGGAATTGAACACCAGTTATCCTGCTTGTAAACCTGATTTTTAAAAATATAATTAAATGAAACCTCCAAACATTTTACAAAGTGAGGCTTTATGGAACTCAATTTGACTTAAGTCATATTAAGTCAGCAGACTTATGGTGATTGTCTCCATTGTCCTGCCACGTTCCCATGTGACAGTCTGCTGGACTAAATGTAATCTAGAACACCTGATCTCCAAAGCTAGCTTGCTATTACAGAATTAAATAGAATATTCACATTTAATTGCACATAAATTTGATCATTTTATAGTCCATGAGGGACTGTGAATAACCTTTTCCATGGCCTCGGGGGGTTGAAAAAAGAAAACTCACAAAGTTTGCAAGTTGCCTTTGCCACACATGAGGAATATTCTAACAAGTGTGGAGCACTCTCAGAACCACAGTACCTGCAGGATGTTCACAGAGGGCTGCAGAATCTGGTTTCATAGAAAAAAACAATTGCTACTAGCTTTGCAATTGCCCTTTCTGGCCCAGTTCTGTGGGGATATATTTTAGGGGAAAAAACAGCCTTGCATTATGGTGGGTGTATATTGTACATAATCAATAATGGATAGGAGAACCTGTGTTAACTTGGTTAAAATTATTTAAATTAATTTTTTTAAAAAATAATTTAAAAGTAGTTGTCTAGTTTTCTAACTTCAGCAAAATGCTCTGGAAAATATTAAAGAAATGCCCAGATTAGCATACTCTGAGAATTAGAAAGAGGAGGCTTTAGCTTCCTTAGAGATATCTGGATTTAGCCATTTTAAATATATGGTAATAAAAATTGAATTTTTTTAGTCTCACATAAAGGTTCTTTTGTTCTTTGACGAGATCATTTTACGAAAATAAAAATGGCATTTTAATATCATCTGATCAGGTCTTTCAAATTAATACTTTCGTGAATTTACTTTATCTAGATGTAAATAAAAAAGTAAGCCTTAAATATTTCTATTGTGGCAAAATGAAAGGAGGTTGTTATCCTTTTAGAATAGTATTATTCCAACAGCAATTAAATATTCCATTAAGTGAAGACTTATCCAAATTGAAGTTAAAAACAACTTTCTTATTAAATATTCTTTTTAGTAGGTTTTACTCTGAGATTTAGCTGGTCATTTACAGTAGATGGGTAAAAAATCAATTCTTACTAACAGAAAAACATCCTTAATTCACATAATGCATTACATTACATACTATGTGAAAGTGCAGTTATTGACTGTGCCGTTGCAAGTTTGCTGTCCTGTTATGCTGTAATTGCTCCTGGGTCATTGCTTTTATAAAATTATTAACATTTGTAATTAACTGTAGGCAATTCAAAGAATGCAGTTAGATCTCCAGGATTGTGAGAATATGTTTATCAACAAAGTGGACTTGAAAGTATAGAATTGTGTAATGGGAGCAAAAATATTTACATACAATACAGCAGCAGAGAAAGTGGATGGGTTTTTCTCATAGGTAGCTCTTAGGTTAGATAAAATCAAGAGTGTAAAAGGACATCTCGAGGGCGAGATTATTTTAAAGATGTTACCACAGAAAAAGAATGAAATGCTAAAAATGAGTAAAACTCCATTTTATCATCAGTCTCCCGCTGCCTTTGCCACAGCCTCGTTTGGACCCAGTGAGAGTTGACACTAGAAGAGGGAAGGTTCTCTTTCAGCAGTAATAGAACCCCAGCCAGTTGGTCAGAATAGACAAAAAGGCAGCACTATTCCCAAGAATGTTGGAGAAGCTCAGTGGTCCTATGCATGTTTTCACATACAGATTGCGCTTGCTAGTCTCATCTCAGTTGCAGGACTACTCTAAATTATTTAGTGAAAAATTTCCAGCGAAGATGTATCTAGTCAGATACGGTACACAAATACATCATGAAAAATAAGCATCATCAGAAAGGATTTTGTCTCCACTGCTTAAGCAATTGTGTTGTGTTTTGAGCCTGATTTCTGGTCACACAAGGAGGATGTAATACTAAAATTGTCTAAACAAGGAAAAAACCTTGGCAAATTCAACTGAAGTCGACTTGCAAGTAGTAAAACATAGGGGCAGGCAGGCAAATGTGTTTTCCAGAAAAATTCAGCTGCAGTCAAATGTCCTTTACAGTTCAGAGAGCTAATTTATGTGAAAAGTACATACTATTAGGATGTTACCTTATTCTCACTAATTTAGGTTCCCATCTTTTTTCCACCCACGGCTCAGACCCAGCAGAACATTTTATTCCACAGAGAAGCAGTGCAGACTTCGTTCCCTCTTCCCCTAGTTCCTCAAGAGTCCAGGCTCAAGCATCTAGGAAGCTGAAGAGTTTCCATCAGCTACCATTAGATAACCTCATTTTAGGATGCAGTACATATTGAAAACAATGGAATGACTGAAATTAATTCATACTCAGCAGTCTGAATAAGTTTTTCAGAACCTGGACTAAATTTTAGGAGACTCACTTACAGAGAGAGCGCTTGGCCCAAATAAAATCAGTGAGTATGTACAGAGCTGTCATGAGTGCAAGTGTAGCAGAACACCCCAGCACACTGCAGGACATTCTTGGAGTTTGTCCTAGTGTTGTAGAAGCACATTCCTGGCAGGTTGCTTCTTGGAGACTCTGACAAAGAGGTCAACCAAGCCAAATTACTATTCCAAAACAAGTCCTTACAAATACACTTACGCTGGCAGACTGAGCCTGGTTGATTCCCATGTTTGAATCAAATTAAATCATTGCAAACATAAGAAGCCATTATCAGGAGTGTGTCTTTCTGCTCATTCTAACACCATGTTACAGCAGACAGCCGGATAGCAAGTATTTAATCAAGGAATGCTTATCAAACTGCAGGTTTGTGCTGTTTCCAGGGAAAATATAAAAATAGAAACATCCTCTAGCTGTCAATCAAGGCAATTATTTTAATGCTGCCGCTCTTAGTTTAAAGGAGTAGCCGAGATTAAATGCATACACTCTGTGCACATTCACTATACCTCTGCACCTGATGAACTCTTTGCATTACACCATGTTCATTCAAAACTTCTATACCGCCCAATTTAGGTACATTTTACATTGGCAAACACCTACAGTGAATTCAGTCATCTTGCCCATGTAATACTTCACCCTTCTGCTTATTCTTGTTAATAGAGAAAGGTTGGGGTGGTTTATTTTTCCTTTTTTATGAGCATTTCTTAGCAGTAAATGAACCAGAATAGGCATGTCACAGGTCTCAGGCAGTAGATTAAGAAATGGGAGCTCTACACTTTGCTTTTTGACTTTTCATTACTAGAAATAACAAGCATGAGTTAATAGATTGGACTGAGGGGAAGAAGTAGGAGAAACTCTGGGCACAGAGAGCCAGGAGACTAGAAGAGAGAAGCCAACTGATATGGAATAGCTTCCTTCCTTTTTTCTGCCTCCCCCAAAAAGGGATCAGGAAAACAGTCCTGTCTGAGCCATAACTTGCTCTGTGGTTTGCACCTGAGTAAATGTAATTACCTGCTGTCACATCTCCCCACCAGGCAGATTGCAAGGCTGTAGCTTAAACCCCAGGGTGAGATGATTGCACTTCAGTGCATACAGGCTCATTGTACCTGAATATTCCTTATGGCCAGTGGTGTGGAAGAGCTATCAAATCACAGAATTCTGAAAAGGAAATAAAAAAGAAATTAATTTTTTTTTATTTTTATTTTTAAGAAAATAATGTCAAGTGACATTTACCACGTGCCAAAACTCATCTCCAAGGAAAATAGTGAAGGTCAGCTATTTTTCATTCTTTTAAAAAAATTAATAGATTAATTCACTTAATAAATACCATTTTTACTGAAAATTAAATTGTTTCTTGGATCCAGAATGGAAATTCTGGTCAAATAAGAGAAATCCTAAATGCAAAACAGGAAATAGATGGATTTTAAAGGGAACCTTAACAGATGGAGAAGATGTAATTTCAGACCCATGTTCAGTCCTGTTTCACCTCCAGACTTCAACTCCAGTTTCTTATGGCAAAGGAGTTGAGATTATTAGAAAGATAAATACTCTGTGCCAAAATATCCAGCAGCTGTGAAAGGGCTCTGGCAGGACCAATGTTACCACTGTCCCAGAATGAGCAACCTCCTGTCCCCATCTTGGGGTGGGCAGGAATTTATTGAAAATTTGAAACCTAGTCAGGTTCACCCTCATACAGACCAGCAAAAAAACTTAAATCTCAAATATGTGCAAAGAACAGGAAAATCATTCCTCTCTCTCCCTAGTAAGAATAAGTATTTAATCACACATTATTATAATAAGCAAATACTAAGATAAATTCCAGTTTTAATACAGGAAAAAGCTGTAACTGTGGCCTAAAATCTGATTTACAGTTCTTTTTGTCTGAGATAAAAATATTTTAAATTATGATCTGGAATAGGGATTAGAGGTCAACCAAATATTCAGATTAAAAAAAAAATCTTTGAATTGATCAAAACTAGCCTAAATAAGCTGTAAAATATTCTAGAGAAAATGCTGTTGAACTAGACTGAAGAAAAAGGCATATTATAATTCATGTTTGGTAAATTTGTTGTTTACTCTGATTGACATATCTAAAAGTGACTCAAGACATAACTTTGAAAACATCCATATATTCATCATATATCAGTGCCAAGAAGAAAACAGAAGTACTGGAGGAGCAGTATCACCAACATCTCTGTGAATACTTTATTTATCTGCACTTCAATACATCAAACTTTTATGGGCAAGAGCCTAACACAAGACAGAGAAGTCACAACACCAGACAGCATGAAGAGGGTGCAGACCAGTTTAATTCCAGAAAACTAAGAAACAACAGGATACAACATCTTAATATTCATACATGCGCGTAAGTGCATGTACTTGAATTAAATCCACAAGTGCTAAATCACTACACAGCTCAAAACAAAGAATAAAATAGTTTTAAATTGTTTCTTGCTCTATTAAAGGTAATAAAGTAGTCTATCATTCAACATTTACTCCGTCATGAAAAACGAAACACATGAGCTAAAGCCATCAAAGAGCAAGAGCCACAAATTCACAAGCCCCACCTCCTTTTAAAAATGAGAATTATTGGTGACCAAAGAAGTGAGGTTAGAGGCAAGTCCTAAAATAAATGCCCTTTCTTATTCATCAGGTAAAGTATATTAGAGTGCAGATTAAAATGATCTGTGGTTCTTCACAAAAGCAGAACTTCACCTGTTACTTTCTCCTCTGTTCCTGGGAAATCTATTCCTCTGTTCTTGCCTTTCTGCTCCTTGCTTGTAGAGACATCTCTATGTCCCATATTCTCATAGCCACTAATTTCTAATTAGATGTTCAGCATGTTCAGGTAGGGGCTGAAAAATTATCTCTAAGTTCACTGTGTTCCAGCAAACTGACTAAAAAAGAAAGAACCAAACTTTATTCAGCAGCAGAATTTCTGGATCCTGATTTCCCATTATTTTCCTCTTAGCAGATTCTCTCTTTAATCATGTGCTTGAGATCTTTCTTCTACCTTTCCTTCCTGAGAAAATGAGGGTAAAAAGCCAAAGCTCCCTGATGACAGAAAAACAGATTTGTCAAGGATCTTGTGATCACCCAGTGGGATACCAGCAGCTGGTACCCACCTCTTAGGTGAACATGGGAGACATTGACTTTCCCTGGATCTTGCACTGAAGGAAATTTTCCAGACACAGACAATATCTCCAAATATAGCACAATCATTTTATTTTAGATATAATGTTGTAATCTCTCAGTCAGAGTAAATAACTAAATTCTATTCCAGCCCTCAGCTATCCCTCAGCACTGATGTGGAATGTCCCAACCATCACTACAGAGATATAGCCTGGAAGAAATTGAACAAGGCATGTGTGAGGGGAGGTATTCAGAAGGATCCAACAATAAGAGAAAAAGGGAAAAAAACCCCAAACCCTCAATATATCAGAAAATCTCAGTCTGTATCATTGCAATGGAATTAAACAGTCCACTCTCTCCTATAAGAAGGATTTCTTTCCCATGGTCCTTTTTGTAAATCACAGGCACTCCAGGTCTGCATTTAAAAACCATCAGCTAAATTATTTTTTTTCCTTAGAATAATAAACTCTGGCTTAATCAGACCCCAAAAAGCTTTTTTGTTTTCCTTTTCATTAAAAAGTCATTGTGTTTACCAAAATCCTTAAAACAAAGAAAGTCTAGTAGACTTTCTTAGGGGATCAATATTTCTTAAACATTGTTTTCCCATAAAAGCATTTTCATTTGCTGCCCTTTCTTTCCAGTACAGATAAGTTGTGTCTAAGCCACAGCAGCTGAGCAGGGATTTACACTTTTCACTCTATAATTTGAACCATCCAGGCTTGACTACATGCTGCTCAGAGTCAACACACAGTAAATAGGATTATTTTAAAATATACGTATACAGGATAATTGCTAGAGTTTACACAAGGCAATCTTTTCATTATTGAAATTGTAAGCAGGGTAAATGGTGCTGTACTTTCCAATGGCAGGATTTCAATCCATTTCCATTTAACCACTACAAGGAGAATATGCTCTAAATACTTTTGCCTAGAAATTGCTACATTACATCTATTGCCATGTCCATCACAATGATGCCTTAAGTTTTAGCTTTTATATTTTTCAGATTCTCTGCCTGGTGTGTAACTTCTGTTAGGTGTTATTTAGTTCTCTTCACAGGGTAGTTAGACAAAACAATCCCTTCCCAGACAGAGAATCAAGGACAATCTGTACCCAAAAACCATAAACAATGGCTAAGGGAAGGGGGCAAGCCAGGGGGCTGACACTTCATGGCCAGGAGTCTGAGACAATTGACCCCAATATGTAGATTAACCAGAACCTATAGAAGTGTAAATACTCGTGACCAGGATCCATCTTGGATTTGATTTGGGTGTAGCCCTGGCCAGGCTCTTGCACTGCCCAGCCTTTTAAGGCCTTTTAATCAATACCTATTTTGTTCATTTAACTCTGTCTAGTCTCTGCTCCAGATCAGCCTTTCCAGACATCAATAGAGGTTCAATAACTAAGCCAGTGACTGGGGAATTTAATTCTAGGCCAAGCCAGCTTTCATCAAAAACGAATGCAAAGTTTCTTACTGTTATGGTTGTGGGCTAAAAATCTGTAGCTCAGATGACAACCCAATATAAGAGCAGATTAAAGGCTAATAACTTGTGGTTTCTTTTATTTCATGCTTTTGAGTGCTTGGGATGGCCATGATGCACCCAGGAGGTCTAAGGTTCAAGAATGATGAAAGACCAATGCTGAAATAACAGAACCAAATTCAAAACATCTGGATCAACAAGATGAGATATACTAGCAGAGATACATGCAAAATTACAAAATAAACAAAAATAAAGTACCAAAAACACTGAGAGGCAATTTTATACTCTGAAAGTAGAGCACACAATAAGAAACATAAAAGTACTATTTTTCACTACATTTTCCCAGTGTGAACAAATGAACTCTGAACTTAATTATATTCTGCATATCTCACCAGTGCAAAGGAATTGGTAAATCACAGAAGCCAGAGAACAGCAACACAATTTATAGACATGCAAATCAGACTTACTTTTAAAGGATAATTAAAAGAAGCAATATACTCACAGGTACAGCATGGCAACACACTTACGAGGAGAACTGGGAAGTGAGAGGGGAAGTAGATTGTTTACTCAGGTTTTAAAGCACCTGGAAAGAAGAGTAATGAGAAGTTATGAGGAATAAAGGAGAATACAGTTGTGGTGAATATCATTAAGTATTCAAACATGAATTTTCTGCAGCTTTGAAAAGTTCCCCCTTATACTTAATTGATCATTTTAATCAAAGATACCCTGGATAAATGCTATGAAAATGTACATTGGCAAACAGTCTGTGCTAGTAAGTTGAGTGGGACTGCTTCACCTCTACTTCCTGCAAGGACTCGATCTCCTATGGGTAGAAATTAGCTAGAAAGAAGGGAATGGTGATGAAGTGTGTGGTGAGGACAGTAGAAACAGAGCCATACACACACTGGGGAGAAATAAAAAGCAATCACCCTTCATATGACAGGCTTATCTCTTAGGGGAAACAAATTGTCTATTCCAAATTCCAATGAATGAAAAGCATCCTAAATAAAGGGGGGAAAAAAAGAGTATCCCAACTTCTCGATCAACCTGTGCTAATAGGGACTTCTTGTATTAATCATATTTTCCTCCTGTGAGCAAGAATAGCAGCAATTAGGTATCCCATATCAAAATACTACAAAGATATTAATAATTAGCTCATAAAGGAAAACCCAAACCTCTGTCAATTTCTGCAGAACCCAAATCAGCTAAGAATCAGAATCCAGTTTGGCAGTTTGGGGTTTTTCTCCTTTGTTCTTACCGTTGTGGTGAGGTGAATTTGCCACAAATTCTAGAAGAAAGGGGGAAAATTATGTGTTTTGGAAAGGGGAGATAAAGAGGGCACTTTAGCTAAAACTGAAAGTAGTTAATTAGTGGATGTCCTTTATTTCAGGATAAATCTGATATAACTTAGTACCCAAACTGACTTCAAGCAGGCTTAAGAATTAAAAGTAACCAGCTATGAAAATACTGAGGACAGCTATCTCCCTCATCTCTGAGCAATCATTCAAGTTCAAAAGATGCTAACATTTTTACTTTTAATTAGTTGCCATTTTGATGTCAGCCTCCACATAGCATAAAAGAGAGCACAGTACTGATGACAGGATATGACAGAATCCAAGACATCACCCTTCCTTCCAGATTTTCTAATCATCTTTGTTTCTTTCAGAACAGTGGGTGAGATTCAAGACAATAACAAGCTCAAAAAATCCCCAGCCTGTCTCTCTCAATCCAAGACATTTTCCCTCTTTCCAGCTGCAGTGAGGTTGTTAACTAAACAGTGATTATGGCTCTAGGGAATAAGCACCACACTAAGGCTGCTTGGAAGGGAAGACAAACTCCCTAAGGCATGCCTGGAGGCTCAGAGAAGAAACACAAGACTGTAAGCTGCCAGTGTTAATATCTGAGATTCTGTTGGGGTTGTTTTTTCCCCAGGAAATGAGGTAAGCCAAGGACAAATAACATCTGTCTGAAGTAAGAACACACACACACACATTTAAGTGCTTTTTGAGGGTGGAGAATGAAAGAAAGGGGTTCTTCCTTTTGACTTATTTAAGCTCTCTGTGGGTTTGTTTAGTGTTCAGGCTTCTAAAAGAGAGACTGAGAAAAATGGCAATCAATAGTGTCAGCTGAAGGTGACAAACAGGGCACAAGGTGGCTGCTGGAGGGACATGCTGTGAAGGCAGTGCCTGGGCAGTGATCAATTGCATTAGGAGATGAAGAAAGACAGAAGGAGCAAAAAGAGGAATCGATCCAGTCTACTACATCTGCAGATACAGGCACCTGGAGCAGGTAGCATGGGCCAGACAAGGCTTTAGCCTGTCAATAATTCATACTGCTTCACTGTATAACTTTGAGCAAAAGTCTTCTTGAAAGCAGCAGTATTGACAAACGTTGTATGGCAGGGTTTTACTAAAAGCTGGCATCTCCAGTCAGGAGCGATTCAAAGCGCACTGCTCAGGATCCAGTCAACTTAGTCCTTTCCGCTGAATGACTTCTAGGCCAAAGTGAAAAGGCATGTGAAGTACTAGTTTTGACAGAAAAAATAATAAAGAAGCACTTTCAAAACTAGACAGAAAGGGGAAATCAAAGGCAATCCGTCTCTTTCACATGCCTCACACAATCCAGCCCTACACTGTTGAAAATGCTGTCATTGTATTTGGCCAGCAAGCCTGACATGATACTCTAATGAATTCAGCCAATTAGAAAGGTCTGGAATCTGAGAGGGAATAATGATCTAAGACATCTGAAAGCAGAGGCTGCAATTGCAAGATGCTTCCAGGGCCAAAGGAAAGGAATGATGCTATGCACAGCCTGGATTGCAAGCAGCAGCTCAGAGAAGCATCCTCTACTACTGAAATGTCAGCAGGGGGCTGCTACTTCGGGGAGAGGGCTCAGACCAGTTTAAATTTCCCAAATTCTATACACTTGACTACAGCAAGTCTAAAAGTAAATACAAAAAAGTAGAATTTTAAAACTCATCCTCAGGAGACAGAAATAAATCACTTCTCCAAAAGTCTCCCACAGGTAAGTAATAATCAACAGAAGCAAAAGTTGATTCTATTTGCAAAGAGGCAATTCAGCTATTTTTTTAAATAACTCTGTTAATGTATTTACTTAAATTCCTGGGTTTATTTAATAACTTCAGTATAGCCATTCTCAAGAGAAAGAATTGTTCCTTCAAGCAAAATGTTACAATTTTCAACTAATATTCCATTTATTTATTTCAAATCCTCTAAGTAACATTTAATTAGTACTGTATTTATTGTGATAGTTAGCATTATGCAAGGTCAAGCCTTTGATTATTTGCACCTTCACTGATTGAGATAAAAACAGGTGCTGGCCACTATTAAAATAAATCCACATAGGTAATTGCAGTGTCTTTAATGTATTACTGGTTCAGGGAGGCACACACATTTTAGCCCTGGTGACACACATTCCTGACTGTATTTTAAGGAATATCAGTCATTTCTGCAAGAAGCTCTCATTGCTGCGTAAATTGTCTTCCAGGCCATGTGCCTGTATTTTTCCTGGCTGATGACAAAAGCTCTGGTAAATTTTGTGACCCCGAGTTGAGAAAACTACATGAGGTGCATCTAAATTTGGCTTGTCTATGGAACTGTTTCCAACTGTTGTACCAAAGAGTGTCTATATCATTCACTCTCTAGTTTTCCTCCTCCCTAAGTCTGGAACTGCTGCACGGTTGTTAATTTAGAACACAGTTATTAATTTGGAACCTGTTTTGTTTCCTGCATTTGCTTTGTCCATATTACACAGCCTCTCCCAGCTGAGCATGCTGTGCACAAGCCATTAATTTGGTACAGAAGAGTTCATCCTTTGCTGAAGTCTCTCCTGTTATAAACCAGGCCACTTGTCTGCTCTGGTGCAGTCTCCAGCAATCTTTCACAGGCAAAGCAGAAATGATTCAGCACTCAGCAGAGCCCTAAATGTTTCAGAAATCTGTTTTCCAAGGCAATTGCTGCTACCCTGACAGCTATACTTAGCCTTTGTGCGATGCCTACAGATAGCTACATTTCCAACCTCATTACAGTGCTATCAACAGAAGCCAAGCATTTAAAATGTTTTATGCATTGGCTGAACCATATTTTAGTTTAGAAAGAGCAGGTAAGATTTGTTTTATCACAAATAGGCCTGACATTAAAGTAAACAAATCAAAAACATTAGTCTATGCTGTAGGATCAAAGCAAATATCGATTGAAACATTCCACTGCTGCCTACCAATACTTAGTGAAATTAACTTAGGCTGATTTTCTCACTTTCATTTTTACTGACTATCCAACATTTCATTAGTACAAAATATAACAAACTTGTTTAATCCATGATGCCTGTCAGAGCAAGAGATGGGAATAACAAGTCCCTACCCTCAGATGAGCACAGCAGGTTTTCAGCTCCTCAAAAATAAAGGCAGCTGCAATAAATACTTGTGGTTGCTCATGTAGTATGGCAAATAAATCTTAAAATGTTCCATGTCATAGCCAGTCCAGAATGAATTATGCTGCTTCATTAAATTCAGATGCACAGCTCCTCTGATCATTTTTGGGTGTTCATCTGCAGTTTCCCTAAGGTCAACATAACTTGCTAATTATTTCCCTTCTCCAAGTCAGACCAACCTAAATCATCACTTTCAGACCGGTGTTGGTTTAGCACAGCCTGGTTTTTGGTAATGCAGAGGCCACAGCTT
>VRYO01001717.1:7449714-7474123 GCA_009812075.1 Sialia sialis | reverse complement strand
AGTGAACAGAAGGAAATCAGTGAGGAACTGACCAAAACTCGCATGCTGTGTCTCCCTGAGCTGTCAGGGGGAAGGAGGGAGGGGCTGGGTGGAATAAAAGGTGTTTAAAAGGCTTAATTTACTTCTCATTATCCTCCTCTGACTTTGTTAATAATAAATTTACTTTATACCTTTTAATTTGAACTTGTTTTGCCCTTAGAATGTTCTCTCCCAATCCTTATCTCAACTCTTAAGCCCTTCATTAATTTTCTTTTCCCCCCTCTCCTCTGCTCAGCTGAGAGCAAGAGATGGTGAGCAAATGGCTTTAGTGAGTGCCTGGAGTTGAGCCACTCTCAAACCACATGACCACTGAGAAACTGAGTCTCTTTTCTAAAATTGTTTGTCATAGGGAGATAAAGGAAAGCAAGGGAAGGAGAGACAATCAGAACAGAGTCCTTTCTCAGGACCAGAATGACTGGAAACTCCACAAGTTAAACAACATCTATTTGAAAAAACCCAAACTGCATACATTTCTAAAGTGCTCATAACTAAAGAATTAATTATTACATTCTCATAAACTGTAATATTGTCTCCACTAATATATTTCTGCACTTTTTTTTTTTTTTAAGAATATACTCTTTTGGACAGACTTTTAAAGAAAATATTTCTTACAAAAATCTTCTTTGGACAGAGAGGTTTCTCCTTAAGTGATTTAGTGTCTGTGTGTGCAAAAACTGGAGAGGAATCTTAGAAGTTAAAATAATCACCCCTGAACAAAAATTGTCCTGTCATGTACAGAATTAAATTGTTTAAAATGCATTTTTTGCAAGTTGCGCTCTCATAAGGGAGACAGACTTTCAAAAGACAGAATTTATTCTAATAATCCACCTGGAAAGTATTTTTTAATTCAAAATTAGAACTTTTTTAGAGAAGTAATGGAGTATTTCTTTTTGATAAGCCACTTCACAGAACAGGGATCAGAATGCAAATTACAGTTATTTGCTCTAAGTGGTTTCCATTAGAATGGCATTAATATGAAACATTTTCTTTTTCCATTTCATCAAGACATTTCACAGTATTTCTTCTACCTTTAAGACATGGTGTATTAATTTAACAAAATTCTATGTAATTTTGGGTGCATTATGTATGCTTCATTTACCTTTTGCAACGTCATTATCTTATTTTTCATGTTTGAACCTGTCAATTGATAACACAGCTACATCTCCTTAGAGAAGATCATGTTACAGATCAGAGAAGCAAAGTCAAATTACAAGAATAATTTGTGATAAATTGAGGGGTTTATTAAATAAAGGGATGACATAAGACCTTGTGTTTAATAGTCTGAAATCCTGTAGGTGAAAGCTTTCTTTCTCCTTCTGCCTGCTCTCAAGTATTTTTAGCAGTAACACAATGAACTGATAAATATTTGGGGTTTTTTTTGCTCTGGTGTAAATGAAGTGGGCTGGCACAAGGATACTGTAGTATGAGTGACCAGGAGCACCAAGAACACAGGTAGAGACTATTCAATATGTAAAAGAAAGTAACTTTCATCTGAGGCTTTTTCACAACAGTTGTTCAAAATCACTTGGTTGTGGACAGTGGACCACCACTGCACCCAAAGGGGCAGGTGCAATTATCAGAGTACATACTGACTGCATCAGCCTTTGGTCGTGTCTAAAAATTGCAATTTTACCAGCTTTTATTTCACTGCAGCATCTGAAAACATAATTTCAATCCCCATCCCACATTCTTCCCTACTTCTTACTTGAACAAAGTTTTGTGTGGTTGTGCAATGAATACAGGTATAGACCACATCTGGGATAACATTTTTCTCTGGTTTCTTTAAGATCCACCCCAGATTTTCCCCATATCTGTTTTCAAGTCCAGCTGCACAGAGAACTATACTAGCACAGCTCAGGAGATCAAACCATGCATTCAGACATAAATTCAGCTTAAGTTGGCACTCCTCTAAAAACATATGCCCACAAAATGGCATGGCCTGGAGAAATGGTTGCCATTTAGGACCCCCTTATAGGCTTGGTGTTCCAGGCCACCAGCAAGGCCACGAGATAACCTTACAAAAGCAGAGTCACTTGCTTCACATCAAGCCTCAAGAAAGCACAAGTGCTCCCCTTACTCCTCTAATCTCTAAAAGCTTCCAAGGATGTGAACCAAAGAAAACCTCAAGAAACAAACTAAAACATTCAGGACAACCTCCAGTGCCCACTTGGTTCCACCACAGAGGAGAGACAAGTTTTTATCTTCTATACAGGCATCAAAATCTGGGGGGAAGCCACAAACACAAAATACAGAAATCAATTATCTGTTTTGCTGTTTATGGAAAAACAAAGTTTTCTTGTCCTCCTTCACCCTGCCAAGTGCAGTCACTTCCACAGTAATATGCAGTAGTCTGCACTTGTAAACCCAGCAACTCTTCTGGATTAAAATAGTAAAAAGAACATTTCCATTTTACTATCATTTTTATTCCCTTGAAACAATGCTCTGGCTTTGCAGAGTAGGCCAAGAGAAGCCCAGTGGAAACTTCCAGCACACAAGCTGTGAATTACAGTCCTGGAGGTCTGTCACAGGAGCCAGTGAAATCCACAAAATAAAGTATTTTATAATGTAGAACTCTTTGAAACACACAATGCTGAAAAAAGAAAGAGTTATCCATGACATCTGTGGTAATAACCTGCCAGAAAAAGTTGCAACAACTATCAGTGAATACAAAAACAAGTCAGCAATAGAAATTGTTCTGCTGGAAGAGATGGACGAGACAGAGCACCATTATATGGAGATAATTATAAACAAAGAAGCAAAGAAACATTGTGCTTTCTATTAAAAATGCAGAAAAATGAAGGTAGCAAGTGAGATAAAGGAAAAGCACAAGGGAAAATATAGTCAGGATGATGTGCAAAGAGCATGCTATTAATAATTAAAGTGGAAATCCCTCCATTAGTGGCCACTACGGACAATTAACTACTGGTTTATTATTTATTTTAATTACTTGACCAGAAGGCAGACCACATTTTAAAAAACCATTAACTATAGTAGCATTAGGTTTTTAAGAAGAGTAGCTCTTTTATAACCTGTGTTAACTAGTTTACAACAGTCATAATGCGATTTTAACTATGTTGGCTGTGTGGCTGCTGAAAAGTGGTTCTCTCTTCATCAGCTGACTATTGATTTCCTATCAATCCAGAGGCTGCACTGTTTCACTATTTCTGTTGCATGTTTTCTGTTACGTTTTAGGATAGCCTGACACATTCAGGATGCAAAAATTGCCTTTGTTTTTTTGTGTGTTCTGGTTTTGCTTGGTTTTTTCCTCAAATAGAAAGATTAATATTTAAAAAGGAAGCAGCCCAAATCATTCAGCCCTTGTTCCAACAAATTTCTTGGAGTCTCATCCTCCAATTGTCTCAGGTTTTTCAGGTCTCTCATACCAGTGTGATCTGTATGTCAAAGCATCACCAAATCAAATGCCCAGCAAAAAAACCCTGAGATTGCAGGTTTCTAAGCTGAAACACTTCAGATCTCACTTGCCTATATATGTATGTGTTTTAGTGAACGAGGTGGTCATGATTTTCATGGCAGAATAGGATTCATAAATACTAAAACATAAACAAATTAGCAAAGTACAAGCATTTCAGTTTCTAGTTCAGACAGCGGAGCAGGGATCATCACAAACTGCTGTTGAGGGATCAGGGCTGAATGAGCCCAGGCCTCCACTCTCCTTTGGCATTCACTGCCCTCCTGACCACTGCATTTCATCAAGGTTGCAATGTCTTGGTAATCTATCTACAGAAATGGGCTGGGGGGACAGAGTCATTCACACCATCCCCTGTTGTATATAGGTAAAACCTTACAAAAGAAAGGCCTTGCAAAATCATGGTTCAAGCCTGTTACCTGGCTTAACAGCAGCAAAAGCCCTTGAGTGACAATTACCCATAAGAAAAGAATACAAACATCTTTAGGGAAGAAAGTTTTTGGCAAGTACATACACTAATAACTCCTAACCAATTAAAATTAAATATGATGCTTTTGGAAAACCACATAAATATGAGCTGTGAACAGTAAAGATTGGCTATTGCTGCATGAAGGAAAGAGGTCTTGTCCATCTCAACCGCAATAATCACCATCTAAATAGGTAGACTGAAAGGATCTCCAGTTAGACTCAGGACAGCATTTTTGTTTCAACAGCTTATTTCTCCTCAATTAAGTTTCATGTCCTCTATGGTTTTAAACCTTCAGTGGTGTGGTTCTGCTTCTGCCCAGTCCTGGACAACACTGAAAAGTATGGTGTAAATGAAAGGAAAAATCTATTTTCTTATTCAACATCTAAGAGTAATTAGAAAAAGCTAAGTCAGGAAGCAGTGACATTCTAGATGAGGTCATAAATGATTCTCAAGCTATTTTGAATCAAAAGACAAAAATGCAGATGCAAGAACAAATTTGGAAATGACATGTTGAAAAGAAGGAATATGACAGAAAAGCATTGTTTTGCATTAGGACAGAATGATGTGAAACTTCAGCAAGGTAGAATGTTGTGAATTTTGGGAGAAGGAATGAGAGAAACAGATGCCATTTTATGTATCAGTCTTATGGCATTTCACAGCTATTCAGAACCTGTTTATAGCCCAAAATCATGCAAGTAACTCAGAAAATAGTATTTTCCTGCACTGAACTGGCCCTGCTATTGGGAGGATAAGGAAGAAGACATCTGAAACACACATAGTTGTTTCTTTTATTGGAACAGAGACAAGATGATTTTAACATATAATAAAAATGAAGTCTATTAATCAGCTTCTTTTACCAAAACTTTTTTCAGAGTAATACTTGTTTATTTATATAAAATTGGGTAATACTGAAAGGAGATAGTGAAGGAAAGAGATCAGCAGATTTTTTTATGGTATCTCACATTTGGTCCAATGATTTGCTGATGCAAATCCACTGCCCCAATCCTTTCAGGCCTGAATTGCCTCCTTTTCCTTTCCAGCATTTCTGGACTCATCTGGCTTCTTGGTGATCCCTTTCAGCTATTTTATTTTTTTTCAAGTCTTTTCCTTCTAGCTTAGGAAGACCTGCACACTCTCCAAGAATTCAGCTGAGCACCAGAGCTCACATAACAGATTAGGTTCACAGAAGCAGGAGAGAAAAGAAGTCCAGCTCTATCCTCAGTCATGGACCATCAACCACCTTTTGAAAGTTCACCTCAACCCTAGTGCCCTGAGGAAATGGCAGTCAGAGATTGACGTTGAAGTCTATATTTAAATGAGTTAGAACCAGATCCTACTACAGATCCCTTTCACAGGGAATTAATCTGCCATTGTGTTATCATTCCTTCCTTCCTGAATTTAAGAAATTTCTCCAGTAAAATTTGCAATAGTGCATTTATGCAGAAATATCTTACTATATCAGAAAGTTTTACCTCCCAAATATAGTGCAAAAAGTCATGGCTGGTTGCCTATAGGATTTTTAATTCCATACTGTGGAATAATTTATGGGGAACATAGGACGGCAATTAGCTGGAGAATGTCATGCGTTACAACTGAGATAGTATTTCTACAGAAAGACACTAAATTTGACATTGCTGTTAGATTCTGAAGGCCTACTTGTACCTGGCAATTGCTCTTTACAGAGAGGGTGACTATCTGACCACAGAGGGTAATATTTCCTTATCTTCTAGACAAAAACATCCAATCACCATCACATTCTTTTGCTAACTTTGAAATAATTATGGCACCTAGGAATGTTGTTTTGCACCATCCTTTTCCTGTTTGTCAGTGCTTCTCACTAGGCTGCCTCTGATAAATAACAACTATATCATATACGCCTCTAACCCTGCACTCATCCAAGCAAATTCTCTCTTGCAGTTATAGAAAAGCAAAGAGGCTCCAATTATCCCTATTGCAACAGACATGGGAAGATGCCCCTGTAAATTGGGAGGCAGCCTAAATTCAGGACAGGGTTATTGTCTGGACAGATCTGCTTGAAAAAGCAGAACATGAGGAGCCAAAAAGGACAAGAACAAAGTGCTTTGTTGAAGCTTTCTAGAGAGTGACTACAGTCCTGTCTAGGCATTAAAATTACATCTCTTTCTTTGTCTTGTGACAGTATTCACCACGCTAAAAAGGGATCCAGGGCTTAAACTGGCTGAGGGTTTTCTTCTTTCCTTGGGTTTAAAAAGAAAAAAAAAAATGGAACATTTCTTTCTCAGTGTTTAAAATTATTTTATTTATAAGCTTCCTGTAAGGTTCCCAGAAGAAATTACTCCATTTCAGAGTAAGACAATTATCAACACTAACATATAATATATATAAATATACACAGAGTGGTAGTTACCCGCTAATGTGCTCAAAGTACTGCTGTGAGAATCTGACTATTACCGGATTTGAACTGTTGGATGCAGATCTTAAGCTCAACAAAATGAAAATAATGCATTTATATTCCCCAGCTTGTGTGGGTGACCCAAGCATTCATCCAGCAGGAAGGAATGATAGGACAAAGACAGCCTAATTTACCCACAGATTATTCCACCTACCCCATAATCAGACCTTAATTATAAACTTGAGTCCAGTTCAAGTCAGAATTCAAAAACTATTGCTAAAGAAGAAAAAGTGGACACATGAATAAAAGGTGTTGAAACAGCAGTTGCTTCACAATGGAAGATAATGCTTAGGGAAATTTTGCATCTTGTTGTCAGAAATACATGAAGATATATAATTAAAAAACTGGTAACCAGGTTAATTGCCTAGTTCTGTGTAACAGAATTATAGAAAATAGAGAACACCTCAAAAAATAATCTACACTCAAGCTTTGCAACTGGTTTGATGGATCACATAATTTTATTTTTTGGGAGGAAGAGCTACAGCCATACTGTGCATACCTCATGTTGTCTGGAGGCTGAGAAAGTGAGATGAACATAAATCAGTACTTCACGTATCAGTCCATGCAATTTGATTTCTCTTGTAATAGCAGAGATTTTGCTGTTATTGTCATAACACAGCAGTCAGGTATTGGCAACAGCCAGGAGCTTCATTCCTGCTCTGCAGTGCCACTGGCCTCCAGCCACTGCACCCCTTTATGTGCACACTCCACATCTTTATCAGTTCCACAGACCACTTTTTAAGGTTTTACATCCATTCACAGCACTTTCAGTAACAATGACAGAGACTGCTCCCTCTTCTTCAAGAAAAATCAGGTGTACCTGTGATATCCCCAGCCTACTCTGTTCTTAAATACCTTTAAGGCCAAAACAAACTGCCCCTTTGAAATAAATTTTTAAAAAATCCTGTTGTACTACAATTCTCTTTATGCAATTTGGCTCTATTCCACTTTGTCACAGACCTCAACACTGGCACTATACTTCAAATTTCTTTAAATTTATTGAGTAAGATTTCCCTCTTTAAACACTTCTAGACTGTCCTCCCAGATTTACTGGCAAAATTCCCATTCTCTTCAGTAACGCAGTATCTGGGTCCATGATAATGAAAACCACATTTTAATCCAATATTTCTTTTCTTCTGTGACAATCTTTCCAAAAGAAAACAGTTAGCAAGTTGTTTGAACCATATGATATTCATCTAAGACACCTAAAGGAACTTAAAGATTAAATCTCTGAAGTGACAA
This sequence comes from Sialia sialis, assembly GCA_009812075.1. Lineage (NCBI taxonomy): Eukaryota > Metazoa > Chordata > Aves > Passeriformes > Turdidae > Sialia > Sialia sialis. The sequence goes on along the minus strand of VRYO01001717.1, from coordinate 7,466,515 downwards.
TAACCTTTTCATTAAAACTGCTTCTCAGTCACAGCAAATGTAATGCCAAATTTTAAGGAGGATTTTAGAAGGTACAGAGAATGGATCAGCCAGAAAGCTTGGCAGGCTTACTGGGAAAAGGGGTAGCAAATGAAAAACATCATATTTGACCCATGGATATTTGGACACAGGTGATACACTCAAAGGAATAAGTTATTGTCAAAATCATGGCATTGGAGTTACTTGAAAGAGCCTATTGTTCCAAAAGACAGATTAAGATGACAGAGCCAGCCTGGATTTCTGGAAAATGTTCAAAGAAAGACAGCTTCTGAGAGCTAATCTTGCCAGGTAAATAACTTAGTAAGAAGTTATGAGATCATACTGTGGAAAAGTTCTGCTGTGTGCCCTCTTCTGACAGGAAGCCCTAGATCTGAATTGCCAAAGCCTCCTAACAGATTCTATTCCCATAGAATATTAAATTAAGTGAGTATCTCTCCTCTTTATTGCAGAAGCCAATGAATTTTTGTTCTTTAAATAAACTTAATTCTACCAAAACCCCAATTTGACAGATTCAGAGAAAACAGCAGCCCCCTTTTCTTAAGCATGCTTGTTATTTCGAGCTCAAACCATCCTGCTATGAATTAGTGCACACAACAAATACCAGCCACACTAATTGCTAACAAGCACAAGATCCCTGTTTAAGAGAAATGCTTCGAGGATTAAAGGGACTCTTACCTTCTGGATTGCTGATACAAACTCCCTTCATTTTAATTTTCCTATGAGCATAATCTTGCATTTCATGTTGGGCATCAACAGTTTGCATGTAAGGCTTGTGTTTACTCAGTAGCCAAAATTTGAGCTTTCTGAAATAAAAGATAATAAGAAACTACTAATCTCATAACCTGCCTCATCTCAATGTAAATACTGTTAGCCACAGTTATTTGTATAGATCATGCAAATTAAGGTCTCTTGGAATTTTGAAACAGCTTAACTGAGATGAAGTGCAGACCTTGGAGCAATCAGGATCTGTGTTATCTATTCCAAAGGGCACATGCCTCAGTTCAGACAGACAACCTGCAGTTCATTTGGAAAAGGCAAATTAATACCTTAAAGCACAGTACAATTTTTTTTTTAACATAACATCATTATAATTTTTATTTTTCATCCTATTTTTATTCTCTGTTTCTTCCAGCTGCAAGCCTTGTAATGGCACTTTACTTATTATTATTAGCTATGTATACTTATAAAATTCTACATAATGTGTAACAGTACACTATCCATATTGGAATAGGCAAATTTTATGATTACTGGGGAGGGAGGTTATGTTTGGGTTGGTTTTAAATTGTCATTGGGCATATTTATTTATTTTTGTGAACAACATTTTATATATATTCTCTCTGAAAAACAAGGTATTTTTAAACAGTAATTTACAGCAGCCAGAATTTTTTCCCCAGTGTCAGGTCATTTGAATCCTTTTCCAAGTGATCAGCAAACTTGGGAGGTAACAGAACTGACTACACAGGAAAGAACGTCAATTCTGATTCTTTCCTGATATTTTTAGGAAAGAAAATAATTCCTTTTTTAAAAAAGTTCATTTCCAAGCTCGGGTTGTTTTTGTGTTTTTTTTTCTTTCAGTTGTCACGGAAATAGATTTTCTATAAATTACTAGTGCAACTGTACTGATAATTCTGAAAAGGTTATATGGAAATTGTACTAACATAAAAAGTTGTATTTGGCAAACTTTATGACAGCTTTTGCTATGTTGTTGGCTGATTCAAATTTTCTTCCAGAATATCAATCATATTCCTACATTTGTAGACTAAAACATGAATAAAATATGAAAGTTTGACATTAATAAATATTAATTTACAAGTTTTTCTTGAGTTCTAGAACTCTGGCGAGTTCTGAGTAAAATGTTAGTCGGCTGACTTCACAAAGCTCCATTGACCTCTACTGATCATGATGGAATTTGCTTTTCCTTCCTGGCCAGTCCACAGCACTTCTGCTGAATAAGGTTACATTTACCATGTGAACCACCTCTTTGAGAGCTACACAAAATTGTTATATGATTTAACTTGGTAAGAAAAGATAACATGAGTAGGGCTTTTAAACATTGGTAAATTTACTTAGTGATAATGAAATTATTTCAATATACCTTCAATGTATTTTGTTTAAAAGTGTAAGCAAGATAAGATAATGAGCATTGTTCCTATTTTAAATTATGATTATATTCTGAAAATGAAAGCTAATAGGCTGAAAACTATTTATCATATAATAGAGGTGCAGGCACTAAATGATTAGCAAGAATCAAACAGAATGGACAAAAAGCTATGTATGAGAAATTAATATTGATACAGAGCAAGAACTGTGAACAAAATATTAGGAAGACAGAATTACTATGTAGCTGTGTCTATTAATTTCTAAAATAAATCAATGAGCCAATACTTCTTCCTACATTATTGTTCCTATGCAATAACCAGAAAAGGAGTATCTCAGCTTATAAAAATGTAATGTTATGGAAATATCCAAACTGTGCTAACATGCTTTAAATATAAATGGGTTAGAGGAAACCAATTTATCTTTAAACTTTTTTCCCTGTGAAAGTCATTCGCTCTAACAAAACAAAAAAAAAAAGTTCTATCTAGAAAAAGGTTTGAACGCTATTAAAAATAAAATGTTTTCAATAGTTTTAGTTTTTTACCTTTGGTGTTTGTGTTACCAAACAAATTACTGAATTTTCAGATTTTGTTCTAAATTAGAAAAATAGGTTTAGAATGTTGTAATGTCCCATAAATGTGTATACCTCTTTTTTTCTGAAACTATTCCTAAAAGCAGATAAAATTATGGATTCTACTGAATATTTTCACTTAGTTGTGTAAGTCAGGATCTCAGCTGAGTGCCAGGAACCTCAAGGCAAGTGCAATGAGCAAAGATTGAGTAATTCTGATTCCGAATTTTTCTAGTACCAAACAAAAATTAAGATGCAAGTTTTTGAGGGTTTTTTTATGTTAAACTCAAGTGAACTACTAAATCAACATGACCAATACAGAAACCAGTTCCTGATCTTTCTTAAGAAAAAGAGGCAGCTCTGGTAAAAAGACTGACCTTAAAAACTAATTTTACTAAAATAAGCTAGCATTAGCTGGAGGCAAATTTCCCTTATTCTCAGCCCTGCATGAAGGTCAGTCTTGGACTGACAAATTTCAAGATCCTGGCCTTACAAGGTCAGCTCAGGACAACATTAGTATGCTAACAAAATACATTTTCCAACAAGAAGGGAACAGAGGTATCAAGGTGTCAGAAAAGGATCTTTAATATCGTTAACTCTTTTTGACGAGAAACAGAAATTTCCACGGGAAAGTGAATATATATTCATGAAAGGTTCAAGCCACGAGATGAGTTTCTCTGATTATGACAAAATTTCCAGACCACATTATGATGAGACTGTCATCCTGTATATGAGAAGGGAAGAGAAGAAATATGGAGAGAGGTTTACTCTCTTTCCAAGCCCAGGGAATATCTGTGAGCACTTTTCACATCTCTTGGTATTTCTAAAGCAGCACTTTCTGCTTGACTATCAATAATGAAACAGAAGCCTCTTCCTTCTCTTTGCAATCAGGCTTTTTTATAACAACAAACAAGGAGTATTTTTATTCCTATTATGTATCCCTAAAAGGAGTAAAATTGTGGTGTAGAATTAGACTCAGGAGAGTGTTATAAACTCAACAGAATTTTTGGATTTACCTTGTACTCTAGTAATTTCGAAGTTTAAATACATACAGTTTCTGAAATAAAATCCAATATGGGCATCCAATCTAAATCCCTCTCAGAGCTCATATTTCCTCCCAGGGAAGTGTCTGAAATTTCCTACCAGAACAGGACATGGAGTTTAGAGTAAACAGAGTAAAAATTAGCAGGAAAACAAGGTATGAACAAAGAGAAAGTTCAATTTCACCTCTTGTTCTAATGCTGTTGTAACAACTCTCTCTACATCCTGTTATATCCTCATCTCATTTGCATTCAGACACAACATCAATTAGAAATACATTTAATTACATAAACAGATATCATCTGGGATTTTTGCTCCTATACTTTGGATGTACTTCAGTAATAAGGAGACTTCCAAATTTGTCTTTTAGACAAAAACCTCAGAATTTCCTGGAGAAAAAAAAGAAAGCCATTTTTTCCTCAAATCTCTAGACAAATTATTTTATCCTAAAATGTCCAGCTCCTTTTACAGCAAGTTTTGCCAGTCCACATCTCATTGAGTGAGGTAACACAGTAAAACTGATGTAAACCAGCATGAATGATCACAAAATACACCAGTCAGAAAGCCAGGCAAGGAATACATGGGTAATAAATATATAAAATGTGTTCTGGGACTTGCGGGGATGCAGCCAGTAGTGAGATGATACAAAGCCTTTCAGCAAAGAACCACCTTCATCATTTCCTTTCAGACAATTTTCACTGGAGATTTCACGATGAAAGTAATTTTACTCCAGCATCAAGTATTTTCTGGTGACTTTAAACCTACACAATATTTTCTAATTCTTAACATCAGTATTATTCCTACATCTAAGGCACAGCAAAAGTAAATTCAGTCATGTCTGACTTAATAGCATCACATATCCCCTCTAAAAGGACAATCTGTATGTCTGCTTTACAAAGAATTCAGACACACAACAGTTTTTCACTAACACTTAATTGTCTATCATGATCTCACATTGATTTACACTATTAGTATAAACACATCGCTGGAAATTCTTGAATTTGACTCACCTGTGCACAAGACTGCATCATTATCTGAGAATTTTTTCAAGACCTGATTGCAATGTCTGAAAAGCCCACTCTTAGCTGAACTAATATGATGCATAATGAAATTCCCCCAAAAGGAAAACAAGGAGGTAGCAAGGAGGGCAGATCAACCAACACGCCCCCATCAAAAGAGCTTTGACCATGATCCAGGTTCAGATGCTCATTTTGTTCCCTTTAGTTTGTTACTTGTGCATAAAAGCCTCACTTAACTAACTTGAAAACAGCAGGGGAAAGAAAACCCAAAACAAATACAAAAAACCAAACCAAACTAACAAAACCTAAACAAACACGCAATCACAACAACAAATCAACCCACACAAACAAAACCAGAAATAGCGCTTGGAGAGCAGTCCTAAGATTTGAAATCTCACTGTGTAGCTCTGTTATGACCAAAATCCTTAGATAATCAATTATAGAGATAGGTGAATAGGAATCAGCCTCCTCCATGTCCTTTAAATCCTAGCCTAGATTAATGTATGGAACAAGGCAGTATCACAAAATACAGCTGCTATAAACAAGCTACAGTTGAGCCACGTAAAGGCAGACTGCAGCAGCATTCCTCAGTAGCAACCAGCAATCTGATTTAATGGGCCATAAAAAATTCTTAAATTAAATAAAATGAAAGAGCAGTTTAATTTTTTTTTTCTTTTTTCTTTTTATTTTTTTTTCAAAGCCTTGAGACACTGACAATATTTACAGCCCACAAACAGAAACACAGATGCACAAAAATTCATCTGTCAAAATAACTTTCCCTAAAAACATGGTGGACTTGCCTGAGTGAAGGTTTTATTATTATATGATTAATAATGCTGTTGAGAAGTACAGGGTCAACACTTGCACAGTGGTAAAGATGTGGGCAAAATTACCTCTTCCGAGTAAGGAAGCAGATCAGTCATTTTTACACATATGAAATCTATACATCATTACATGTTGCTTTCCAGATCTATTCTTTTCACTTGAACAGTGGACACATAACATACATAGAAAATGATCTTGAATAAAAGACTCTACATGGTACAAATGCTGCTGAGTTTACCTAAACTGCAACAGATCCTGTGTTCATTTCCACGTGATGGATCAAGGGAAAATGATTATATCCTTTTGCTGTATTTAATAAACAGTTTAATGCTTCAAAGGTCAGTTATTCCCAGCAACTAAAATTAATTGTCAAATATAGTGATTTTTTCCTCCTCATCAACACATTTACATTTGTGTTGATATTTCAACATAATAGATACTTCAAACTTTCAGCAGAAAGTACAAATTCTTTTCGTCATTTGTTCCTGTTATGTGACTGAGATTCAATCTTGCATCCATGTACAATTGTGTTTATGAAAAGGTTGTCCAAGCAGGTTCCACTTAAAGAGGAGCTTACAAAAGCTTGCTGCAAGCTGTTTATGTGGGCTGTATATGAACAGCTTCCTCTTTTCAGACATCATACTGCCTTTTCTTACTCTCCTCTGTAACTGTCCAGCAACCTGCTCTATAAACTCTTTCTCAAATGAGGCTACACTTACAAAAACACAAGGCAAAGTCCTCACCACATGGACTTCAGGCCATTCTCTTCAGCCTCTGCCAAAATCTATAATTAGCAGAGACAACCTTTTCAGCTGTATGACATTCAAAGTCTGAATTCCTGGGGGAAAAATAAAATGCAGCAGCATTTTTATTGCCCATCTCAAGGGATGCAGCAATTAATTTTTCACTCAGTTTACTAATGTACTTCATGGATGCTGTTATTGTTATGGTGATAAAGGATGACTTTAAAGTGAAAATGAAGACAGCATGACTAGAAACTTCAGAAGAAAATTTCTCTACCAGGGTCAGAGAGAGCAAGTGAAATACAGAATTAAGTAGACACTGTTGTTATAGCCCAGAGAACTTCTTTTCTCTCCCTTTCTCTCCTTTTCTTAAAAAAATAATAATGCCTTGAAATAAACTGCCAGAGTTCAAACAAAACTCGAGTGCCAACTTCAACAGTTCCGTGATTTAAAATGCCAAAGTAACCTTGAAATACTTGCTACTACTTTGTTTCACTTTCCCTACTTGTTTTTTTACTCAAGAAATTGATTTGAGGGAGAAAAAATAGTAAAGGCGAGGGAGGAAGATTTAATGTCAAATTCTGATCAAGAGATTACCTCTGCAGAGCAAATGAAGCAACAGGAAGGAACAAAATCTATGATCCTATGATCCTAATTCCAAATAATGTGGCCAATGTCTTTACTGAATTTGAATTTCAGGAGGAAGATATTTACACATTTAAAGCATGTACTTCAGTCCTTTGCTGGGCCAGGGAATCTATTTGCAAATTAGACTTTGTCTGTAAGAAGATCTACGACAACAGTTTTTAACATTTCTTTTCCCACAGTCTGAAAATAACAAGTTTTAGGATGCTCAGTTGATCTGTGGGCTGTGCAGACACAATGTCATGTGATTTTATTAGCAAAAAGTTGCTCACAGGTTTGGGAAGCACCATTCACAGATCTATATCCACTTCTAGTAATATCCTCTCCCCAGTATTTTAAAAAAATTGTGTCTTGGGCATAGTTTTTCAGAACTACACTTCTTAGCCCAGTCCACAAGGGCTTATACTTTCAGGTAACTCAGAATGTGAGGTCTATAATCCAGTCAGACTCTAAGTTCAAACACATCTAGCTACTATTTTGATAATAACCTCTACATATCAGTAACTACCAGTGTGTGTAGATCTAGACATTAGCACATCAATGATTATCAGTACATATATCTATATATGACGGTCAATTATCAGTATTATCAAAACAGATTGTTATCATAAAAGCATCTAATTCTCTCTCATGCTCTTTTTCTTACTTTTCATGCTATATTCACTTAGCAATAGCTGCATTTTCTAATTTAGATTTTTGATTTTTACTTGGCACCAAAAGTTTACACTGATCAAAACTGGTTTCTTCCTAACAATGCAGATTACCATCCACCTCCACGTCTGTACTTTACAAAAAAGAAAGCTCAGAAAACCTATCTTTCAGGCTTTCTGAATATTCTTAGTATCATTGTATAATCATTCTGCCTCGCATTCTTGTACAAAGAGAGATCCCAATGGACAATAAAGCATCGGGAAGCACCCTGTGTTGATCATGCTTAAAATACAACTTGACTTAGGCTCTGTCAGCAGAATTTACCTCCCTCAATGATTTTCTGACTTTTGGAGCTATGAAGATTTACACACGTTTTCACTGGTGGTCTCTTCTTTACCCTTAGACTCTGACTGGAGTCCCTGGGCAGAGATTCTGCACAAACACAGAGGTCCCTCATGATGAATTTAGGTGAGACTAAGCTGATACCAGCAAACAACAACTTCTAGTTTTTCTCCTATGCCCTTTAAGACAATAGACACTGTCACATGAAAATAAGAAAAAATACAAAAGCTCCTCCAAGATGTGCCAGGCAACTTTGCAATGCTCTGAGTAGGTGCAACTACAGAGAGTACTCCCAGCAAAGAAATCTCATAACCCAGAGATGAAAAATGAGGCTGCAAACACAATTCATTCCCCCAGGACATAAATAAGACATATAAATACAAGTATAAATATATGTCTTGGGTTAAATAGCTGGCAACAAACACGGTTTTCATCTATTCTAAAATTTCCCTGAGCTATCTTTCCCCATTTTCAGAGCTCTAGCCCAGTTTCAGGCATTTAATGGTATGTCACAAAGTCACAGTATTACAGATTACAGCACACTGCAGCAGTAGATTTTATACAATACCTCTGTAAATAAAGCTAGTTAATTATTAAAGCCCCACTTCTCATAATATTTAGACAATTACAGCCAGAGCTGTCCAAAAAACCTGAGCTGCCAGAGACGAGACCAGAATGATACAAGCAGCCTGCTCACAGATGTTTGTGCCAAGCCATAAACAGTGGGAATAGGAGTTGATTCTGCCTCCTGCAGAAAGCACAGTGCTTGAATAACCTCAGCTGATGACTGAAAATGACCTGGCTGAAAGGCTCAGCTCTGTGGTCACACTGACCTAATTCTTTTTTTTTAAACAAGGACTTCTCTTTTCAAATGAAGGATTTTTGAAGGGGTGTTGCTTGATCAAAACACAAAGGAAAATAATAAACTAAGGCTGTAAAGCAGAATTTAGGAAGAACTAAATTAAAAGGATTGCACTGTCTCAAATTCCTCCCCCATGATCGTGGGTGTTCAGCTCCTAAGGGCTGGTATAAATTGAGTATTGTGTCACTTCTCTGCCTCACAATGGGAGCAGAATAGTCCAGCACCTATCCCAGAGCCTGAATCCTGACTGGGACTAGAGCAGTAGCTTAAAGAACATCTCTCACTGCTGTATTTTGCCAGTTTTCATCAGTCTCCTGCATTTGTTTCATTTTCCTTAGATCTTATACCGTGAGTAATAGTAAATAATTATTCTCTAGACACTCTCTCCAGGCAGCTCATAACATTGCATTATTTGCCCTCTGGTATTTTTTTTTTCCCCAAGCTAAAAATCCTACAAACATTTAATCTATTTTAGCAGTGGAGCAATTCCACATGTTCTTCTGCTTTATTGTTTTTCTGCACTTTACAGGTCTATGCTACATGTCAATTTTTTCAACATTTTGAGCTGGTGCAGGAAGCAAACATTCACAGACATATACAATAACACGAAAACTATTTTCTGTTTTCTTCTTCATTACTTCCAAGTAATTTCTGACACCATATTATGTTTGTCGGCTGTATTAGCAAGTAACATCAAAAAAAGATTGATTTTTATTAAATATGTCCTCCAATTTTCTATCAAATGGCACTGCTGGCAGAATGTATTACTCTCCTTGTATTGTATGCTGAACATCCCACTATGCTGAGAGACTTGAATGATTGCATTCAGAAAAGAAACCTATTTATCTCTGCAAATTAGTCACTCTGATATCCTCAGGATAATTACAGTATTAAAAGTTAGAAATTAAATTAAATAAGTGAGGGACTGGTTTGAGAGTTTGCAGCACTCCGCAATGCCAAGTGCTAGTTCAGGTCAGGAAATTAAAAACACTGTGGTTAGCTGAAACAGAGAAAGTGCTATGAACAAATGAAGTGGGCTCATAAGTGACTCCTGTGAGGTGCTATTGACCTATGTCATCCAGTCAAAGCCTCATAATTTGAAAAGATATATGAAAATGGTATCTTTGGGAGATGTTATGATTCCTGTTTTGTTTTAATGGCCCCAAAAAGAAAAACACTGTCTGCTCCTTTGCATCACAGTCTGGACTTTCCTGCTGATAACAATTTTTGTGCTTGATACCCTTGCCATTTCTGAGATCTGGAGAGATCACAGGGGGTGTAAGAAGGCAACAGGTAACTCTGGCAGTGCCACCAGAACTTTTCATAGCTGTGGGTTACTGATGTCCTTCCTATGTAACTACTGACCCATCATGGGCTGCTGAAAATACAGTTATTGCAGAAAATATTCATTAAAAAAACAAAATATAGGACAAATATTGAATATTTTTTCCTCCTTGGTGCATCCCAAATTGGAAACCCAAGAATATAAACCCACTTCTTTACTTACTCAGAAGGCACTCCCCAGAAGACAGTGGGCAGTGGAGGCAGCATGTTCTGGGTACAGAACCACAGACCCACACTCTGACCTTCTGTCCCTTCCAGCACCACGTGCTACAATTGTCATGAACTTCACCTACAAATGAACAAGAAACCAGCACAACTCCTGGAAATGCAAGCACAGGTGGTATTTTCTGGAGGAATACAGTGGGCACGGAGCTGCTTCAGTGTCCAGGCACTGCTGTTTGTAAATGGCCTCTGACCAGGAGAGCAGAGATCCAGGGTGGAGCACACACAGGGCAAGGGCTAAGGCACAGTCCTGCTGGAAAGAGGAAAAGTGGAGGGGAAAATTGGCAAAAGTTACAAGCAAACACATGGACCAAAAAGATATTTATTGTGGAGTTATGATACTCCATCATATAAACTTCTGAGGAAAAGAAATCGAACAGCTCCGAACAATTGTTGCAAAAAGCTATTAAATGAAAAATATTTCTCTTTTTAATAACAGTTTTTTAATCTCTGCATTAGTTGCTCAAAAAGCAGCTTGAAAAGCACAACAGTAGTCTGCATATAACAATAGCCTCTCTGAACTAAAACAGAAGTTCATAAATGGGGAGGAGTATGATTAATACATTAAATCATATAGACTACAATCAGAAGGGACCAGTGGGACACTCAAGTCCAGACTATTCATTAAACTCCCTTTACAGAAAGAGAAGATAGCAACAGCATAAACATGAATTTCAGCAGTCCAGATTTTACTACAGGGGACATGATTGCTGGAAAATACCTCTGTGACCCTTCTGAGCAAGGATGGCAATGGAGACTTGATAAAAACTTCAGCAGCACTTGGAATGTCTGTATATGACTATATATGTTACATAAATTAGTTCTTTTCTGTTTCTTCTTTGTCTTGCAGTTTACTCAAAGAGATACATTAACACAATTTTTAGAAGAAAATGAAAATTTTAAGTATTATGGACACATCTATTTTTATCATCAAAAAAAGTATAAATTAAAAATCTGGATTGCCTGGAATTCTCTCCTTTCTGAAACTCAGTTACCATCTGCTCCTCCGTGCAGAACTTTTTCTCAGAGACAACAGATGTAAACACACACTTGGTCTGTAAAAGTTATTAAATGGAGGTAATTAAAGAAGCTACAAAGACATCTTGGAATATTAATGCCTTCCTGCATTAGCACAGGAAAAAAGAAATGGGTTTCAGCAGCCCTTGGAGCAATTTTCTAATTTTTAGGAGCTTAGTACTGGTGTAAGGCTTTTTTTGCTGTGCAGAAGTCTCGTGCACACAAAAAGAATCAACTTAGCCCAAAATAAGCACACTTTCAATCAAAATTTAGTTTGAAAGACTTAACTAAATAATGTTTGAGCATAGTCTTGAACAAAAAAAGCAACTTACACTTGTGAGGCTTTCATTGTGAATAGTGATTTGCAATATCAGGTACAATATCAGTTCCAGAACTTAATTCAGGACCTGTGTAAGATCCTACTTGCCACTCGCAAGCACACAAGTGCATTTAAAAGTGTCAATCTATTGTGCAATGTTGAGTTTTTAACATTCATTTTTCATTCACATTGTAATGATTTTCATTTTAGCGGAAGGATACTTCACAGTCACCCAGTGCTGCTCTAGCACGTCTAAAAGGCCTCATCATCAATTTCTTTGAATCAAATTGAAACAGAATATTATGAAAGATCCATTTCCTTTGTAAGCTATTATTGTACTTTTGAAATAAAAATACACAGCAATAAATGTTAGTGACTGTGGCTGGATATAAAGGGAGAAAATCCGCCAGGAGGGTGAGGAAAAGCTTGAAGTGGCAATTATATAGAGAGAGTTGTAAAAGTCTGTTCATAATTGTGTCTACATAGAGAAAATGTGATTTTTACATACTTTACCTTTTTTTCATTTAGGACTGAGAGCAAATCTTTCTGAATGCTTTTAATATAATTATATTTTAGAGCACAGTGTTGTCAGTTCCCCCCTAAAGTCACCATGCAGATTATCTCCACACACTGTAGTGTACCATCACACACCATTTCTGACATTATGAATGCTTCATACATGTCACAAAGTTAATTTTAGTGAGATTTTAAATTTCAGTATTAAAATTACAGTAAATCTTCATAAGTTCCGTCTCTAGAAGTTAAAGAAAAAAGAAAGTTTAAGAAGTAAGGAGATTATTAAACATGAACAGCTTTTTGAAATGTGTTCTCCCTTTGTATTTTACCTCAAAACAGGATTTTGCAATGAGGGTGAAAAAGGAAAAGCTTACAAAACATTAGCACCTTTTCACTATTTCACCTTTCTCTGAAAGGCCCTTCTTGACTTAAAATTGTCTAAAGACAATTTTTGAATGGTTTTATCAAGTCAAAGGAAAATACTGGTTCAAGTGAAATCTACCTAATTTATTCTTATTTCTGACTTTACTGGGAGGGAATGAAAAAGAGCAGGAAAGCTTTGCAAGAGCTGATAAAAACTTTTATAGACTGATAGTAGGAAAACACTGTGTTTTCCTACTGAAAAGGTTTATTTAATCTAGCAGACAATATTCAGCATCACTGCAACAATCAGCATGCTCAGATATGGAGCATCAGCAAAATTAATGACAAGGTCACACTTGCCCCCTGAGAAAACAACAGCTGCTGAAACACCTTAGCAAGGTGTGCACTGGCAACTCTGTTATTCAGACTTTATAAATCAAGTCTGGGCTTCTTTCTGAAAAATATGTTCCATTTTATCTCCCAGACCAGCTGAAGGTGAAGTCTATAACTTATGTTGCCTCATGGATTAGCCTAGATAACAATGGCAGTCTTTAACACCAAAACCAAAATATCTTATTGATACTAATGATAATAACATGATCAAAATTCAAGGACAGGGAAGAAAGTTCCCTAGTTTTCAGCTGGGCTGCAGCCCTACTCGTATTTATGAAGTCAGTAAAACATAGGTGAACACTCTAGTGATAGGTTTTTAAATATTTTTATATCAACACTATGTGTACAAATTAATGAGGAAAAATCCAGGTCCACAGAGAGGGGTATTTCTGCACAGCTGATCTTTAAGGCACAAGATGCAGTGAGACTGGAGTGTTGATCTCCATTAGACTCTGATAGATTTTAAATGATACTTTTAGTTATTCAAAGCATGTTGTGATCCTGACATGTTTGAGAATGCTTAGAAACGTGGGTGAGAATTAGAACTGACAAGCCATGCAAAGAATCTAAGTGGACTGTCATTTTTATTTATAGTGCCATTCTTATGTTACTGACATCATGATTAGGAAGACTGCACGTCACCACCTCTTTTGTGCATTAAACAAGTTGCACTGTACCACTGAATGAGCTTAAGTGATTGTTCCATACCTTTTAGGAAGGAGGGAGCAATCCTAGCAAAGGCATCAATCCACTCTTCTGAGTATTAATAAAATAAATTCACATAAACAAATTATAAAATGATCAAGTATCTCTGTTAATGACTTACAGAAATGCATTACCTTAGTAGTGAACTAATACTACTACAAAAAAGTACATCTGATTGGATATGTGGCAATAAAGCCTTTATGGTTCATATTCACCCAAAACCCCAAATAAAACTGACAAATATTAACCTAGTTCATAGTCAAAAGGCATTAGCCACTAACACATACATAGGTTTTGGTTTAAGTCTCAAAATAAGCCAAGAATAGGTCTTGAATCTGTTGAACCCCACACTACACAAGAATCCAAAGATTCTCATTCCTCCAATGAAGATGCTGGGGCACTTTTGGCAACCCCCCAGTTCTTCATGGTATTTCAGTAACAAACACATCATGTAACATCTTCAGGTGAATTTAAGGAAACAAGGAGAGGAAATGCAGTTAGTGCAGTAGTCTTAGATCTGAGGTTTAGTGTACTTTGTGTGTGTGTATTTTGAAAAAGTTTCAGCCTTTTTAAGAAAAAAGCTTGGAAGAAGATGCTAACCATACAGAAGTTGAGATTTTTGTTGCTTCAGGCACAAACTTACAGGAGAAAATCTTTGACATTGCCAAGCTTTCACAGCTCTGATTCACCTGCTTTCCAAATCTACATATCCTGTTTCTTGTGGCATCCTCTCCTAAACTCCTGCATGTGTCCAGCCTCAGTTTGTGTCTCCTGTTGAGGAGAGCTCCTCTCTCTGCCTGTGTATTTCTCACCCTGACACACTTACCTGCCTCCCCAGCTCACTCATGGCTAATTCATTCAGGAGCTGCTGTCACCTGCATAGGTTCTGTCAGAGCCCATCTGGGGACACAGGCTGGCACCCACACCACAGCGCTGAGAGGACGTCCAGAGGCCACCTGGCTTTAGCAGGAGTTCTTTGATCTCAGCAGCAGCGAGGGATGAGTCTGCCTGTGGCTGTGCTCTGTGTGCCCTGGGGCTGAGCTGAGCTGGTTTGGCACAACTATGCACCCAGCTGCGAGAATCTGAGTTCCTGGAGGGGAGGGAGGGAGGGGAGCTATTTCTGTAACATGCCACGGCAATCACCACTGATGCACACAGCACACTGTCCGAGGAGACAGGAGATTTACTGGGGCATGGGTGTTCACATGAAATCCTGCCTTCTGCACACTGTGTGGCATCTGCCCTAGTGCAAGGTGAAGGGTGTGGGGTGCAGGGGAGATGCACAACCCCAGGCTTGGTGTGCTCCCACCTAGTCAGTGTGTATATACATATTTGTGTACGTATATATATTTCTATACACACATATATATATATAAACATATATGCTTGTATGTGTGTGTGTATATATATACACACACATACACAGCCTGCTGGCACTTACAGTAATTTCACGATTATAAGCCGCACCTGATTATAAGCCGCACCTCCCAGTAGCCGGGTAGACCACGGGATTTGTCCATATATAAGCCGCACCTGAATATAAGCCACGCTTTTTTTTTTTTTTTTTTAACAAGGATCCATGTGTAACAAAGTAACAAATTAGCAACAGAATCACTGCCAGCTGGGTTTGGTGTCAGGTGCTCAAGTTGCAAACTGTTTTCATAGACCAGCCAAGCCTTTAAAGGCAGCCCCAGGCACCCTCCCCAGCCAGCTCTCACTTCCAGGTTGGCATTTCACTGGGATTTGTCCATAGATAACCCGCACCTGAATATAAGCCGCACTACTGGGGTAGGCTGGATTCTTCAATGAAAAAGGTGTGTCTTATAATCGTGAAATTACTGTAACCTTTTTATCTCCTTCTCACTCTCTTTTTTTCCATGCTCCTTCTTCCCCCATTCATTTGCATCTGCCTTTCTTTTTCTCTGGGAGGAAAAACCCACTCCTGCACACAATTTCCCATTGGTTCCTACACCTATGCCCATGTTTGCTGTTCCTGAACCCATTATCTAGGTCATCTAAGCTTTCTAGCACATGCTGACAAGGTTACCCAAGTTATGTTGACATTGTAAGATTTCATTGCCCCAAAGGCCCCCTCAATTATCCATGAATTTTTCTGTCTCTCACCTAACTCCCCGTTAACCGCATGTGAAATCCAGCTAAGCTCAGGGCACCGTCTGCACCCAAACTTGGTATTTCTGATCCCATTACCGAGGTCATCTCAATGATACAGAATTATTGTTATGGCTGTCTAGGTGCTGTTATGGCTATCCAGGCTTTGAGAGATTGCTTCTCCTGAAAGGACCCCCTTGCATTTATTGGCATTTCTCAGGTAATTCCCCCCATAGGCATCTGTGCAGTCTGACCACACCCCACTGCAGCACACACCTTCCCTCCACTCATTTCTGCTGTCAGGTCTTCTCACATCTCTCCACACCTTTAGTTTTCCTTTCTGCTAAACCTGTCTATTATTCCAACTGCTTATCGCACTTACCTTTCCATTCTGTCTTCAAGTCTGAAGATGGATACTCAGAGAAAAATGAGATCATTCATGGAATGTAAGCAGATCTGATTTTCCCTTGGATAGGGCTGGAAATACCAGGCTTTTTACATACATTTATCCTATAGCAAAGGAAAAAAAAACTTATAATTTGTACTGTCAGTTTCCCTACAGGGAAAGCAGTGTCTTAATATAGTCTCCCTCCTTTCTTTTCCCCATCAGATTTTTGCCTCTGTTAACAGGAAAACAGTCATCTGTAAGAACTCTCTCCAGCAGATGTCAGTTCCTACTTCTGATAATGAGAATTCTGCAGTGAAAACAAGCAGAGAAAAGGGGATGATGAAGCAGGACTCTTCAGCGTCAGGAAGATGAAAAGTTTCTCTCCCCATTTACTGGTGGTGCAACAGCTGAGCTTCCATTAGTTTAACTCATGCACTCAGGATTCATGTCTTTGCTCCATTAATCACTTCATCTCTCACTGGGAAAGCTGAAAGGCACATAGGAGCTGCTTTGTGTGATCATGACAATATGCCCCTTGTGCAATAAATTACATAGAAAAGGGTGAATAAAGCATAAATTTAAACTGAAAT
>VRYO01001717.1:7405613-7448714 GCA_009812075.1 Sialia sialis | reverse complement strand
TTGCTCTTACAGCAAGCAGAAATAAACAGCAGAGCTCCAGCAGGAGCATCAGGCTGCTGCCATAAATAAGCATTCTTGTGCTCATTTTTGTGTCATTCTTGTGCTCAGTCTTCCAGCATGGTGCTGCTGTGCCTGACCTTGTCCTGAGCAGGAAGCATCACTGCCTCCTCCTTCTCAAATGGTTTGCTGTGATCCAAGGCAGCCTAGAATCAAGAAGGAACCACCCTGGTCACCAAGAACTGCTGGCATCCATGCAGTGAGTAGCTAAACAGACAAGGGACACAGAGCAAATTCCTTCAACTTGTTTGAAATATGTACAGCTCTGCAAGTAAAGAAACAATAATTCAGTACCAGTGGAAAAGGTACAGATCAGTGGAGCAAGAAAGAAACTTTGAATTCCTAAAGGGGAAATGGGCAAATAAATAACACCTACTGTGATTGTTATATTTAAGTTAGCAGGAGTTGAAGGTGACTCTGTAGGCCAGGACTTTGCAGAGATATATCATTTTGATTGCATTCAATTTTGCGCACATTAAGACCCCAAAAGCTGCTTTCCAAAGAACATTTGACTTCTGATAATCAAGGTTCCTACTTCCAAATTAGGCATCTAAAATTACTTGTTCAAAACCACAGCATTCATTACTAAGGCACAGACTATTAGTGATCAATTCACTATGTCAACTCAAATTCTAAAGAATATTCATTTATTCAAATTATTTCTTCAGAGTCAAAACTGACACTTAAGCACTCAGTATTTACATATACCCTTAAGCAGTTGCTCTCTAATTATTTTTAAAATAACCATAGTAACAAAGTGTGATCATAAATCTCATATTTCAGGGCTAGCCCAGAGAGAGGAGTCAGTATTGTAAACACTGTAAGAGATTAGCTGCTTATAGCAAAAGAGCATGGAGCCTGAGCAGCCAAAACAGATAAAATATAGAGGAAAGCATACAAACACAAAGCAGACTGATCACAGAGTTATTCTTGTTTCTTTGGAAGAAAAAAATAATAAGTTAGCAAGCTAGTAATAAGCCAAAGACAAGTGGGGAGGAAAAAGGGGGCACTGATGCAAGTGAGAGAGAAAGTAAGGGAGGCAAGTGGGAGAAAAACAGATATGGAAAGGAATTACAGACTGAGAAAACAGGAGAGAGAAGGGATCAGATAATATGAGAAATTGCCACAGAGTAGAGGACATCCAGACAGAGCCCAGGAAGGACACTCCAAGTCCAAAGCCTCCTGCTTTCACATAATCTTCTCCTCCTGTGTAATACAAAAATTACATGAGTGAGCAATAACCTAACTTCCCAAGGAACACCTTTACCTCAGTTCAGAATCAATTTTTAACACTATAACCTCCAAAACTAAATTTATGTCAAGCCAGCTCCCTCCTTTCTGCCAATCAATGGCTCCCTCTCCACACAATAACTGCTTGTAGTTACTTTGCATTTGTTTAAAGAAGATTCATAATGTCTAGTGTTATGCTACACATCTTCATAAAGCTAAGCAAAAGGCAGAATGAGGTAGGTCATTGTCCTTTTGTCACTACATAATAATCTAGCAGGAATTGGATAATTGTGGTTACATCTAAACAGGACTTTTAAAAACATCTCCAGGCTAGCCAAGACAAGCCCAGACAGTCTGGGTGATGTCAAAACTACCCTGGTGGTTTAAAACAATGCTGCGACCAGGCACATTCCACAGCAGCTCCACATTTCCCAGGCTACAGCTACACCTGTAGCTGTACACAGCCCTCACAGTGACAACACCTACACAGCTCTGGGCAGCTGGGCAAAGCTGGCACTGTGTTATCTCCTACCTCATATGGTTCCATCATTAACAATACAACTTTGCTTACCCCAGTAAGCTTCCTATCTGCAATTTCCTATTGTTTCCCAGTTTAATATTATGAGCTTAAGTAAGATTGCAGCTGTTATTTCTGCTCCATGTAGCAGGCATACTATAAAAGAGCATCTGTATATCTGGCTTGATTGGTATTTTTTCCTATTAATATCTATCTTTTTTTTTACTAATCCATTAGGAAACAAATTAAATTTGGCTTATGTTCCAAGCCCCTATGGTGGCTTTTATTCCAAGCCCCTATGGCAGGGGGTTGGAACTATATGATCTTCAAGGTGTCTTCCAACCCACATCATTCTATGATTCCCAGAAATCAAGATTAATAAAATCTGAGCCAGTCTCTCAGCATTCAAGTACAAAAATGTTTTACACTTTTATTAATGGAAGATTAAGCTCCAAAAGTAGAGTTGATACAGAAATCCTGAGTAAGGGAGTAAATATTCAAGCATGTGCTCTTTAACTTTCAGCAATAAAAGTGTTTGTCACCTCCACATAGCTCCAACAGGAGTCAGACTAACAAAGAATAAGGTTATCTGAAAACTGAGTAAGCTTGTTTGGATTTTTCTGCCTATGTAGTCCTACAAATGACGCTTCAGTTTTATCTGCAAGAGTATCCTCACAGCTACAATTATTAAAAATACTCACGAATGGGCCCTGGGAATCTGAGAGTTATTAAAACACAGAGGCTCATATCAAAATCCTTAGAAATAACTTTCCAGGAATCACAAGTGTGTACGACATGGAACAGGCATGGGTGAAAAAAGGGAGAAGGGATTCCATGAATTTGTTTTTCTCTAGAACTCAGGCCATAACCTTGTCCATTGAATAGCCTGTGTCAAACCAGAGCATTTCCTGCTGAAATTCCTTCAAAGATTTTGAGTTTCTCATGCTCCTTCCAGTGCCCTCACAGCAGTTTTGTCATTTCCTCAATTAATGTTTTAACTTGGATGTTTTTCTGCAATTCTTTAACAGAATAGTACAATCATGTCTAAAAAAAATGCCTTATGGGGAATATCTTAGAGTGTTTTCCTTTAAACAAAGGAATAAATGAATGTGAATAATTTTCTGCAGCCCCTTTCTAAATCTTGTGGTGAAGAATCTATAGCAAATAAGAGAAGTTTGGAAGAAATACCTTGTGACTGCTTTACTGAATATAAACAGCAAGGTATGCTGAAGCTTAGGCACTTTTATATTTTGGGAATGGATAAAGGGCAAATTAATTTTAGAAGATGAAGATAGAAACAAGAGCTGCTCAACAACAAGATACAAGAACTGTTCAAAGGGTGATTTTTATTTGCCATCCGGGATGATAAGGAATCCATCATAAAAATTTTCCACTTTTCTTGGAGTGGGTGGGGGAAAACCAAACTTAAATGAGCCAAAGCTAAACATGGGCAGAGGAGTGAGAAGAACTCAAGGGAAAAAACCAAAACAACAGCAACAAAAACCACCACCAAAAAAACCCAACCCAAAAAAACTGATCCTGTTTGTTTTGACTATACTACATTTCTTTCGAATCAAAATTATTGTCTAAGCCTCAAGAAAGCTGGTTTCTCAAAGTCACTGAAATTCCTGCCTGATTTCTGATGGAAGCTCGGATAAAACCAAAGCAGTCCCAGGGAATGTTACAATTCCAAGGATGCAGTGTTTTATAGCAGGAAGACAATTTTTCCAGAAACTGTAAGCATTTTAAATATCAATATCAGTGTTGATTCAATTATTGTAGATTAACATTTCAGTCAAACACCTTTTGAATTTTGTATAAATCATTTTTCCTGCTATTTCCCTCAGCTTTGAGCCTAAAAATTAAATTCTGTTTATATTAAAAAGTGTTTCAGAATTCTATTTAAAAACATTGAAGGAGAAGGCAAACAAAGAAACTTGCCTGCTAAGTTTATTGCCTATTTAAAATCTTGTGGGTTGTTGTTTTTTATTCCTTAGTGCTGGAAAATGGAAATAGCAACTCATTTGAAGGTCCAGCAGAGAAGCATTGGCTGGATATACACTGGCATATAGATGTAATTGTAAAGGTTTTATACCAAACCCCTAAAATATAACCAGGAAAATCTCTCCAGCTCCAGTAAGCCTTGTGCCTATGCCTGATTTTATTAAGATAATAGTTTTGCCTTCTTTCCTCTCAGTTTGTTGTTTATTTTAATGTACTGCCTTTTTCTTTATGTTTTAGAGAATATTGGCATGTTCGCTCTTGTCTGAATACTGGGAGTTTTATTATGCCTCAAAGGAGTATAAATAAAGCTATTAAAAGAACATGCATTTTTCTCTTCCTAAATCTCAAGGTGAAATTTGTTTTCAAACTAGGTTTGTCCTTCATTTCTATTATTGTTTGAATATGTTGTTTTATGCAGATCAAAAGTTTAGCACTTTGTGGCACTTTGAGCTCATAATACAAGAAAAAAAATATTTATAGGTGACTGAAAAGTGGTGAGCTCAGTTTTCCCTCCATAGGAAAAGAGTATGGGAAAAGCCACAGCTCCAATATACTTCACAAAAGACAAGTGAAGGGATTGCAGAATAGAAACTGGATGAGAAAATAAGGTTCCTTTTTTTTTTTTTTTCTCTCCAGAGATTACCTGAGAACTTCACTTTATGAAAATGAACCATTCAAGTAACCTATTTTCCACTGTTCTGAAACAGTCAGGCTTCTCTCACAAGCAAGAAAAAATTGCTTCACTTTCACCCAAGTTTAGTGGCATTAAATACAGGTGTAGCCAATAAAGGTATGACAAGATTATTATTATTATAATGTTGAATAGAAACTGACCTCAGTTTGCACAGACAGAGCAGCAAGAGACACCTTTGGCTGGCAGAGCTGTGCTGTCCCAGCTGGACACTCTCCACTGTAGAATGTGCTGAGCCAGGCTGAGGAAGGAGAGAATTCAGCCAGTGCTGGACCTTACCTCTCCTTCCTGACTTTTGCCCGTCACTGCAAAGGGAATAAAAGCACATTCTCCAAACATCAAATGGGAATTTTTCAATGTTAATGTCATCTGACACGTATCAGTAGTGTGTTGAGTGTGCACAGCTGTGTGCTGCTGCTTGGCCAGGACAGTCAGGACGAAAATTCTGGGCTGCCCATGGGAATTGCTTTGTCAGACTCCTCATGCTGTCCCAGAAGACACAAATCTCCAAACCAATGTTTAATCAGTACCTCTTAGTTCAGTTTGTCTGATTGGAGACCTTGAAATCTTTAGAATTCTCTCATTATTGGTCAACAAATATGCAAACTAGCATTACTTACTCATGATCAGTAATCTAGTACAAATTCCAGGCCCTTTGTGAAATTATTTCTGTATTTTCTCTTGCTTCTCTCTTTTAAACACCATAATTTCTTCTTTGTCCCTTTTTCTTAATTCCTGAGCTTTATCATTTCATACCAAAATTTAATGCCCTTAAAAGTCACCTGTCAGGACTATTTTGCATATTTTTTCAGATATAGAAAAGCAAATATACAAGAGCTGTTCAAAGAGTGATTTTTATTGGCCATATCTATGTCAAGTAGAATCATTTGTTCTAATTGAAATAATCAAATTATAAGTGCCCTATAAAATGGGTCATTCCTCTGTCTCCTAAACAGAATTTTTCCATGAACCTGCCAGTGAGCCGAATCTTTCAGAAGTCAGCCATCACCTCAACACGAATTTATTTATGTAAAAGAGTATGTATTAATGCAAGGCACACAATGTCTACATTGAGGAAAGTTAGTGGTCAGATGAAGGTGAAGACTCGGTATTTAAAGGCTGTTGTAACTAGAAATGAGGAAAACTGTCCTTACAGTACAGAAACAGCTCACAGGTACAGAGAGAAACACTTCTGGGTATTTGCAAGTTGTGCAAAGACTTCTAAAGCTAAGATGTAAATTGGGACACAGACTGAAGCTCAAAGTCCTGAGTTTGGTGGGTTTGTGTGCCTAGGTCTTTTGTTTGTTTGTTTTTTAATGCAGTCAGACCACAGGGACAGCAAAGCTTTGCCAACGTTTCAATCCACAGAGAAATGCACATGAGATAAGCAGCTGTCATTCTAAAAGGTGTTGCTGTATGTCCCTTCTTCGCCCTTTCCTTGAGAATACAGAGGAAAAGCACTACAGTCCTGGACTGACAAGCCAAGGGAACAGCAGTGAAGCTTTCCCAAGCAAGGAGAAACCAGTGCAGACACAGTAGGACACAGCCCCCTCTCCATGCCCCTTCTTCAATTTGAGACCAGCCTGACATCTCAGTTAAGCTGTTTCCCACTATCAGGATAGCAAAATATTGATGAAGTTAATTTTGGGCTCTCATCAGGATAGTATAGAAAGTCTGACACCTCTTGAGAAAACTGAGTCACATCAAATCACATGTCTCTGGCAGAAATTCTATTTGAAACATATGCTGCTACCATAAATTGCTGCTTTTATTTCAGGAAGAGACGAATCTAAAGCGGTCTGCATTGCACAAAGAACCACCAATACTGCCATATGCCCACTCAAAAGAATTGGTTTGAAAGCTGCCTTTAACTTGGGCAGGAAAAACTGCTTTTGCTCTCCTAAAGGAGGCACAATAGCACCAACTGCTGCTAGCTCAGCCAGGGACTTGTGGATCTCATTGCTCTACAGCAGGAAAGACTGCCCAGCACAAAGCTCATTTACCTCATGGATCAGCTGCAGCCCATCTTTGGCCTTGGCTGCCAAGGAAGCTCTTTCATCTCTATTCAGCTGAAACCTCCCCTGATCTGAGCAATAAGGCAGAAACCACGCTGAGGAGGGGGAGACCCAGAGAAGAAAACATCTTCTACAAAACACTAACCAAACCTCTCCCCCAGGAAAGTCAGCAGAGAAGTATTTCCTCCTTGCAATTAGACTATATTAAAGAACTCCTGTGTCTTGCTTGTGCTTTGAAATGGCCTCTCCAGATGTTCTCCATCTCCATCACATATTTCTCTGGCCATCACATGTCTCTGTCCTGCCCCCTTTGCCTTGCTCAGCAGTCACATGCAAAGCAGACACACAGGGAAGAACCAAAAGCTGGCTCCAGGCTCGAACAAAAGGACTGTAGGAGCGGAGAGATTTTAGAAGCCACATTTAGCAAATGTTTTGAAGAATTTGAAGTCCTTTTCTAAACTCTCTATTCTAACAGTATTTGGGAAAGGAGAAAACTTCTTTTAAGAGAAAAAAGGATTACACTTCTGTGCTCCATTCCAAAGAAACCTTCTCTCATACATGATGTTACAGCATCAATAAATACAGCAGATTGCATGGGCAGATCCTTTAATAATCTGAAGGTAAAAATAACAGAGCAATTGATACATTGATACATATACAGTAATTTCACGATTATAAGCTGCACCTTTTTCATTGAAGAATCCAGCCTATCCCAGTAGTGCGGCTTATATTCAGGTGCGGCTTATAATCATGAAATTACTGTACATCTGTAAAGAACCCCGGTGCTCGAATCTTATGGCTAATAATAGTCAACATTGGTAAGAGTTTAAATGTTATTCATAATTTCTGGTTGTCTTTGAAGTGTACCAGATATGAGGACCTTTTCACTTTACTTCCAGTCAGAGGGAATTGGCCATTTTCTAAGCATGATTATCCTCTAATCTGTGCTACAATTTGATAATCACTTTTATTATTACTTAATTATTAGCTTGGCTCTTTACCTGCATTCTGATAACTACAACAATTCCAAAGCCCCAAAACTCTCTTGACTGCTGCTTTTGAACAATCAGAAATATGTAACAAAAGGCTTGTGCTGAGGTCAGGGAGGAAATTTTAAAATATTATATACAAATACTATATAAATTTGTTAATAAATGCAAATATATTGATGGCATCTGTAAACACTGCTTGGAAAGACAACACACCTGCTTTTCACCTCTAACATGCCTACTTCAAGAACTAAACAAATCATGGTAAGGTAGCAGCTCTAGCCCAAAATCTAATGCCCAGAATGAAACCCAGTGTCCCAAGATGAAGTGTTCTTTAGATGATAATGTGCTCTGGAAAGCCAGATAAGGGCCCTTCCATTTGCCCTGTGCCACCTTCTTCCCACACAGGAATGTTTCATTTTAATACACTGCATTTCCCTATAAAGACTGTCTTAATCAAGTGAGCAAACTCTAGACCTGGTTCAACATCTTTCAGGGGCAAGACATTTTCAGCAATTGCTATTTTTAACATGTGTGAACCTGCTCTACTAAATTTCCTTTTAGCATTGTCCAAATAAACCTGCCTGAGTATGTAAATGGTTCATATGTTCTGCTTTTTCCTTTTTTGAGCTGCTTTGGATAGCAAATGACATTCTTGTGACAGTTACAGCAGATTGTATTTTCTGGTACTGTAAAGCAAACTAAATTTTTTTTCTGTACAGTAAAGAAAACCATTTTAAATATCACTACATTTTAAGACTAGAAGAGACTGAGTTGCTCACCCAGCTTCCCACAGAATAAATCAGAGAATTTCACCCTGTGATTCCTATATCTAACTCATCTCTAAAACTCATTATTCCACTTACATCTTGAAGAATCTCAGTATTTAACAAGCAACATCCTTTTGACTTCAAGAATAAATTACATACCAATTTATACTGCAGATCATTGCAAGCAAGAATCCAAAACCCTCAGAATTATCAGACAGGGCATGTTACTTGATCAAAACTAGAGTTTTACCAGCATTGAAACAGTCCTTGGTGCCTTAACAGTAGCAAAAAGCCCCATGGAAATGTTGAGTTTACTTTGATTGGTTCCTTTCATGTGAGGAATGGGGATGCTTCCCATTGAATTCTCTCCCCAGACAGCCCTGGCGGAGGGATCTTTACTGCTAACCTTCTCAGGAACTGTGAAACAATAGGATGAAAAAACAGATGCTTCCTGGAATTAGTAAACTGATAGGTAACAGAGCTCGACTACATTTCACTTAGCATACAAGGGAGAAATTGGAGCTTGCTAAACTTGATTAATCCAAAACATTCAATACTCACTTCCAGTAATGAGAAACGCTGAAAACCTGGTTTCACTTGGTGAGGTAAATGCATCTCAGAGGTCTTTTTGCTGTTAGTGAAAAGAACCTTTACTGATGAGGAGCAATAACACTGAGAAGATTGATTCTGTGAGAAAAACCACAGCGAGACCAGATCAGTGAAACTTCAAAAACCTCAGAGATTTAGCAGGAAAAAATAAGCTCTCTGAAGGTTCCTAAGACACATAAAACTGCCTGGATAACATAATTTTGCCTTGTATCTCACTGACCCTAGCCATCAAAGCCACTTTTGGTCCTGTCTCAGTCAATATCTTCAGCTGAAGGGGAAGAAGGAACATACCCTAAATTAAACTATGAAAATAATAGGCAGTGGCTTCTGACTACCAGTCTTCATGTTTCATTAAAAAAATCAGATTACCCTGTTAACCTGCCAAAGACAAACAGAAGTCTCAAACATTAAAAAAAAAAAACCTTCTTCAACTGGCATAATTAATTCACCAGTGGTCAGAGGACCAAGGAAGAAAACTGAGAGGCAAACTGGCTATCTTGATAATAGCAGGGGAAAAAAACATAGCTTAAAGAAAGGCAGTGATAAAATTTTCCACAAAAAATCAAAACCAAAAACAATCCAAAAACTCAAACAAAAAAACCCCAAACAAAACAAACCCACTGTTATGTGTACAGGTTTGTGTTTAAGATACATTGCAAAAAGTAACTTTCTCCATCTTGTTCTTTGCTGCAGAAGCCAAGATAGGTGTGAATAAAGCCACGCTGCTAATTGGCAGGTGAAACAATCAGCAAATAAACCTGATTGTTAGTATTTACATTGCTAAATCATCCTGGCCATTATTAGAAGATTACTCAGAACAACATTTAAATACCACCACCTTCTGCTGATTACAAACTGATTAAACTGAGATGACGAAAACTCTCTGCTTTCTGCTGCCTCCTGCTCAGCGGGCATGGGCACACAGGGAAAAATTTCCTGGTTCTTGTTCAAAGGTTGGGGATGAGCCACAGCTCGTGGGGAGAGGAGACAACACAGAGGATTTGTGGGCTCTTTGAAAAGTCCAGGTCTGTTAAAAGCAGGGTGACAGACCAGGTGAACCAGAGCCCATAAAGCCAAGCCTGGCTAGTGAGGAAAGAACTTTCCACGGTTTTGTGGGCAATCAGCTCCCACAGTTACCTGCTTTAATGAAGATTTCTTTTCCCCTTTTCTTCATTCCAGACAAAGCTCCCCCTGCAGAATCTTGTCCCTGTTGACTCTTATTCTGTCACTGTGCATCCTCATGAAGAAAGAACCCATCTTCTCCTCAGCTACCTCTTAAGTACTGGAAAACACAGTAGACCTCCCCTGACCCTTTAAAAACCCCACATTAATTTCTCTCCCAGTGATGAAATGATTGTCAACACAGGAGAAATATACTATATAAACAACGGCATTTCTCTTAGATAAAACTGAAAAGTGAAAACAGAATAATCTGTTTACATTCAACCATCTAAATACACAAGCTACATTTTACATGTGAATATACAATATACATTTAAAAAATAGTTTTATGCAACAGAGACGTCCCCAAAAGCAGGGCTTACATCAGAGGCATAAAGTGGCCCTCCAAAACTCAAGATGAAGCCTACTAGGTAAATGTAAGTTTTAAGCTAAGACTGCAAGACTTCACTTACCTTGAAGGTTTAGATCCTTCCACAGCAACTGAATTAGCAAGTTTCATGGATTTTTTTTCCCCAGAAATGTCCAGTAATTTCACAATTATAAGCCACACCTGATTATAAGCCGCACATGCAGGTTCTAGGGAAGCCCATGGAATTTGTCCATAGATAAGCTGCACCTGATGATTAGCCACACTACTGGGGTAGGCTGGATTCTTCAATGAAAAAGGTGTGGCTTATAATCGTGAAATTACTGTATCTTACTTTTTCTTGACCATTTTATGCAGAATCTAGAGCGAACCTCAAAGGATGCACATACATTAATGCTGCAGTTTGGATGAAGAACATGTTCCTGCAGAAAGCCTGGATGTTTTCTGCCTAATTTGCTTGCACTTGCTGTTGTTACATGCTATGTAGATATTCCACATCTAATTTGAGAGAAACTCAGTTTAATACTGGAAAGACTTGATCTAGAATCAATAATTTTCTTTCTCCATGCTCACTCACAAGCATAACAGTTAAAAAGACATCTGCGGAAAATTATAGGAAAATCGTATTAGCTCTGCATGGCACAGATAATTACATTAGACTTTGCACTTTACCCTGTACGTTTGGTAAATCAGGTTTATCATTCTGTTGAAAGATGCATGTATCACTACACGTAATTAGAATTAAAAGGGGTGCACAGGAAGGTAGAAGTTAATAGAACAGAATGTCTTTCCAAAGGGCACAAGGCATGGCTTTTACAAGTGTAAGTCAACAGCAATCATTCACACTCTCCTGCAGTCAGCAGGCAGAAATTCTGCCTTCCAGGCACATATGATACAATGCTTGGACTCGCTGCCTTCACAGGGAAATAAAGTTATCAAACACTAGCGTCATTGGGCAAAAGCACTGAATTTCTAAAAAACGTAAAGATTCCAAGTCATCCACCTCAAAAGGAGTGCTGTACAATGTCATTTATATCAGTCAGGCCATGGCATTGCTGATGCAAAATGAATTTGGTCCCATGCAAGCAGCTGCTTTCTGACACCACTGCGGACCTGCAGCTTTCTCCCAACATCAAAATACTTAATGATTTTTTTTTACAGTGTGATCAATTTCCAATAATAGAAAAACTGCTGTCTTTAGCAGTTATTAGCTCCATACTCAGCTAATGTAAAAGCTGTGTCAATTTACCTCATGACCTAAATTATGTTTTGCAGGGTCAGCTAGCTTACCCAGGGAGAAGGATGCAATAGTCAGCTGAGTCAGACAACCATTTCATTAAGATTGTTTCAGCTGCACATCTAATAAAGGCAATAGCATGATAAAAAAATTATATAATTTTTTTAGCTTGCAAATCTTAACCTAAAAGTTCACATATAGACTTTTCTGACATATTACAGAGAATCTTCTGATGATTTCATCTAACCTCCAGAGCATAAAGCCACAGCAAAATAAAGTTCAGCTATGATAAATCATGACTGCCTGTGGGCACTGTAGAAATACGACTCCTTTGATGGTCCTGAACCTCCTCACCTTATCATCATTTTATGACACAGCAGAACCCCCATTTCTGTCTGGCTGCTAAAAGCTTCAAGGTTATTGCTGGTTTTAAGGAGTCTTTTAGTCTGCAGACAATGCCATCCACTGCACTGCTAAGTGTGGCACAGAACATTAAGAGCTACATTAAAGAAAACCAGACATTTATCTCTGTATTTGAGATATAAACTTTCTATCATCTTTTACTACTATAGAAAAATATTTGACATGGATATGAGATGGCCCATGACTGTTTATAAGGTTAGCAAATACAGTTGTGGCCAGCTGAGTTATTTTTACAGAAAGTGGGCAGGTAATGCAATACAGTAGATGGGAGAGACTGAGAGAACAATGGGAAGTAAATGCTGTGAAACAGCACTGGGCAGGAGGTAAGAAAACCTGGCTATGGGTTGAGACTGTTCAGGAATTTATCATTCCCACATTCTTGGATTGCTGTGCCCCCTAAATCAAGCAATGACCACAATGCACTTATCTTCCTGTTTTTCAATTAAGCAACTCTTCCCAGACACACTGCTACCTGCAATGGACATAACTCCCGTTTCAAGAGATAATGATTATTTAAGGAGCTAAAAATTAGAAAATGTTTACACCTGGCCCCTCCCCCATGTGACTGGTAACACACCTGAAGGTATTAATCCCAGAAAAAAAACAGCACAAATCACAATTTCAGGGTATGAGAAGTATTAAAAATATGTTGCACAAAGAACTGTTGGTGAATTTATTACCATTCTGCAGACTTGACATGTGATGGATGAGAATGTTTTGAAGACACCTGCTTGACACTTCACATCTCATATCAAATGGGTAAATCCCTGACATATTCCATGCATTTCGAAGACTTCTGGCAGATTTTATTATCCTGAAATTCTCAAAGGGTATTTATTGCTCTTGGAAATGACCTTCAGTCTGTATCAGTGTAAAAACAGGCCCCTGAGAGGGAAATTACTAAATGCAGAGTTCCCCTTACCTATGATTTCCTATGTAGCTTAAGGTATTGATTATTGTCTGAGGCTGTATGGTCAAGTGTCAGCTGTGTTCTGAAATGAATTAACACATGGAGCACACCACACTAATTTTGATATATTCCAAAAGTCATGATATAAAAAATGACAATGTACATCATGATGGATGCAGATTTCTCAGCAGAACAGTAATGTACATACGTATTAACAGAAAATTAACTGTTATTTTTTATCTACTTAATTCTGCACTTACAAGATCATCCAGCTGCCTCGATATTTGCATGAAAGAAAATATGAACAGACCAACAGCTACTGACCAAAGACAGAAAAATCTACTATGAAGTGAAAATAAAATTCAAGACGAATTTTATACCAGTGAGTGAATTTGTTGATCAGTCAGGTTTACAAAGGTAAAACAAGATGATTTGGAACACAATTTAGGGTGTTAATCCACACAGAATAAATCTGTTGTATAGAGACTTGGCAATGCATTGTTCCAAACGCATTTCAGTTTATTAATTTCTATGTTGTTTGGGTTTGCTGGTGTTTTTTTTAAATTTGATTTGGTTCTTACAGGTTGTGCAGGTGTTTTTTCTTTTTTTGGTGGTTTTGATTTTAATCTTTAATCCTATTGTTACCTTTTCAACAACTTTTCAGTAACCAGACCAATTGCTTCCATTGTGCATAAAACATGGGCTCTTTCCTACAAGTTTTATTGCAGAATAAAATGATGTCCTGTCTCCAGTGGAACTTGCAATCCAAGTACGGACACTTCAGCTGATGAGGAGCTCAGCCCAGATGTCCAACTACAGACACAGCTGGTAAGGTGCTGTTCAGCCACACCCTCTTTTTCTTTGAGCATCTGAACTTTTTCAGGGCATGATGCAAAATTGAAATTGACTCCTAGCCCTGAAAACCATCAAATCCATGCTTTCTGCTCTTGGGATTAGTATTAGTTTCTGTGGTCATCTCATAATTCTTACTCAGTTGTAAACAGCTCTATTATAAGACTTGACTAGCATCTGAAAAACAAGTATCAAATTTTTAGTTTTTCACTATTCTTTTTTTTTTTTAATTTGATGTGTCTCACAAAATCAGTAACAAAAGCAGTGTGGTGCTCCTCTACCCTCTGCCAGCTGTGAACAAATGCTGTCAGGTAATTAAATGTTTAGAAATCACTTGGTCTCAGGTTAAGAATGACTCAGTGGCGCTCAGGATAATCATTCTGCACCTAAGACTAGTCTGCAGTAACAGGGAGAACTCTGCAGTTAAAGGTCCTTGGAGAACAATTAGCATCATACCAGTAATTAAGGAAATACTAACAACTAGTATGCCTTTGGTATTTTTATTTTCAAAACTTCAAAGCTTCATTGCTACAGGTCAAAAATAAACTAGAAAGAAGCAGGATGAAACAGTAGGTCATACATGCATTTTTACCAGTTTTGAGGCTTTTGTTTGTTTGGTGTTTTTAGTCTGTAAACAGCTTTAAGACAAAGTAGAAGTTTGTGCTTCTTGTGCTTCCACTGCCCTGTCTGTTCCCTGACAGGGCAGAGGAATCATTTCTAAAGGTGTGCTTACATAGAAAGACCATGGGTTAGGGAACAGTCCCAGTCTGGCAGAAACAAAGCAGGAAGAACAAGTCAGGGAAGCAGAAGGGTGACTGGACAGGGCTCTGGAAAGGATTTCAAGAAGGAAGGAGCAAGTGAAACATTAGAAGTTGTTTCTTCAAGGTATTTTCTACATCCTATTCCACCAATAAGATACATTCAGTGTTAGGAAACTACAGGTTTGGTCTTAACCAATAGGAAGATGAGAAACATGCTTTGTTTCTTCTTTCAGGGCTAAGTTGAGTGCTGCAATTAGAAAGACATCCCACCTTTTAAAGTCCATGAGATACTTCTAGGAATTTTCAGAAGTTGGACTTAAGCTAATGCTGTACTGTAACTCTGTAAAAAACATCATTAATATAGTTCAGATCTTAAATAACAGGTCATGTGACAAGATATTTCCAAATATTTAAATTTAACAGTCTATTAAACACAAGTTTATGACAGCTATGTCATAGTTTAAAGGTTTAGTCTAATTGAAATTTTGTTTTCTCTGTCATTCAATAACTTTTCCCATAGGGTTCTTTTGACATTTCATTTGAATTTCAACCTTCAAAATCACTATTAAAATTTGAGCCTACTGACACTATAAGGCCAGAACTTATAACCACACACTATCATAAAATCTACAAATTTTCAAGCAACTGCAGCTGAAGATTTACCTCTGACAGTTTCCAGTGATACATGCAGGAACCTTGTGAAGCAAGTAAACAATTCTTCTGCATTTGAAACACACCAAAAGAATTTACAGATGGAAATAAACTGACACCAAGTTATTTTTCTTACAGACTTTCTGTACCATCTCGTATCTTTCATTTTTACATGTGAACTAGTATCTGCAATAATGTTTGAAACATTTAAGATTGCTCTTTGCATTTGGATGGTTATTTTAAAAATTTTAACATTTTGTTTAAAGAAAAATTAGCACAAAGTCTGGATGTATGGTCTGCCATAGCGTGCTACCCACCAAGAGACTGTGCTGGATTAAATCTTGTTTAAGATAGCATCACCACCAGAATGAACCAGAGAGAAGACAATGACAGCTGAAGAATCACAGAATGTGCTGAGTTGGAAGGATCCAAAAGGATCATCAGAAGTTACCCACTAGATCACAGTCCCATCAGACACCATCTTTATCCTTGCCAAGTGCCTGAGCTCCTCTCCAACAGCTCCAACCTCAGTGATCTGTTTTGTGTCCCTGCCTCAGAACCCTGGTGTTGTGCAGTCTCAATGTAAACCCAAACCTAAGACAGGAAACTACACAGCTGTGATTGAAGTAAGCAACTGTTCAGCAAAGGAAGCAGAGCTGCCACCTCTCAAAATAATCCATTCAGTTACAAATGAGCAACTCAAGATACGACATTTGGAGATTCCAGTTTGTGGTACATTTTTTCACACATTAGCTGAACTGCAACCTACTTGGCCAGCAGTTTCTTCAGGCAGGGATTTTAATTTTTCATGAACAAATTGCTCTAATAAAGTACTTGGCATTAGTTATGGCGTTTGAATTAAAATGCATTCATGACATTAAATTTTAAAACCACTAAGCCATTAATTTTGAGCAGCTTTTTTTTTCCTGGTACAGTATTTGCAAGAATTAGCAACTAAATGCATATTTCACCAGCAAAAGAATAAAGGCTGTACTAATAAAACTTACTTTTGCATGTCCCTGTAGAAAATGGCAGTATTTTATACATCAACTGCACAGCAAATGAAAGCCAAAAACAAATTTGCTGTTCCAAATCTGCTGTCAAATATAACATAATAGTTTAACTTATGATGAAGGGCAACTTAGCACACAATTTGCTAACTACATTTTCTTCTGAATTCAGACATAAAAAGGTTTACAGCACAGCAGAACAGTCCCATAAATTGTCTAGCTCAAGCCCTGACTTTAGTACCTATTTGCAAAACCATCTTCCTACAAAAATTTCCAGGTAATAACTAAATAGCTGAGCCTACTCAGCTGAGGATGCTGATCTGCAATTTCTTCAGGTATGCAAGTCCCTGCAGTTGCCCTACTTTACCTTACAAAAAATTCCCCTTTTGTCTGCTTTGTTCAGACTAACATTCAAAAGCTCAAATAGTATAAATCACAGGTATTTAAGTTTTTAATATAAAATCATTACTTCAGGCACAACTGCTGGCCCCACTAACCCTGTTACTACAAGCAATAATCACCTGCTGCCAGTAAGTGAGCCCAATAACAGACTTCAAACCAGTTCTCAGCTTATCATGCTTCATCTCACTCATCCCATACTTATGAAACAGTGCAGTCATATTACACACCGAGGGTGTGAAATAAGAACAGGCAATTTGATATGTGATTCTCATGCTCAGGTCATTCTATTGTTCAATAAACTGCAGTCAGGGAAATAGCTCAGCTACAGTTGTGCATTTTAATTGAATACAATTTACACACTTTATACACCACTAAGTAGTGCATCGAATTTGCTCAGCAAAAAGAAAGCAGCTCAGTAAAACAGATGTCTGCTCCTCCAGCTTCCTCACTTCATAGTATCAGTTTTCTTTATTACTCCACATTAACATGTAGATAAATTAAGCATAAGTGTCTAAAATTCCAGCTGTGTTGCAAAATGCTGCTGTAAGGCTAAATTTTTAAGTCCAAGTAGTTTCATAATCTATGTGCACTTATTTATGAAGGCAGTAGGAATGCTATTCTGACAACCTAATTAAACTTCCAATAATGTCAGCAGGAATCTGATTGCAAAATGGCTCTTTTTATAAACATCACTACTTTTATGACTGACAAAAATATGCACAATCAGGTGCCAGCTCCTTCACAAATAAATATTGTATAACTTGGGTCACAAATTGCTTGCCAGTACAAAATTCTAAGATGTTAAAATCTGTCCTCAACCCATAAAAACCAAACACAGGTCACACAAAGATTTCATAGATGTTGCTCTTCTGCCCATTCCAGGTCCATGTAACTTCAGTAGTTCCAGAGGAGTTAACTGCCAATAAAGACATAAATCTACATCTAAATCAAGCCATCTCCTGTATACAATACCAGACCTGGGATTACACCGCATTGAAAACACAAATGAAGTACAGGACACAGAAATGTTAACTGTCCCTTGCCTACTGCAAACCCACTCTATGGTCTGCACATCACACTGCATGTGAAGCACATGCTTCTCCAAAATTTGCTTTTCAAGTTCACTGCCTAGAAGCCTCGTTAAAACATTTTAAAGCAGAAATGAACTGTAAATTGAACCATTTGCTTGTGAAAGCAGCTGCTGTGTTGGAAGAAGCCATTACAGCTTTGTTCTGTTCAGTACAGATTAAAACGAAATACTCAATGTTTCAGCCAGCTCTAGTCTGACATGACACATTTCTAATAAGCTTAAGTACAGGGAAAACAGAAACAGGTACTGTCCACCTGCCCACACAAACAGGAGACAGCCCAGTAGCTCTGCAGTGCCCACTCTTCCCAGTCACCACATCCAAAATCCAAGGTGAGCTGCTTCTTATTCTTGGGATTCACAGGGGGTTGTTTTGGTGGTTTGAGTTTTTACATTTCAATTGCGACCATTTGAAAATAGCAGGGATGGAAACATACAATTAAAAGTTTTTCCTCACAGTCTTCATAAACTTAAGACAGAGTTCTAAAAATCTCTTAGGAATATGTGACTTTGGGTTTTATTAAAAATGAAATTAACATCAAATAAAAACCAAAACAGAATAGGTAGAACATTTTATTTTTGTCAAACCTTAAATGTAAAGTATATTAAAAAAACATGGTTTGGAATTTCAAGAACAGGAATATAAACATGTATTTTCTATCCCAGAAAAAAAATCATGCAGGTGTTACAGTATTTGATCATTCTCTACATTCACTGGTAAGCAACATCAACTTAATGTTATTCCATAGATACAGAGATGCTGTAAATTGGTACAAATACCAGGATCCTCTGGCCTCACACTGCAGATGAAGCAAATCTGTTCTTTGGTAATTGGAGAAGGCTGATTTTCCATTCCAATGCAGGACTCTTAGGAGGCCTTATTAGCCACTCAGCTCAGAAAATTACAACTCCCGTAGACTACTTTTGTCACAAGAAAATAGTATTAGAGGTAAAAATGCAAAGATGTTAAAATTATTCATTCCTTGTGGTGGCTGTTTCAGGAAAAAAAAAACCATTCCAACTCTTTCCTCCTCTATTCATTATTTAATCTAGGTAACATTTAGACTCATATGCAAAGGTATTTGCTAGATGGGAATGTACACATGCATACTTTCAGTTTAAAGAAAGAGACGTGTGTGGAGAATGGCAATTTAAAGTTAACATGACTTGAAGGTATGACTGTAATAAAGATTTAGTAAACTGGGACATTACAAATCCAAAAAGAATGTTATTAGATTTTTGATCTTCCCTTTTTCAACAAAGACTGACAGAATATACATATACAGGTTGACATTTTGATTTATCGAAAACAACTTCCACTTTGCTCAATTTGCAAGTCCTACTTGACTAAAATGTAATATCATTCACAACAAAATATTTTCAGTAAGTGAAACAGTAAGCAAAGAAACCCCAAACTAAGCTCAGAAGCTAAGTGGTTTAGAAAGCCTGGAAACATCTATGTGTGCCTCAGTGTGTCTATAACTTTTTTGTACACTATATCTATAGACACACGCACACATTTATTTACACACACCCGTGCGCACACGCACACACGCACACACACATGGGCATCCTGCCGTGGAGATCCAGCTATTACCTACTCAGGGACAAAACACATCATTTAAAAATGTGGCTAATTTAACAAAACAGAGAAGAAACTGCTGCTATCAAAATATACAATTTGGATTGCAGACTAGAAGGCTAACAACATTAAAAAAATAGTTTTAAGCAAAACCCCTTTGCTTCTGAATAACAACAGGTA
The DNA here is from genome assembly GCA_009812075.1 of Sialia sialis. Classification (NCBI taxonomy): domain Eukaryota; kingdom Metazoa; phylum Chordata; class Aves; order Passeriformes; family Turdidae; genus Sialia; species Sialia sialis. Next base: position 7,429,188 of record VRYO01001717.1, on the reverse strand, counting down.
TCAACCTGCCATAGCATGAATCATCCAAATAAGATTTTATAAAAAGTTTAAACTGTGACCCTTCCTCATTTGTAAAGTTCTTGACATATATAGTGCGAGCTCTGGTCTCCAAACTGGAGCCCCTTTCATTGTTTTCAATACATACTTCAGGAAATAAATGGCAGCTGAGGAATTCAGAATCTCAAGTGAGATTTGTGCTTTACCATATACCTGAAAAAAAAATTAACAGAAGACAGCATTACTACCCTTGTGGCATTTTCAGGAGTTTCATTCACAGGAATAAAATGCACAAGCATTGTTAAAAGAGAACTCTTAGGGAATTAGAAAGTTGCCACAGAGATGCAATATGTTATGCATAGGATCTGTCCCACTAAATAACAGCCAGCTACAGCCTTGCCTCAAAGAAAACTCCATTTTCCAAGGCATTGCATGACCTCTAACATTGAAAGACTGTTGTATGGACAACTGGTCAGTCTGGGAGTTCAGATATATTGTTCATCTGAGACTTTCAAACAGAAAGCCACAGAAAGTCTGATGATTGGAATTATTTTAACAATTCCCACAGGATTTTTCTTTTTCACTCAATCATTCAAGCAGCAACATGAAAAAAATTAAACATTCATGAAATGCATGGGCTTCTCCCTTCCCCCAATATTTCTTCAACTGCTTCATAATAACAATAAAGTTTCTTCTCTACAATACAAACAGGGTATTGCAGTGAACCTCCCCATCAGGAGGGTTCTGACCCAGAGAATCAGAGTCAGAAGGTGGGGAGCCAAGGGAATAATCAGTGATTAATGGTAACTACCCTTCTTTTAAATCCACACTTTAGACATTATAACTCACAGTCTGTAAACATATATCATCACATTTTATTAACTGTATCATCAGGGAAAATCAAGCAGTATTTCCAAGCTAAAACACTGTTCAGATGTCTTAAACTGTAAACAATTCCCTGATAGCCAGAAGTTTTAATTCCCACCAAAACCATAAAGTATGACCATGAAGGAGTTGGAGCAGGAAACCTACCTGTCCAAGGTTTCCCAGAAGCGTAGGAACACTGGCCTGTCCAAGTGTCTTTTGTGGTAGCTGAGCTCTAACACTGTCACATCCCATTTCTGTACATTGGGATCCAGGCGCACCTCATCGTATTTGAGATGAAAAGCTTTAACTACAGCAAACAGGAAAGCATTTGGTACAAACATGAAGACTTTAGTGTCTCTTTATTGGTCAAAGGGAATTCCCACCCCACTCTTCCAGAACGAAGCCTGAGAGTAAAATTAACAAGCCCATAATCCAAAAAAAATCAACTACTCACTACAGAGCACAGTTAAATATAGAGGTCAGTGGCTCTCAGGATATTGCAGGGTGAAGGGAAAGGGCAGCCCCTACTTTTAGATGCACAGATTCCAAGGGAACAGCAGAAACACACTGTCAATTCAAGTACATTCTCTTCGAGAAACAAAGAAGTTCTTTCTGAAAATCTTTGAACTGTGAAAGAATTAAAAATAGTAATAAAAAAGGTATTTCTGAGACCTTGAAGTAGGAAACCTGGCTATCTCATAAAAGAATCTCTACAAGATTGATAGTAGAATGCCAGTGTAACCCCCAAAAGCTGCATAAAGCATCCCGAGAAATTTAGTAACTGTCTATTTAATTAAAAATGGTAAAATATTAACTGGTATTTTTCTCTTGGGAAGTATTGTCACATGTTAATTAGGTAAAGCGTAAGCATTTATACAGTGAGCATTAAAACCAACATATTTAAGCCTTGTAAATTCCCATCTGGTAACCCAATTTGATGATTTTAGTAGTATTGGAAAAGTAAAACAAGTCACCACTCTTGTGGAAACTAGTCATTTTTAATGCTATGGTTATATCTTCTTCAGATACCACACTTTTAATTTTGTCTTCCACAAAATCAGTTCTCTTTTCCAGATCCATATGGGAACTTCCTAGAAGGCTGGTATGTGAAATTAGAATTTTTTCTCTTGACAAACTAAAGAAATGATTGTCTGACTTGTATCTCTGCCAGATAAATTTCCAAGCCTTGTGATTAAGAATATATATACATTATCTCTTCTACACATTGTTGCATGTATTCATATAACTTCAGAAAAAACAAATAAATATATACAAGGGTCATGCATTTACAGAAAACCTGACATTCTCTGAACTCAAGTTAAATGTTATTAAGTTCAAGAGGATCATTTCTGAACCTGAAACAAATCACTCTTAAAGCTCACTGATGTGCTCTGGGAGGGACATCTTAAAATTGTGATCAAAATTAAGTATTTGTTCATGAAACTGAGAGCATTCAAAACTTCATTGCAAACATTCACTTGTAAATGTGAAATTAGGCTGGTTTGGTACGCAAGTATGAAACAGTCAGGAGGCCATGCTTAAGGAAATCTAGGGAGCACAGCTAATGAAATTTTCTGTGACAAAGCAACTGATCAAATAAAACCACTTTGGCAGGCTGTGGCCCAGTACACATCGTATTGAGGAGTTCTTTCTAGTAAGCTACCTGCTTGTTCTTCAAGACAGTGACAAGCCTTGAATACATGGTAATCACAACAGACCCAGAGACAGAAGAAATGCAAACTGCAGATGAAACAATGAACAGCTGCAAATCCCAGAAACCACATTTGTGAAGACTACTGAGCACTAAAATATGGCAAAACAATAGCTTCAGATAAAAATAGATACATAAAATTTGAGTGACATTGTCTGTGCTCCTTTAATTTACCTGTTTTCATTTGAGGGGTGAGTAAAGTCATTAGGGACAGCTCTAGAAATACACTTCCATATTTGAAAGTATTTTTTAAATACCATGCTTTGAAGAAATGGAATACATTTCTAAATAGAAGACCCATTTCAATATATGAATCAAGACTAGATACACCTCTTTCACTTGAAAAATTTGTAACAATTTGTGCACCTTCAGCTTGAGCTCTGCAGGCTGTGATTGTGATCTTTTGGCATGTGGAGACCAGGAATACTAAAGCAAGTCAGAACAATTCCTATGGCCCTCACACATGTATATGGAAAAATGATAACATTAATAAGAAGCAGCATGTAGCTGCTAGCTAGACCTCCAATATTTCACTGCATTTTTCTTGGCTTTTCTTTTCACAATTGCCATTTTCTCAGCATCTTTACTTTGAAGTGCTATTTCCTTCTTTCATTAGTCTCTTTTGTTAAACTCTCTCCTGTGGCATAGTTTTACTTTCCCAATTACTTTCAGGCTCTTTCTCTCCTTCCCTGCTCATTCTCAACCCCGCCTTTAAGTGACTCATTATATTTTCTTGTTCACAGACCCATCCTTAGCCTTCTGTCCCACCCCAATTTTTTGCCTTGCGGCTCACCAAAGCAGCATTCTCTTTCCAGATTCTGCATCCCATACCAAAGAGGGGAACACAAAATCTCATCAATCCCATTTTCTCATCACACTGACTGCAACATGACAGAACTGAACTAAGGTGGGTTTGGGTCTGCTGCCTTTTGTTTGTTTTGGGGTTTTTTGTGTGTGTGTATGCATTGGTTTGGCATTTCTTAAAACAATCTGAAACTATAGGAAACCATCAAAAGGTCTGTTTTCTAAGGCACCTCCAAACTGAAGCAACAGAGAAGAGAAGCTGACAGATTGCTTAGATATTATGGCCCACCCCTCTGTCATGTGGGTGACCTGTGCCAGAGAAGTGCCTCAAAGCACCACAACTGTGGGGACTCAAAAAACCTGTTTGGCTCTACACAATGTTAACATCTAGCTCACTTGAAACTTAAACTTTTTAAAACTCTGAAGTTTTTGTCAGATACCAGATCATATTTTCAACGCTTTCTGAGTGGCACACTAGGGAATTAACCCTCTCTTCAAAATAGCACTGGAATGTGAAGACAGCCTGTAAACCTGTTACCCGTGAATTGTTAGGATACGCATTGTCTGTTCACCCTGTTTAGAAGACTGGAAAGCAGATTTGTACACCGGGTATTTGTGACTCTTACAGCTGACAGCTCGGAGAAGATTTCCATGAACTTCCACATATCAGAGCAGAAGAAACCACAGAGGGTGTGGGAATATCTGACATTGTGAGGAGACCAAAGCCCAAAGCCTGCTCAGCCACCTGCACCCAACAGCACTTTGGCATCACTCTGTAATGAGCATAAACACCCTACAAGAAACCCCAAGCCAAGGAACAAAAAAAATCCCTTACTTTTTGCAAAGATATCAACAGGAGATCCATCAGGCAGGAGCCAAGGCCAGCCTTTGAACTGCCAGGCTGGCCCCTGGACAAACACGGCCACCACGCGGTCCCTGCAACACACAGAGGGATGGACATGGGCACAGCCTGCAACACTGCAGTGACCTGCTGTTCTGAACAGGCACTGTGCCTTAGCATGGCTCCTCTTTTATAGAGAGGACAGCACATCTAACAACCACACCTCCAGCACAATTGCTTTTCCTCTTGAAAAGATCCCTGTGATTCCTCTGGGCTTTCAGCCCTGTCCCTTTGCAGAAGGCAGCTCAGTTTCTCAGGCTACAATTTTTGAAGTCGGTGTTTATTTGTGGTCATCATTACATTGCTTTTGAAAAGTGCTCCAACATTTTCAGAGATAGTCTAGAAATGGCACTTGAAACTGAGATGTGCAGATATAAAAGCCTTTCTTCTCAACACTGCTGACTTCCAGGATGAAAGTTAGTGAGAAGCAACAGCTGCTAAATTTCTGCAAAGGGAAATTTCAGCTATCTTAAGAGTACGCAACCATTACCTGTTGTCTAAGAAAATTAACTTGTGATTCATCTTAAGCTTTTGCATTAGTAAAATTTTTTAAAAAACACATTTGATAATAAATTACCTCCCTACATATGGTCTTTCTCTTGAACATGTACATCATCCAACCATGGTTCCAACCAACCACAACAAATAATTACCCTTCTAATCTCCCAAATTTAATTTACCATTAAATCCACTAAATCCAAATGAAAAGGAATAATCCAAGTGTAGTTTTGTGGTCTGAGGGGTTTTTTTTACAATGGCTTCCTTGGGTAAAATCAAGATAAAAAACCACACACCACTTCATGTTTTTGGTCAGAAGTACTTTACAAAGTAGTTTAGATGGTTCTTAAAGGTTTGATCATTAAAAATTTTAAGTGCTATTTAATATTCAGAATTTTAAATGCACTGATTTCTGATTAGTTCAAGTTCTAAATACAGAGAATAATTGATTAGGAACAGAATCTTTTCAAAGTATTCCTCTCCATTAAAATAAAATTTGGAAATTACAAAATCACCAAGTATGTCTTTGTCCACGTCCCATATCTTCTCACTTGTGAGAAGGAAGTAAAAATGCTGCATAATGCACTTTATCAAATAACAAGAAGATGCCAAACAACAATAAAAATGTTTCTCCAAAGTTTTTCTGTTCAAAGAGAGCTATTTTTTATAGCCTTGAAAAATGCACTACAGACCAAATAACTCAGGTCCAGCTTTTTCATAAAAGTAAAAACTATCTACAACTCCCTTTCTCCAGCTGGGGCTCTTCCTTCAGAAGTAAAATGCCAATAGTTCTAATACAGGAATTACAGTTCAATCTTCACTGTCTGATGTATTTTCTTTCTTTAACCATTGAAAAAGTTGGCATGTCAGATGCTGATGGCCTGCAAAGCAATCTTCCCAACAGACCCTCCCTCAAAAAGCACACAGGAGAGGAGAGGTTTTCTTGCACATTATGGTTCAGTGACTTGCATGCTACACTACCACAAACCAGAACAACAGTATCAACATTTCTATTGGAATTTCTGGAATATTTCTGGCAAACCCAATAATATTAGCTGTGCTGCTCACACTGTTAAAATATAATGTGCTGCAAGTTTTATAGATCTTCCAGGTTAATTTAGTTTCATATTATTAACAGCTGAAGACTGCTACACGGTTAATAAAATCCATCCTTATAGCTGTATCTTCACTTTTCAGTAGATTCCAGAGCATTTTATTCCAAATTCTGCACTATCCTGGGTAAGAAATTGTGTAAAGGAGAAATGCTCTTACCAGTCTTGTGGCATGAGTTTCAGAGGTTGGTCTACAACTCGGTAAGGGACAGTGACGCTGACTGTGGTTCCCCCTGGCTGCATCTGGTCCTTCCTCCTCTGTATTAGAGTCTCATTCTCTCGTTGACAGCCCTGCTTCTTCTTCTCATCTGATGGTACAAACCTTAGGGAATAACAAACCCCTTAGTAGACAAGGGCAATTTACTTGATGGAATCAGCAGGAAAAGTAACAGCTTTATCAGAACCTGGCATTATTGACAGCAGCCACTGAAGTAACCTCGTTCTCACAATTCCAAGTCTCTCACTGCTCATTCAGAACACCAAAAAAATATAATAATATTTCAGAAGCACTCATGATAAAAAGAGTCACACTAAAAGGCCCTCAGTGCCTCAAAAATATAGCCTGACCCATTCTTAGACATTTGGGGCCTTACACAGCAACATTTGCAGATGAGGAGCCAGACCACAACCTGCAAAGCGACCACAACTCTTCCTTTCAGTGACCAAGGGTAACCTGGGCATTAAAACAATTACTTCCTGGAGCAAATTTTAAGAGCTCTTGGAGCCATTAGAATTATTACCAACTAGAATTATCTCAAGAAACCTGGGATTTTTGGTCAAAAATAATTTTGACTGAGGTCTTATTTTTTTCGAGGATGGTGATTTTACAGTATCAATGATTCATCTGGTTACTATGATGCATGACACTATAGGGGTTTGTTTTGTTTTTTCCTAAATAGATTCTCTGATGGAGTAAGTGCTTGTAAAATCCAGATAATGTGGCCCTCATGTCATATATAACCTCCATATGACAAAAATAAATGCTAAAATGCAAAAATAAATATGTGACACAGCTTTCCTCCCTCTGATTAATTACAGACCCTTAATCTTTCAACCCCCTCACCTTAAAAAACAAATGCAATTGCATTTCAAGGCCTTCTTCCTTTATGGTGACAATAAAATACCCAGAACAGGTCTCAAAATTGGCATCATAAATGTGAGAGTAGCATGGTCCTTTTAACTAATAAATCTCAGTGGATTTTGCGATAGATAAAAGGTAACAGAGTCATGCCTTTCACAGGACTAGAAGTCTGTCACGGAAAGGGAAGTTGATGTGACCAGCAGCACCTTCCAGGCCAGCACAAGAATAGAGTTCAGGTCTGTGTTCTCCTAATACTCTATTCAGAACCACCTAGCTGCACTACAACCCTGTCTGCTGCTGACATTTCACTGCCAAAGCTTCTGGTAAAAATAAAACGCTGTTTCTCATAACTGCAGTAGTTAGCAGGAGGATTTGTGGTACATTTTAAAAGCATAGTACATAGTTGGTAACATTTCTCTTCATTACAGTGCACATGGTGTTTTTGAGCAGTTTACTACATTTTTTGGGTAAGTTGTTTGCAGCATTTCTATTTGTTCTCTTCAATTTATTTCTATTTGAATACTAAAAATCAAATTTGAATGTGCTTTAACAGGCAGACTGCACTTCCTATTGTTGGATAAACAGGAAAAAAGAATGCAAGATTGAATATGAAGAAAAGTTCATTATTCAGTGAACTGGAAAACACTAGTTTTCACTACATATCCAATGAGAAAATGACATTTTGGGGGAAAAAACAAACAAACAAGCAAACATGTTTTAAGGCAGCAGGTGAAAATTGTCAATAAACCTCCAAGCAAAACTGTTTTACTTTCCCAATGTAAATTAACAGATGATGTCCCCTCACACTCCTTATGATTTAACAGAAACAGAAAGTCATAAGCAATTTCTGAAATGTGTGTCCAAATGCATTCAATTGATACAACTGCACTGGGAAATTAAAAAAAGCTCAACACCTGCAAATAACCATGAATGGTGCATTAAAGCTGACTAGAACTGCAAATACAGAAAAATCATCATAGGTGTTAAATGAGAAGCTATATATTAAATTATGCTTGTCTGTCTAGTACATGAGAAACACCATCAAAGGAAATACAGACAAAAAAGCCGTACAGGACACTGGGAGAAAAGAACACACTGGCCACCTAGAATATATTTTTTTAGAAGATAATTTCCCTAAAAATTAAAGTAATTAGCAAATAGTTAATATTTACATACATTTTATCCATCACAACAGACTGACACATACAATTGCATGCCATACAGAGGCATTCAGTTCTGGAAAAAGCCACCCAATGTGACACCAGAATTAAAGTATTTCTCATCAGTTTGCTAATTTAAGAACTCCAAAGTGAGGTGCACCTTTATCGTGAGCACTCCTAATGCCCTGTCCTGCCAATGCCTCACAGGCTTTGTTTTGCTAATAATTGATAACTCTGTAACCTAAAATGAGGATTTGCTTGGTGGTCATTCCACTTTTAAGAAAACTACTAATGAGTCTCTCATCACTCATCAGAACTAAAGGAATGTGGGTTGAAAAGAATGAAGACAATTTTTTTAGAAAAACAGAGAAGCAAGCCCTCAAACACCTTTTATCCAACTGGCAGCGTTTAGAGGAAAAGCCAGGGTCACCCGAAATGGTGATCAGCTTGAGAAGAATTTTGTTATTCTGTATCCCCTACAGTAAACAAGAACAAACTCTTAGAGAATATGTAAATAAAAACCAAACAGCCTTATACACATTACAGTGATAATCAAGTATTCATCTGAACAGGGATCTAAAAGGTCACATTTTAAATTTAATTTGTAGATGTGAGGAAGCAAACACATTTTAAATGGAAACAGGAAAGCAAAGCAGCCCTGCCAAATGAGAGCAGAGGCAATATTGCTGTGCTGCAGAGTAACAACTTCACCACCCTGAGCCCTCTCACATTCTCTGCTTTAAATGTTTCCGTGTTCAAGAATTCATTTCAACACTAGTTTTTGGCACTTTCCACCCATTTCAGCCAAAAACTGTTACAGCCACTGAAGCACCAATCACTTGCACTCAGTTATGTCCCTTCTAGACAATGGCTTCAGCTCTATTTCCTGGAAAAAATCTGAATTTTTGAGTGCAATTCTCTAGGACACAACACAGAGATATCTTGTTAAGGAAAAACTATCAATGAGCAGATTAAAATGGCACTGCAGACAGGACAACTGTCACAAAGCAAGCACTTATATACAGATAAACACAAAGAGTACAAGAATAAAGGACAGCTTACAAAAAGTTTATGGAATATATGCCTGCGTTTCCAGGAATCATCAACTCAGTAAGTAAAAGATGTGCTCAAGAACTGAGAATCAATAGAAATTACTGTATGATTATAAATATATATGGCCTATGTCATCACTACCCAGACAAAAAACACAAGCATAAGAAAACTCAGTATTAAACACCAAAAATCCCATCTTCTCTTGGAGATTATTGATCATATTACTATCTACTATTATAGCCAGGGGCTTAACTACACATTTTTACTTGACAGCTTTTAATACACCAGAAATGGCTTCTGAAACCTGAGTGTGCAGGAGCTTACAGCTTCCTGATGCTTCTCCAGATTAATATTCCCTAATTTAAAAAAAAAAATCCATATCTACTTAGAATGCACTTTTATGCCTCTAGCAAGGGTAGGGAATTATTAGCCCTCGCTGTTAATTGCCAGAATCATTATCCACATGAAAAATGGTGCACTCTCACTTTGCAAGAGCAGCAGGTCCCTTCCCTAAGGTAACAGGCAAGCAATGGAACATCAGCTTGTGGGAGGTAACTGGTCAGACACCATCCACTGAACTGCCTGAGCCGCTCCTGCCTGCCCTCTGAACTCACACCCACTGGCAGCACAGCCTTTAAAACACTCTCACTGAAGGCAGATCAGCACATCTGGCCCCCAGCTCAGGCACACTGAAAAATGCATGAAAGGAGAAAAAGGCAACCTACCAGTAACTGCGATCATCACAATACACATTTGATTGTGTTCAGAACTGGAGATTTATTTTTACCACCCTCTCAGTATTTCTGTTAAATTACAGTATCAAAATCTTTAGACACCTATTTTTGCAAGAGAACAAAGCTTTTTTACATCACATCATGTCTAATCTATCCCAGATACTTCACTAGGTATCAAACCTGGATAAATCTCCAGTGAGTTGTCTGGCCACATATGGTTAAATGTACCACAAGCAAGAGCATCATCATAATAAAAATACATGATCACCATTTAAGCATTCTCATCTGCCTGATGGAATTACTGCTTCACTTCAGCTCCATTTAAAGCAGAAGCCTTCCCTCTGAAAAGCCTGACCTTGAGTGACAATTTCACATAGTAATTGCGATATCCAGTGTTGCATTCAGATTGTAAGAATAAAATGTATTATACAAAATATTTTCAAGAAGCATCACAATATACCAGAATGTATTCAGTTCTGATTTTAAATTAAATGTTATTTTTTCACTATTTTAGAAACTCTTCATTTTATGTTATACTTGGCTGCTTTCAAAAAAACTTAGCAAGAATATTTGCATATTATCTAGCAGGTGAATTATATATATTACAATCTCATACAGAAATGTCTCCCTTCAAAATCTAAGTTGCAACAAATATACTGAATAGGAAAATTAGATATCTTAAAAGCAAAAAAACCAGTGCCATGCTTTGGATTTGTCACATGCATTTCGTTCTATACATGATAGTTTCCATATTCCATATTCCCTACCTTAAAAGAGAGCCTAACATAAGCAATAAAGTAAGATGCTAAGCATCATACAAATGTCAGCCAAATTTGGCATGAAAAACTAATATGCTACAGAGCTATGAAGAGGCTTAGTAAAAATCTTGGTATAATTAATAGGTTTCTCTCAGTTCTTGGCAATTCAACTCCTACCACAAAACTGAATGAAGAATCTCCTGTTACTTTTACAACCACCAGCCTAAAATATCTGACAATTATACCACAAATAATTTTTTTCATATCCAAACTGACAATTCATTGCAGTCCAGTTCCTTAAAAATAGAAAAAAATCAATCCAGGATTGTAGACAAAAAATATCTAAAAGACAGATTCCCAGCTATGATTGCAAGTTTTAATCTCTATTTTTCATCTTTAATTGATCTTTAATTTCAGTTGACTTTTTTTCCTTCTTTTAAGAAACATTTAAATGGACAGAATTACAAAAGTTGGTTTATGAAGCCCAAATTCTCGTTCTTTATGATCACACACTTCACACACTGTGTTGCCTTAGGGATATCCATATCCCAACCACGATGGGGGCATCGTCCTCCCAGTCTTCTACATTTCCTCACAGTCTCCCCTACAATGGCTCTCACCCTTCCAGCTCCAAAAATATCTCCTGCTTCTGCTGTATCACCAATCCCCTCTAATGGCAAATACAAGCAGGCTGACTATCTCTAGAAATACAAGAAATGCAAATCTACCTGCATCTTCCTCAGCAAGGGTAAGGGAGGGAAGATTCATTTAGGTGTGTCTTTTCTACCTGGACAGTATTTTTTTTTATCCCAAAATTTGTGGCAATGAAAGGAGTCTCTGAAATCTCTGCTCTTCTGACAAATTCAGCTGCAAGTGGGGAATGAGTTAAAGAAGGTACTGACTTAGAGGCAGAAATTAGCTAAGTCTTCTTTCCTTGGAAAACCATCACATATCTATCAATCACTCTCTACATCAAGGCTAGTTCTACACTCTGCATAACTTAAGAGTAAAAACAAACCCTGAAGCCATTCCTGAACAAAGTACTTCCATCAATCTGAATGCAAACAAATACAGGCCAGGTGGCATATTTTCCAAAAGAGTGCTAGACCTGTCATGGCTAAATTAATATTTTACTCTTCTGAATTCTGCCACTGCACTTCTGATTCATTAACATACCTTGCTTTTCCCCTTTCTCTTTCATGCAGGCTAACTATACAGCTTGAACCCCTAAACTTCCATGCAGTTTCTTCTGGATCATGCTCATTGCACTCTAAATATAAGCATCCTCTTGGGATGGCCTTGGCAAGTTGACTGCAACTGTGCCCCAGTGAGCTGAGAACAGCAGAAAACTAACTCCTGGCACTTAAACATGACAGACTGATTGTCCTGGCTTTGCCTTTACTGAATTTTAGGAGAGGAGGAAAAAGGGCCAGCCATAGAAGTGACTTCCCCTATGACAAACATTACAGCTTCCTTCACAGCTGACAGAACCAATAGCCAGGCTGGGTCTGAGAGCACAAGAAGCACAGTGAGCCATTCCCCCTGCAGGGTTGGGTGAGCTTAACCCTTCCAGTGCTGCCATGAGTAACTGCAGCCAAGATCTACACTGAGAGCAGCTCTGCAGCTGCTGCCCGGCAGGGATCGTGTGACCCACAGGGAGAGGCAATTCCCTTAGGCAGGGCCCAGGTGAGATTGACATCCTCAGCACTGGAAAATTCCATTTGAGAATAAATAAATCTGTGGACACTAATCTTCTACCAAATCAGAGAAAAGGAAAGGTGAAGGCATGTGAAGAAAGCAACAGGGTGACATCATGGTCAGAAGGGACCGAATCCCAGAGGAAAGAAGGAAGAGGGGATGCTCTGGTTTAGAAGCTGAAAATCTTTTGGAAGCCAAGGTAAGAACACAATACACCAGACTATTTCCCTGTATTCGTCAAGTGTATGTGGGCATACAGTGTTCATCCACAGCTCAGAAGACAACTCGAAAATACAGTTGTCGAAAGAAGCTGTGATCTGATTGAACAGAGACAGAACTTTGCTTCCAGAGACAGAAGAGAATCTTTGCTTCTATACCAGAACAGTTCATCCTTAAAAAATTACACCCCATAAGCCAGTGACCCATGGAGGCAGTTGTGAGAAGATTGCCAAAACGTGGGAGGGACTAAATCATTGCAGATTTCTGGGTGGGCTGCTGTTCGTGAAAATTAAACCCATAAGAAACTGTTTCCTGTGGTATGACAGCAGACTCCTCTCCCTAAGCGAACTGAAGAAATCCAGATTTATTTCTATTTTTAGAAATGGTAAACTGACTCAAAATCCCAAATTTTGTCTCTTTTTGTTGTCAGTGGGAAATAGAAAGAGGCTGAGGGAAGGAAAGGTGCTCTGAAGTTTTATTTTAGTTCTTACCATTCTCCTTTTAATTCTGTTAATAAAGTTTTCTTTACATCCTTGAAAGTTATGAGCCTGTTTTGCCCCTAAAGCATTTTCTCCTAATCCTTATCTCATCCCCATGAGCTTTTTTAGCTGGTTATTTTCCCCTGCCCTGCTCCAATTACAGCAGAGGAAGATGAGTAGGTGATTTTCCTGAGTGCACTGCCATTATCCAGCAGTCAGTCTGCTGCACAGGTGCTTCATTCCTTCCTGAGTACACCTGTGCCAGGAGGTCACAGGTTTTACACAGGAATTACACAGCTGTAAAAGCCAGGGCTTGTGAGTTTTTTCTCTAAGTATAAAAACCCACATGAACAAACACCACCCTCCATCAACCCAGTTAGATCAGTGCTGTGATGGCTTGCACATTAAACTGTAATGTTAAAAGCCAGCCTTCTCTCAAAGTATTTCAGAAGAGACACAGAGAGTCCCGTACACTCACTGGATCTCTGATGGCCTGTGGCAGTAAGATAGGAACTGGAACTAGCTGCAGATCAGAAGGCATCTCGTATCTCAGAAGGCATCTGGTATCTCAGAGCATAGGTTTAAACAATTCTAGGGCAACTCCAGCAGAAGCTGTTCCACCACAACAGCCGGTTTGGAGGAAAAGCAGTGTAACAGTATCACAAAGGATGAGTGCTGGAGGTGATAAAAATACCACCCTTCCATTTTTTGGACATACCTTTGCAGGCAACCTACAACAGTATTTCTCTTTGAAAATTACTGTTTCCAAAAAAATTACCTGATATTTACTGATAGGCAAGTCTAAAAATCATGGTCTGTTGGACAAGAAGAAAGATTCATCCACCCATACTGAATTAAATCTTAGAATCAGATGTGTGATGCAATAAACAAGTTTTGGCAACTCACTGAAATATGCCTGGATGCATTTGCATCAATACTTTATGACAATATGTGAATTTCAGAAAAAATTCTTTATTTGCTAGGCTGATACACCCCATCTGGTCACGTCCCTTACAGTATTTCCCAAAATCTTTTGTGAGCTCCATGAGCTCCATCGGTCAGCTTCTCTCAGCCTTCTTCTATGGGGAGTCACACTTGCATGTGACTGCACAGATGCGACACCAAAGAAAAGCAGTGCACACATTCCAACTGCTACTTCAAGAGTTTCCTAAATCTGTCCACAAGTCACAACTGAGCCAAAACTCTGAATTAGGTTTTTGCTTTTTTCCTACTAGTCAAGAGAAATTAATTTCTTTTATACTGTAGTCTGTAAAACTAGCTTGTCGCAAGAGAGTAAATGAACCCTCTTGCTTAATCACTAATTAGGTGCTAGTATATGTATCTCAAAACAAATTGTTATACAGTATGTTCTAATCAGCTACTTACTTCAGATCTTGCAGAAGGTCCTTTGCATTAAGCATTGTTATTAAAGAGGTCGTGGCTGCTGGAATAATGATTATGGGAGTTCGAGATCCTGTAGAGATAATAAAGTTAGACTTGCCTGGAGGGGTTTTTTTTGTTGTGTTTGTTGTTGTTTCCTCCCCTCTACCCTTTTTTCATTAAAGGAACTGTACATAAAAATCTCTTGCTTAAGAGGAAACATAGTCAAGGAAAAGAGTAGTAAAGCTTTTCTAAAGTCAAGGTTTTCATTCACCAAAGAGCAGATCCCTGTATCACGAGTCTCTCAACATGTGTGGGATTCATATTTAGCAAAACAAAATGCTATTACACTATACAGAATACATGCTACATAATACTGCTTGCTTTATTGTTGCTTATACTGTCAGGGGGAAAAAAATGGAAAAGTGGGCACAATTCACACAAAAATAAAAAGGATCATGTAACTAAAACTGACTCACCTTTTTTCTGGTTTGGAGGTGGTCTTGCCTGAGAAACTGAGAAAAAAAAATACAACAGAATGACTAGGAAATAAATCCAAATGTCACTGCAAGGCATCTGTTTAATTGCAGGAGTGAATAGGGAAGAGTCACACTACAATTATTAGGTCATTTTTACAGATGTGAGACACCAAGATGAAGAAGGGATGTATAATTTGGGTTTGAGTATTCAGAAAACAAACAGCTTTTGACCATCTCAAGCAGATCTTAGCAGGAACTGAGTCAATCTCTCCCAGTTTTACTGAAGCTACTCATCCCCCCTCCACCCTCCACAAAAAGCCAGGACACAACACCATGGACAAAAATTCCCAGCAACCTCGAAAAAAGCTGCTTGTAGATCTTCAGTAGTGCTGAACAAGCAGGAAAATCTTCACAACAAACTGATCTCTATATGTTACCAGTTCATGAGTCGTTATTATTGCACATGACATCCATGGAATTTAGCTATCCTGAACATATACAGAACTTTCAACAATCAAAAGCTGAATTTCAGATTTACTCAGGTTAATTTTAGATTGCAGCTTGAGTTACATGAGGTCTTCAGGAGCCAGAAACAGTCAAGCTTGACATTCAAGGGGAAAACCACCCAAGCAACCAAAAAAAGAAAAAAAGATAAAAAGAAAAAAAAAATAAACAACCCATCCCAAAACAAAACTATCCTCAATCACCAAAGAAACCCACAAAACCACTGTTGGACTGGTAGAAACCAAAGAACTGCCCCCCACCACTCCAGTAAAATGTTTCCCCTTGAGTCTTCCAAGTTGTGACCACCTCAGCAAGGAGAGACTGCATTCCAAGAGTGGAAACCATCTTTGTTTCTTCCCTTCAGTGGTATTACTGACCTACCTGGTTTCCCCAAATAAACATTTTATAGTTCAGTTTTCAGGAGCCCTAATTTCAGGAGAGAAGTGTAGCACTTGATAATCATCATCATCCATGTTTATCATAATTCAGAAAATGGTGAGTAGTAGAGAGATTGATGCAGACTAACTAAAGTCTCAACTGCTACTATGCATGACAAATTTCATTAATTGACTTCCAATTGCTTAGCACCAACTTGCTCATGTTTATTTATGACCAACTGTTTCACAAACTTCCTAGAACAGTATAAATATTCACAGCACATACTTGTCATTGTTGAAATATTGAGACCATATCCTTAATTATCTTTTCCTGACACTGTCAAATGCACAGATATAATTGGCAACACTATATTGAACCACATGAACTTTACCTACCCAGTGATTTTTAATTATGGTTTTTTTAAATCTAGGTATCTCCTTAAAGTTAAAATGTTCTTGAAATGATGGGCAGAGCCAGCTGCCTTAAGGTGAAAAACAACAAAACAAAAAGGAGGAGGAGGGAGAATAAGCGTCTGTAAGAAATTTAATAGCTGTACAAAGACAGGTGAGGAGAAAAGTTGGTAATTCAAAATGGTGCCAGAAAATATAATTTCAGAGTGCATCTCAATATTTTCTTCAAATCACTACCGTACAACAGTAGTTAGCCTAATTTAACTAATGCTTCCTATGTGCAAAGCAGCATCCTCTTGGAAACAGCAGGTTTTAGTTGCTTTGACTGCTAAGAATAGTACAGCTGAATTCTTAAAATATCCAAATATCAAAACACAAAAAATATCCTGGAACAGGCAGAAAGAGAAACCTCTTCTGACTATACCTGCCTTCTTTATTCTCTCTTCAATTTCCCATATAGATCATGGATGGGGCTGAGCTTAGAGCAGAGCAGTATTAGTATCACCTGTATAATACAGTAATTTCACAATTGTAAGCCGCACCTGATTATAAGCCGCACATTCGGGTAGCCAGGTAGACCACGGGATTTGTCCATATATAAGCCGCATCTTTATTTTTTTTAAGTGAGGATCCATTTGCGACAAAGTAACAAATTAGTAACAGAATCGCTGCCAGCTGGGTTTGGTGTCAGGTGCTCAAGTTGCAAACAGTTTTCATAGACCAGCAAAGCCTTTAAAGGCAGCCCCAGGTGCCCTCCCCAGCCGGTTCTCACTTCCGGGTTGGCATTTCGCTGAGATTTGTCCATAGATAAGCTGCACCTGATGATTAGCTGCACTACTGGGGTAGGCTGGATTCTTCAATGAAAAAGGTCTGGCTTATAATCGTGAAATTACTGTATTTTGTATATAAGGTACAAACCCCATACTGCTGGCAGGAAATGCCCAGGAAGTCACAGCCAGCAGCAGAGACTGTGACAACTCAGTCATATTTCTGTTCTTGCCACTTCTACCCTTTTCATACTGCTGTCTGTCAGCTCCATCTGCATTAGGATGCTTAACGGGGCTAGTGAGATAAGTATGACAGGCAGCATGACCTTTCCAGTTTCAAAATAACCAAACAGAAGAATCTGTGCACAACAGTATTTAGGCATGCTGAGAACATTCAATATTAGAATGGATTTTGGGCGAAGAAGCAGCTTTACAATATTAAATCTTAGCATTAAATCCTGCAAACAAATCTCAAGGAATTAGCAAGGCGCACATGGAAAGCATTTAGAGTCTCACCAAGGATACAGAGTATTCCAGCAGCACTTCTAGAAAAAGTATTTTCATTTTAACTGGTACTTTGTTTCCAAGCCCCCCAGAATGTCTCCAGGACTTTCATGACATCATCTTGTCCTGAAATAGCACCTTTCACTTGAGACCTTCTCCCACCAAACCACTAAACTCGCCAAGTATGTAAACCAGGGGCAAATCTGCAAACATTGCCCCTCTCATGTACTGGTCTCACACTCTTCTAAAAACTCATCCTAAGGGTTTCTTATTTAAACAAAGTACATTTATCATCCCATCACTGCATCAAAACTTGAGATTCAATCTGAGACAAACGGACTTGATAGCCAAAATCTACTAAATGGGAAATTAAAACCCAGCTGAGGATTGTTGCCCCATTACAAATACCTTATGTGCTTAAGAAGTGTAAAGAAGTAATGATAACACATTCAGAGAGATACTTATTTCTGATATATTAATCCTAGAAGTAAAAATATATATCTTTTTGAAATTAGCTATTCTGTTTAAGTTGTTTATTCTTGGAGTATTAACCAGCTCTTACTACATATTTGAGCGGGAATTTTGCGATGTTTTAATTGGTAACATACCAAGCCCACAACCAAGAAGTTCTTGAATTCTTAATTTCAGCAGTGCATCCTTTCAATGGGATAACCAGGCAACACACTGAAGAGAATGACTCTAAGTCCCCTGGTATAACATTAAACAAAAGGCTATGGGTTTTTTCCAATATATGCACAGTTAAAGGCCAAAAATAAATGACACATACTTCATTCTTGAGCTAATTCAAGCTTATTTAAAACTCCTTTGAAACTCATGCATACGTGGGACAGAAGCACATGTGACAGCCACCTTACCTGGTCGTGGCACAGGCTGTGCTGCTGGAGTTTGTGTTTTTCGAGCAGATGCACCTTCCTTTGAAAAGACAGAAGAGGCAACATTATCAACTAACCTTTGTGTCAGGTATATGAGTTTTTCAAATGAACACAGAGGTACACAAAGTATCATGATAATGAGAGCAGTTTCCACTAGAGAGATGGAAGAAAATACAGAAAATATTCCAAACTCTTTAGAGGTCTTGGTTTAGGTTTAGGGAAGACAGACAACCTCAAACTTTTACAGTCTTACATTTTAACCAATCATAAACTACTTTTAATATCTATTCAAAGAAACCTTTGCTATTTATAGTATTGTTTCATTTTACCCACTATTACTTTCACCAAAGGTTAGCAATGTAAATATAAGCAATTGGCTGTAGAAATTTCCAAAGAAGATCCATTTATGCTTTGGATGGAAAACCAGGACCAAGAAGTTGCAATGCATTCCTGACTTGAGGAGTTTTAGTGCCCAGAAATAGCACTCTCATGATAATTAGTTCTGCTGATGCCTTATCCAATTACCTTAATGTAACACACAAAAGACCTGCACTACTGTTTATTCTTGTTAACTCCCCAGAGTCAACACAGCATCAGAGAAAACAGTGAGGTCACATGTCTGCTTCCAAAGCAACATAATTCCTGCAAGAACAAATTCTGCTCTCAGTTACTGCTGTCAAACCTCACTGAACATAACACACAGCATCAACATGCTAAAGAGCTGCAGTATATTCCAATTCTATTTGCAGAGATGACAGGAAAAAAAAACCTTTTCAACATGAAACCATGGATTTTATCTGCAAATTACTTAAGCAGTATGTGAGGTATCCTACAAGCATTAGAAATTGAGAAAGGTCAGAGATCCCACCAGAGGAAAACCTGTTGGACAGGACTCCAATACAGCATTATCAGACTTCTATATCCATGCATAAGTAACAGTGTGTTTTGTAATGCAAAATAAAGGAAAGCTAGTGAGAGGGCTCACTCCATTATTTAAAAAACGCTTAAAAGAACTGCTTTTAAGTTTCCAGCATGAAAGTTAGAACTCTTTATCTCACCATCTCTGAAGTACAAATAGAAGCTCCCACACATGTCCATAGAAAACACCAATTTACTCATAGCCTCTCTTCCCTGAGTGTTAGTGAAGCCACCCATGATTAGTTACAATAAGCTGGAGCTGACATTTGGTGCAGTGAGCAGCTTTTGCAACTTTTACAGGCAGCAACCTCCCATTAATCTTTAGTATAAGGATTTAACCCTGCACTGCAAGTAATGGGTCTATCCCAAATTTTGCTGTACTCTTTTCTGATTATTAAAATACCAACATTTATGTAGGGCAGTTGAGTCAGTACCTGTTATTTTAAGACTTGCTTTTACAGCAGCAGAGGAAAGGTATTTTTGCCAATGTCCTTTCACAACAATTACTCAGAACATTACAAAACTGAAAATACTACCACATTCTAGAGGAAAAGCAACAGGAGAGGCTGTCTACCTTTGAGACAAGCCTTGCAACTGAGGAACAGCATCTTTCTTTTTACTTCCACTTTCCAAGACAGCAAAAATAAAACATTTTGCACCTCTTTCTGTAGAAAGATACCATGTTCTGTGTCAAAAGAATGAATCTGTGCTGCTCATTACTCACTTTGAAGAAACCAAGAATTCCCCCATCACACTTCCTTAAATTCACAGTAGTTGATGAAATGGAAAGAAAATTATCAAGCTAAAGAAATATCTTCTCCTGCAATGCCAAGTTTCAAGTTTCTAAATCCAGTTCAGATGCATAACCATTACTGTGTGCTGTCCCACACCTTCACTCCTCATTCCACCCCTAAGGAATCAGCAGTGCAGCCTTGCTGCCTCCTCTGCCACTCATCAGTGCTTCCCATGTCTCAAACACACCCTGAAGTGAAGGGAGGCAACCAAAAGCTGCTGCAGAGAAACTTGTCAAGAATTATAACCAAATAAGAACCAAAGCCAAAACAGTGGCTTGAGACTAATGAAGTAACTGGCAAATTATCTGTTTGGGAGTTCTTCACACTCTCCTCTGAATTCCTGCCATGAGAAACTTAGTGCAGGAGCCTAAAACAAAAAAGGAAGGCTTTGAAAACATGGCAACTAAAAGAAACAAAATACAACCCCTCCAAAACAGCAACAAAGTACAAGGGGGAGAAAATCACGTAAAAATATCTGATTAATAGTGGGAAATAAATTCATTTAAATCAGTAAGTACCACTTCCATGCCTATGACCATTCAATTTGTAAGACCAAATTCTGCAAATCAGTAAATTATGGAGGTCACAGCTTTTAGTTGTATAAATTGGTACCTTAGACTATGATAATCTCAGAAATAAATGCCTCTCAGCTCACAACTCCTGATATTGAGGTATCCTCAAAGCTCAGCTGTCATCTGATTGAAGGTATACATCAATCCTTTGGAGGTGATTTACACACCTTCTCTTTTCACGATTTTCAGTGATCTAACCATTACCTCCTATTCTGTAAAAGCTGCAGTCAATGTAGCAAAAGAAACTTTGATAAATATTTCACCCCCACATTTCTCAGAAGATTTGTACAGAGAAATGTATGCTGCTAAAGTGAGGAAAAGATCAGAAGTACAGAGCTGTGGTGGTTGACAACACCTGCAAATGGAAAGGAAAACCTGTTGTCAGTAAGGAAGTCATTATCAAGATAATTTTGTTAGTGTTCTCCTTTGTCCTGCTAAGTTTCAATTTAAAATTAATGCTTTTCTAAAGCATTCAGATGGAGACATAAGCTTTTCCTATGACAACCCACTGATTTAAGACAAGCTTTGTTCTTAAGGCAAGTATAACCACAGAGAAGTCCAGGCCAGGATTTCTCCCAGAGAAACAGAATATTCACCTGACAGAGCAGCTCCTGTAGCTGCTTCATCCAACCACACAAAGGAGGTGCTGCTGCTCATTTGTGGGCTCTCAGCTACTCAGAGGCAACTCCTTGTTTGCTCTCACTCCTGTAAAGGCCACAGTTACGTCTCACTGAGCACACAGGAAGGTATTTCAAATCTTCTCATGTGACATTTTTAATCTAGAAGCTACTCTTAAGTAACCAGCATGCTGCAAATTCGAACTCCAGCTAAGGGAGCTTTTGTTCATGCAGCTGTACCCTAAGCATCACAAGCAGCAAAAATCACTGTTTAGCTATTTAAAGAACATTCATTTCCTCAAAATTTCTGAATACTTAGACAATTTTGCTTGAAAATGACATACCTAATTCTCATGCATAAGCTGTTTGACACTGTTAAGGAGTATATTATGAATATTCATAAGTTGAAACTAATTTAGTAACAAAACCATGTAATTTGAAAAATACAAATCGTCTTTAAGACAACCACTTAATGTTGTTTCTTAATCAAAAACATATTACTTGGTTTACTTCTGCTAATTTACCATAGAAGGTTTTATATATATATATATATATATAGATATATGGTTTACTTGTGATTTACATTTTAACCATTCAGAAGCAAAAACCTGACACAGAATGTAATCAGTTGCATACTTTGCTGAGCCTCACTGCCTCATCTCCCTATAGTGCTGGATCTGTTTCTCTGTGGGACTTATTTTAGTGCTTGTGTTCCCTGTCATTTTAGACATTTAAACTATCTCTGCTCAACAGTGTTGTGTTTAGTATTTATTTAGCACTGTCATACCTAAACACCTAAAAAATACTGGGTTCACAAACCAACTCATGAGTGGAAAGCAGGCTCAGTACATGTGGTTAGTACAGCTATGGTGACATTTAAGTTGCTTAAGAGTGGGTCTTGGGGGTTTGTTCATTTGTTTTCTTTCAGACACCTTTTAAAAAACTTGGGAACATTTGTGACCTTTCTAACAATTAACGATTTTTTTTTAAACAGCAATAAAGTGTACTAATTAACAAAAATGACCCATTACCAATATTTACCTGACAAATTCATCAGGACCCAACTATTCTATTCCTTTATTTTAAGGGAAAAAAAACTGTATTTTAAATACTTACTGCTTTTCTTAGGTCTAAATGAGCATTAACATCCACAGCTGGGTTACCTTCATTTCCCAACTGGAATGAAAAATTGCCTGGACAGTAACTCCTGCTACATTTTAGAAAAAAACCCCTCCTGTTTAAAATCAAATTATTAAAGATATCTTATAGCAGCTTTACAGGTTCAAATGGTGGAAGGAAAAACTATTTCATTGCATATTCCCTTTCCCAACTGGTTTCTAGGTAGAGATCATAAGAGCTTGCAGTATTTTGACCTTTAAAAAAAATTAAGAGCAAAGGACAGAGTTGACAATTTGATGCCATCTCATGGCTTTAATTTGGTAAATTTAATTATTATCTTGTTCCTTAATAATATTTAAATTAGCCCCAGAATTTCACCAAAAAATTTGAAAATTATTGGGTGGCATGGATGCTCCTGCCCAGAAGCAGTAGAAGCAAAAAGTAACATTTGATTCTGCAAGAAGCGTTAGCAACTGCTTGCATGTAAAACACAGAGCAGCCTCCAGCTTCACCAGCCATGAGTTCACCCAAAGACAGCTCTGTCTGTGAAGAGAAACACAGCAGAACTTGGATTCAAAATAGAAAGAAAGTATATGGGGATTGCAAGCTTGTAAATTATCTTCAAGAACAGACTTCAATGTATCTATTTAATTTAGGGTACATGAGACTGTAACAACTCACTTTAATTGCCAGCAACTCTATTATCATTTCCTGACTTAAAGTACTGAACCTTTGAAAATTTTAGTAAAGCCAGCCTAAAGAACTATGAGAAAACCTAAAACAACTGCACAGTTAAAAAGAATATGACTTTTCTATAAATTAAATATCGCATATTTCAGTGTATGAACAAACAGCCAAAACAAAGGATTGACTTCAAAGTAGGTATCTACAAACTGGTCCAGATGTCCTACTTGACGCCTGACAGAAACATCTATTTCATATAAATTGGATTCTGAAAACACAGAGTATTGCTCAAAAAAATTAAGGCCCATAGAAGCACTGGAAAAAAATCCAAGCCTTTCAAAGAGTCATGCAAAATAGTCCAACTCAGTGGCTCTACCTCTGCAGCTTTTCCAATAATTGTCTGATTTCTGTTTGCATCAAGAAAATTTTAATAATATTTTAACTAGTATTTCACATCATCATTTTATTTATACATCAAACTGGT
>VRYO01001717.1:7338709-7404613 GCA_009812075.1 Sialia sialis | reverse complement strand
TGGATTCTTCAAAGAAAAAGGTGCGGCTCATATTCATGAAATTACTTAAATAATAAATTGTAAGCTTTTAGCTGCCTAATGTTAAACTATACAGTAAAAAAAGAGGATTTGATAACAGGATCTAGCTATTGTACAAATACTTCTAATATTACAGTCACTTTCACTTCCATTGTTTGCAATATTAATGAAAAGGTCATGTCTACTGTTTATATTGTTTCAACCTGCTTATTCCCTGGAAGGGAGAGTGGGAGTTTAAGCAGAATTAAAGATGCTTTTTACAGAACAAATTTTAACAGAAGAAAAGTTTACCAGTATTTATCAAAGGACTTCTATACAAACTATCTAAAGAAAGTAACAGCATAGATTCACTTTTTCGTATTTGGAGAGCTAAAAGAACTGATGTGAGAGGACTGATAAAAAAATATATAGAACATGTTTATTTCAAAATACAAAACTCATCATAGAATCATTAAATTGGGAAAAGACCTTCAAGCTCATTGAGTCCAACCTTTAGTATTTTATTCAAATGTATTATACTGAAGGTCACGTCTTATCCAGCACAGAAGGCTTCCAATCCTTAATTTCAGTTTCATGCCAGAAAACTCAATGTCAACCTTACAAAACCTCATTATAGTTTTCCAAATACTGAATTACATATAACAAATTTCAGAAAAGTAGGGAAATCAGAACGAGCATAGCACTACAGGGATGGAAGAGAGGAGGAAAGAAGAACCAAGGAAGGGTGT
Source organism: Sialia sialis (assembly GCA_009812075.1). NCBI lineage: Eukaryota > Metazoa > Chordata > Aves > Passeriformes > Turdidae > Sialia > Sialia sialis. The sequence goes on along the minus strand of VRYO01001717.1, from coordinate 7,403,867 downwards.
CACACATAAAACTCTGCTGGTGCCACCCAGGGACTACCCAAACTTAAACACTTGTACCACACCATGCAAATTAAATTTTCACATACAGATCTGGTGCTTTATTAATCCATTACAGAATGAAAACTGACAAGATTATCCAAAATCAGAAACCTGACACTGTAAACATGATAAACAGAACTGATGGGTGTTTTCAGTAGCAGGTTAGACTTGGCAGTGAGCATCATCGAATGAAAAATATTCACTGCCATTTCCTGTTCATTATCACGTTAAAAGAAATTAGCGTTAAATGTGACTGAATTAACTGGACTACTTATTGATATCTTGGGAAATATTCTGGTTCTGCAAAGACAACAAACCAAATCACAACTGAATCTGAAAGAAAACTGCAGTGACTAGTGAGCAACTAGGGACAAAATCATATTAAAAAGCTAAAATAATAGCAACAATGGAAATCACTGGAGAAGCTTTACAAAAAAAATTAACCAAAGCCACAACTACTGAGTTGCTTTAAAACCATTACCCCCAAAGTTAAGCTATCCAAACCCTCTGAAGAGTCCTCTCAGGAGTGTGCTAGAGCTCCTTCCTTTATCCTTGCACAGAATATCTGTAAAATTAAGAACTTTGTCTTGAATTTACATCAGTCAAATTCAAACTGTTGCTATAGAAATAGCAATTTTTGAGAAGAAGGATGCTGGTAACGAAGATTAAACATGTAAGCATTTCTATTTTCCTGAGGATAAGCTGTTTTCATCAAAAACAACAACTCTTAATCCTGAGAGCTCCAGAGGACTCGTTTGTTTGTTTGAAAAATAAAGGCTTGTCTATACCTAGCTATGTTCATTTTAATACTCATTTCCTTGAACTGAATGAAAAGACAAAGCCAATTATCACTACAACATTATTTTTGCTTAGAATTCTTCCCCTTTGGGTTAGTTATCTAAGCTGGCCTCACACATATTACTTGGCAGCCAGGGAGGGTTTTGCGAAGCACAGTTTGAGTATTAAGGGATTGTTTAATCTTGCCCAAAAGCCAGGTGTAAAAGTTTCTACCCTACTGGTTTTCTGCATGCCACAATCACTCCAGGACACATCAGTTGAACAGAACTGGAATTCACATCTAATTGTGAATTTACTGCAATTGGCTCATTTTGTATCTAGTTCCAATACAGGGACTAGTCACTCACAGGACTGAAGTGGTTTTTATCAGAAATATCACAGAATACCAGGCTCAAGCAATCCATTTGCACAACAGCACAACTGGCGTGTAAACTCCAAGCATACAGAGAAGCATGATGGTTTTTGTGTTCAGATTCAGCTTTGAAAATGGAATTCAAGGAACAGTCACACTGACATTACAGAAAATGCTGCTCAGTACAGAGCAGCAGGAAGACCCCCACTTACACCTGCACTCAGTGAGCAATACATAAACAGAGGTTTAAGTGACCTCGGAAAGGCTCCTTTGCAATTTCAGAAAGACTCATGAAATGCTTTGTGTGACAAGAACATTTTTAAAGCTCTGCAGGTGCCTAAATGAATACAGATGGATCCTTGACTTCTGTATGAAAATTTCTCTAAAAACAAACCCAAAATGAATCCAGACACGAGTAACTAAATAACTTTCTGGGATGCTGTCAAACATCTCAATGCAACAAAAACTGCTGAGGCTCTTTCCAGCCTTCCCCTGCTTATACTGACTCCCAATGCTACAACATAGGGGATGCTGGATTAGAATTCTAATACATAGGCAGCTATTAAAAGACCTTGGGTTATTTCATGATTGCTTGTTTAACAAATTATCCAGCACCAGTTGCTCCCAGTTGTACTTCATCCTGATATGATCTTCTCTTTTCTATTCACTGAAAAGTAGATTTTATATTATTCTTCTGTACCTCACCAGCTTTAGCAATCCCAGCACTATGCTTATATATTACATTATGTTGCAAGAAAACACAATTATCATGGGTGGTCATGGGCAGAGAGATGAAAGCAATTTTCCAAGTAATCACCCAGCAAGACTTAAAATATCTGGGGAAAATCCTGAAACTGAATTCCTTGAGGAGCCAATGTGCAAAGCTGAAAAGTAAAGCAATGAACTCCAAGTTGTTTGTGTTGCCTAGAAAACACACTGCTGAGTTCAAAGATGTGTTTTTCAGGATCAAAAGCTTTAGCTGCAGCTATAACAAATTGTAACAAACAAGCCAAGAGATGAGGGCTTGAGTGATGACAGCGATGGATGTGAGCGTTCGAGAGACTGTAACCGCTTGGATATGGAAAGGGCTATTTTGAACTGCCACAGGCCAGAACAGGCTAAAAATGTTCAAATTGCAGAGTGCCTTGTACTCCAGGCTTCCTTGATGAACAACAGCACATCTGCCATGCAAATTCAGCTGAAAAAGCAAATATGTTTTTTTAAACCCCAAAAGGTGATGATTGTGAGATCTGCTGTAACTGTACTAAGTTGCTGGTAATACTAAATCTCACATTTGCAGACAGCTGAGTAATACCAGTCATGAAACCAGTCAGATTTTCTTCTCAACTCTTCTTGGACTTTTTCACTTTGTGACTTTCACACAAGCACACTCCAAGAGATTCTTGGGGGATGCCCACTGCTTCAATGGCTACAGCAAAGTTCACTGACAGAGCAGTAAGTATTAGTGAAAAAGGAAAAAATAAATGTTTTTCTAGAAATTATCTATGTCATTTGCAAACAGAGCAGTGAAACCCCAGCATGACATTGGTTAAAGCCCTCAGATCAACAACTTGTCTTGTTCAGACAGGGCAGATTCACTGTCTTGGGTGCTGGTGATCAAACTATTGACAAGATACTGAGACACAAGAGAGCTGTACAACATGAGACAAGCAAGTTAGAGCAGTAATTCTCTGCCAAAATTTCTGAGTTTTAGTCCAGCACTAAAGTGTTAAGATGTCTGGACTTGCACATGCTGCAGTTATCCACACCCTGTAATTCCCCCAGATGGAGAAAACTGGATATTTTAATCTGCTTACAAGATTACCAGAATTCTGTCTCTGAATATTTGTCCTGCCCCAGCTTCCCAGTTCACAAGTTCGGTTTTAGCTGTCATGCGGGGGGCGGGGGGAAGTTAAAATTAACCAAAGGAACACCACAGAATCCCCACATCCTGTTCTGCTCTTACTCTACAGATTTTATTGCTTTAACTTATTAAAAAAAAAAAAAAAAAAAAAAAAAAAAAAAAAAAAAAAGACTGAAAGGAAGAAAATATGTTGTCTACCATGAAAACAAAGTGAATCAAATCAGGACGCAAGCAGGGGTTTTTTTGGAGGACAGGGGTGAGAGGACAATGGGTGAACAGATTTTTTTTGTTTGTTTTATAACATTGCAGCTAAGCATCCCCTGTTCATAGTGGCAGCAAAACGTATAAATTCTCCTTGGCAAGAACAGGATTTGGTCATTTCCCCTTTTCTCAGTTGAAACAGCCCCTGTGAAACGTTTGTCGAGCACTGCACATCCACACAGCATATGCAAGGTTAAAATGCAGGGGTTCAGCAACAAAAGCTTCAAAGCTTTTCGCACAAAATCCACTTCCACCTGGGGTTGGGATTTCTCCCAAACTGCCAGCCCAGCTGTGCTCCCCATCTCCTTTCCTCATGAGCAGCCCCAGAACAGTCCTTGCTTACAGGCTGATAACGTGTTCAGAGAAATTGAGCTACACTCAGATTTTATCCCAAGAAGCTGGAAAATATGACCCCAAACATGAAGTTACTGGTCATGTTGTGAATGAACTTTCATTTCACTAAAAATGCAAAATCAGAAGAACCAGCTGCTTTGAACGTAATATTTTACATTTCCAATGTCCAGGTTTGCTGTAAGGTGCCCAATGAAAAAGCTTCATTTTGAGAACTTTTGCGACCAGAGCTGCCATTTGATTGCAAGGTTTCTTTCTGCCCCATGACTTTATACAGTCACATCAAATAAAACAAAAATGTCAACAAAGAAAACACATCTATTGTTGGATTCAAATGTTTATATTCAGATTTCAACAATAAAGTTTCTAAGCAATATATGAATGGTGCCTCAATCTTTAGGAGTTACTTACCTGCAGCTTCCCATAGGTAAGCTTAAATATTTAACACAATAAAACATCACTGAAAAAAAACTTGTGCTCTTCAGTGTCCTCAAATGGCTGCTCCCACCTAGAGTCAACATCATTAACCTATTTTTCTCAGTACAATATTCTAAAGTCAGCATTTCCAAAACTTGCAGTAATAGCATTGCTCTCACACCAGTCACAGGAGCTCTGACAAAAACTGCCTTCTACACTACCTTTTCTTGGGCTGCAGCATGTTGAAGTTTCATATGCAGCATCATAATCAAACACCCCAAATAAAAATGCAAAGGGTTTGGTGCTGCTATGTGCCATTTATCACCCTGTCCTCCAGTTCTCTCTGCCCCCAGCTGTTCCTGTAAGATCCATTCCAACATCTACTTTTCATTGCAAAACTCTCGTACCAGAGGTCTGTTTTAATTAAAATATTCTTTTATTTGCAGTTAGGAAGGAGCACTCAAATTAGACCAAAACATTTATTATTCCCCCTTCTTCAAGAAATTTCCACTGAGTGCAGCTGGGTAACTACAAAATGCCTGAAGTTTCCCTCCCTGGGTACAGATGTAAACAGATGAAAACATTAAAGTATTTTGCAGGTTATCACTACTATGAAGTACAAAGTCATACTACTGTACATGTCAGCAGAAAGAGCCAGGCAGACACTTGAACCCAAAAGACTGTATTTTCTCAATTAAGCCTTTATACTTATCCTATAGATTCCAAAACTCAAGAGCACAAACCCAACCTAATAATCCCCCAAACACAACAACAAATTAAAACCTCCTGGTTTATACCCAGAGAAACAAATAGACAACACGCATTAAAGTTTCAGTTGTCTCCATTTCAGCATGTTCTAAAACCTGGCTCTTTGCCAAAAGTAATACAGCCTTTGGACATGGCTGATTTCCTTCAAAAAGAAATCACATAGGGGGACCACGCACGAGAATCAATATTAATCATCACCTAACAAAGTCACCTGGGATAGAAAAGCATTCCAGTCACACATCATAGATTACATACTGAGGACAAACAATAGAAGAATGAATATATACTGTGTTTGCATCACAGCAACAAAGCTTTCTACCTGTGTGCTTCTTGAGAAATAGAGATGTTTAAAGTGCCTTCAAGGCTTTTAGTGCTAGCATGGCTTCAACAGGACCTGTGTATTATTGCTACAATACCATACACCAAAGAGATTGGGCCAATGGCTGTTGGAATTGGTAACCTGAAGAAAAAGATCATTCATACTACCCTGCTGGAACATATAAAAGCTGATGATATTACATGCCCATATCAGAAACTAACTGTAGTGGCAATAAATCATGCATTAAGTTATAATACAGGAAGGCTTCTGGCTGTATCACAAAAGAGGAATTTTTCCATTTGGCCTTCTGCCTCTACTTTCAGCTTCCTTTGGCATTATATCTAAATTCCCCATTATTCTTCTCTCGTTAGTACAGAAGATTAAATTAAGCTCTTCTCAAAGCACTAAGATGACAGCATTCAACTTTAACTCCTCCATTTTACACACAATCCATACACTAGACAATCTCCAAGCTCTACCATTTCATTAGAAGAACCGGTTTATCACATGACTGTTCTCAGCTGTTATTTTTGGTAATTCAGAAATGCATCCTCTTAAATAAAGGTCAACTGAGAAGCTGACCCTTCCCATAGAGTGGGGCCATCCTATTCAAGGATGAGGACAGGGTAAGGGCTCCACAAAACCAATGGACTTCAAGATCCTCCTGGCACACTGTAACTTCTACATAAACTTCATCCATCACTGCAAAAAAAATAACCCCTGACTAAATGAGCAGATGAAAAGTGCATCAAAAACAGGTTCTGGAAGTTTTCAAACAGCTGTGCCCTCTCACTCTGTACACACACACACAGATTCATCTTTAAGAACCTCCCACTGTGAATAACCACCGGAGATGACAGATTGCCAGTCAGCACATTCACAGGTGAGGTTCACTACAACCATTATTTCTGCTCCTCACGTGTTAACAACCATCAGTCATCCATGATGATCCTGGGGATTTCACAGTTTATCTGAAGGAAATCTGCCACAAGCAGCAAGACCTCCTCAGCTCTCACATCTGTCCTGGTACTCCAAATAGCTGTTTCACCTTTGTCTAATGTCAGTGATAAAAAAATAAGTAAGTTGTTTGTTGTTTTTTTTCTACATCAGTGTGTTACAAAGTTAAATCCCCTCACTTCAGAAAACTGAACACTTAAGTGGCAGGAAATAAAAATGAGTAAACCACTAAGAGCAGACAATGTTTTGGAATAGAGTTAGGCTTTCAATGCCAAGATTTCAATGAGAGAAAAAAAACACCAACACAAAGTGTAACAAGATTCCTCTGTTATGACACCCTGGAACTTTCTGTATGTGCTTAGGATGGCTTTACCAGTCACAAACAGATTCAATTTCGTAGCGACTCATCCAATAACTTCCTTGTCTTAGTCAGGTCGTGCTCTACTTTTATGAGAAAAAACACCAAAACAAAATAGCATCACCTTTTGAGCAAGGGCAGCAGAGTAATTTTACATGTAGCGCAAACAGGCTGATAATAAGTACACAGAGCAGAGACCTCACACACTTTTCTATTTATTCCCATGCTTCCAAAAAGACATTTTGAAAATGTAAGAAAAAACAACTAATCAAGAGTTAATGCCAGACTACATATTTCTTCCTTATTTTGCAGGTTCTGCATTGGCATATTCTTGGGGGAATGAATTTGTGCCTATTCTGTAGGAAAAGCAAAAATCCTTATCTCCTTCAGCAGACATTTCTTCACTGACTAGCGCCTAGTTTGAAGAAACACATCTGAAGCACTGCCACTATGAAAGCTGTTCTAAGAAAAACCCCAACTTATTATCGCCCTCAGATCTCAATCAGCTGGGATCAGATATCTCCAGGTAGAATATTTTCCATTTGAGATGATGGAGATGCCTCAGATTTCACGATTTCCTTAGCTCGCGGCAGCTTTTCAGAACTCCTGCTTGCTTCCTTCCCAGGCCAGCAGGCTTCAGCCACAGCACTGGCATCCAGCACTGCTTCTATTTATAACTCCTGCAGGCATCTCATGGATGCCTCAGCATTGTTCCCAGAAGGAGCAGGCAATTCTGCACAGACTCATCAGAGCTGGGAGCTCCAGCCCCATGGGAGCCAAGGGCTGCACCAGCCTGTTCTGAGCAGGCTCATGCATCTGTTCCCACGTGGGTGACATTCCACAAGGCTCGGGAGATTGTGTGCATTACCCTGTGCGTACACACGTCCAATTTTACTCTGGCACTGCTCCCAACCAACCTGCCACGGAGAGGAGAACAGAGGTTCCAGAGAACAGCTCTAACCTTTGCTGCTGCCCCCAGCATTCCCCACCTCACTGACCGATCTCCTTGCTCACCCCCTTCCCCCATGCACCTCAGACAAGTGACATTTCATTACACAGAATAAAAAACACTCTTCCCCTCTTGTCATTAGGCAAACACAGCATAAGAGTACAGATACTGGCACATCATAAGAAAAAAATAGAAAAAGAAGAAACAAAGAAAATGGCAAATGTAAATTTTTCACAGTAGGGAAGCCTTTTCCTTAAGAGGTGACCCAGATTCTCAAACAAAGGGATTCCCTTTCTGTACTGTATCCAGGCCTTAATAAAGATTTTTTTATTCTATTTATTACTTTGCTTGTTTACCTAGAAATGCAATGGAAGGGCTTTTTATACTTGGCAAAATAAGGAACATCAAGGCAAATACCAACATGGAGATGCAAAGGTGTGAGGGAAAGAAAAAAAAACAACAACAAAAAAAACCAAACAGAAAAAAGTGGGTCAGATTTCATCTCATCAACAGCTCATTGATAAAACAAGCATGCATTAACCAAAACTTAGAGAAAAAGCATGTGTAGAAGTCTGAATGTTTGATTACGCAAATCCTCGAGAGGAGAAGACTTCAAAGAATCGACAATATGCAACCCATCATCCAAGGTAATGAGATTTTGTGGGGTTTTTAAGAGGATGACAGGTTTTCGTATGTTTTTAAGCAGCTGGGTGGGTTATTTTAGATGACAAATGCTCTCTATAAATTTACTTTAGCAAGACAGATCAGCGGAAGAACTCTTTACAGATGCTGATTGCAAGAATATATACCTAACAAAAATATCATCTTGAATTTTAGGCCAAATTTTATGAATTCAACATTATTATATTAAATACAACCAGCACTTTTTCTTTTACAGACATACCTCCCTACAGAATGCATTAATGACTCTTAATATTATGTCTTGAGGAGCACAAGATGAAAAAGAGCTGTCTCTGATTTCTTCTTCTGTTAGAAGAATAAATTACAGAAAATAAACCAACTGGAATTTCAGTTTTAAACACAGCTTCAGATAGCAGAAAATAATAAAAATTCTCTAGTCCTCAATCAATATTCCCTGTCAATTTACATCATACAAACCAGACTGAGTATTTCCTCTAAGTCACTTCTCTGTGGACTAGGAGTCCTGGCTACTGACTCTACATTAGTAATTTATGTGAAAAAAAATCCTCAGGCTCATGAAATTAATCTAGAGTCTTACACAGATTACAGAAGGAATTATGAACACAATTATTCAGATAAAACCCATTATTTCCACAGCATAACTTCCTTCTCCTTGGAAATCACTCAAGAAATGGTATCATTTAAGTTCAATGTGAATTTTAGAAGTGGAAAGTCTGCAGCTTAATCTCCACTGATCGGGAACTGCAGCAAATTGATGGAAACATGAAGGTGGAAAACCAGGAACACGTCCCCAGCTGGCCAGGCTGAAGCAGTTCAGTCAAACTGGGTGATGTACAAAGTGTTTAGAGGAATTTCAATTCCTCTAACATGTCAGAAAAAGGGCAGTAGGTAACTGCTCTTAAAAGGGGATTTATTCTCCATTTTATGATCCAGGTTTTCTGTTAGCTATGAACAAATATTGCTGAAATTTATTACACGAATAGGACCTCTTGAGTCACTGGAGAAAGGATTTTTTTCCCACAAATTTTGTTGGTTTGCCTAGTTTAAGCATCTGTGCTTGAAATAAAGGATTCAGGCATTTAAGGCACTTGCTAAATCTTTGTTATTTCTGCTGTAAACCTTTCACGTGCCCCAGAATTAGCTGTAAATGAGGATACCTACAGGATGGAGCTCTAGGAATTAACAAACTAAAGCTACTGAGGAAATGTGACAGATGGAAAGTCAGCACAGGTCTCAACCCCAGGAAATTCTGACAGCTCTGAAAGTCCAGTTCTTCGATTGCACATTATTTAACATTCACTAAACAAATGCATCACTAATTTCAGTACTCAAAAATGTTGAGGCTGACAAAATGTCTCCATATTCCTGTACAAACCATATACATGGGGAAAAAAAACTTAGTGAGAGGATGAACAGTTGGAGTTGCTAATCTCTTAATTGGTCCCAGACAAAAGAAAAAAGAAATAATCTCTGTAGCTCCTCCAGCATGGAAAAGTGCTGGGCAGGATGTCGGCATCCTTGGCTGAACCTCATAAGCCAGGCCTCTCTAAGTTATTGGGAGAGAAATGTGGGACTCCTCAAGAGTCTGAGGATAGCCTGAGGGCAAAGGGATGGAAAAGGAAGGAATCAGGGAGAGAAAAGGCTTGGACAGGTGGCAGCAGCTGCAACAAGATATTTTCAAAAGCTGGTGCCTATTATCTCCAACAGGATGCTATCTTCCTTCCTTCTATTTTTCATGCTTTGAAATTGATATTTAGTAACAGTTCTTCCAGGAGAGTCTCACTTTCTGTAAGAACTGGAGTTTTTATTTCTAATTCTCATGCTGGGGTTGTGAGGATGGGTGTTAGGGTACCTTGATCATATAGTGCAGCAGGTGGATGAAACAACCCATGGGGTAAAGGGAAAAACACCAGCCCATTTCCCTCCATAAACTGCCTGTGAATTTTGGTACTTCAGCGGCTTGGCCTCCTCTCCCCTGCTGTGCTGAATCAAAGCTTCATAAAGTCCCTGCTCTTCTCAAAATGCAAAAGCAACACTTGTGACAGGCAGAAAATATTACTGCTGGCACTGGCTTGTCAGTTCATCAGCAGAGAACCACACAATCAAAAATCCTGCACAATACAAATGAAATTATGTTGTCCATCCCCTGGTAGAATAAAATGTGCATTTAGCACTTGAGATCAGCAATAATTGCATGCAATGCCTGAGGGAAGACATGAAAAATCAGAATACAGAAGAAAGAAAATATATGATAAACAACACAGTATTGAAGAAAGAAACACATCTGGAAAGTAGTCCAATATACATCTGCATAACACACAAAACCAGAACTGAATCAAAGAAGACCAAAATTTCCTATTTTGTACTTTGGCTTTTTGAGTGAATTTTGAAGCACTCCAAACCTGTGTTCCTCTAAGGAAGCTGAGACAGGAGAACAGATTGAATCCTAGCTGGACACTTAGAACATCAGTTTACTTAATAAAAAAACACAAGATTTAAAATTACAGAACATCTCCTTGCAATGTTTCCCAAGAAACATCCTCCTGGAAAAATTGAAAACATCACTTGGACTTTCCCCTGTCTCATAGTTTTGTGAAGTTGGGGATGTGCTTATATTCCTTATGGAATAAAACATAATAATCAACTACATAAAACCTGATGCATGTTTCATAATAACTGGGAACTTTTTCTAATTCTATAGATTGATCTCTATTGCTACATTCAAGTTCTAAAGTTATGATACTCAATAGTTAATGAAATCACCAAGTTTATGGCTTGGGTGTTATTAGAACAAAGTGCAAAATGTTCACCATTTATTAAAAAATGCACCAAGTGTAAAAGCTGAGTTCCACTACCAACTAAGCAATAGTGAAAATCTACTAAGCAAAATAAGGCAGGCAATACTGACACTTGTGGTCATTTCTAGATTGCTATTTTTCATTCACTTACAAACATGCCTGAGATAGCTAAGAAACATGCTGGGATCTCAAAGTAGCCAAGCAAATTCCAAGTATTTGCCAACCCTGTCTCCACTCCAAGTGAACTTACTAGAGAAGTATTATTTTTGAAGAAAAGAGCAGAATGGCCTTATACATAAATATTATTATATACATAATAATTCTCAATATGGCAAATTAAAACTAAGCATTTATGACACTCTGTATTAATATATTTCCAGAAGGTAAAAATAAAGCTTAAAAACAAGAATAACTAACCTTGAAAATGTTGCCATTAATCATTCTGAACTGTCACTTGAAAGGTTTTCAATACATTACAGTTGATATACAGTTAATATAATACTCCATTTTACTATGATAAAATGAACTTTGCAAAGTATTCATGGAGTATCCAGAAAGCACAGTGCATATGGGAACAGTGATAAGTCACCTATGGCCTAAATATTTCAACTCTCAAGGGGCTTGTGCCACCAGGCAGAAGTTAGCAAGCAGTACATGCCTGACTAGTGCAATTATTCCAAATCAGTTTGAGAAATTCCTGCTAATATTGCCAAGACAGAACTTCACTGAATGGCTCAGCCTAAGAGTTTATTACAAAACCACTTAGACAAAACTCTGCTGACACCATCCAAAAACAACATGGGAAGAGTTTTTAAAGTGTGAAAAACACATTTTACTGTTTTTGGTAAAATTTAAAAGGTTTAATAAAAAGACAATAGGAGACACACATAAAGCAAAGGGTTAAAATGGCCAGGTGCTTGGCAAGCTGCCAAGAGCACAGGGCTGCTTTGGGAATGCTCTGTTAAATAGGTTTGATAATATTTTAACTTGTTGCATATTTATAGGTTTTTCTGCATAGTAAAAAATTTGTGGGAACTATTTAACAGAGCTACTTTTTGGGTTTGCTTTTTTTAGAGCGTGCGTGTGTTTTGGCTTGTGGTTTTAATTTTTTTATTATTATTTTTTAATTTGGGTGCTGGTTTTGGCTTTTTGTAGCTGGTGAGTGTTGGTAATAGTTGTATTAGCTGCAGGGTTTTTATTACATGTTTATGGGCTGTTACTTTAACTAGGCGGGTAGTTTAAGTATATTATGTCTAACTTCTGCTATTTGGAGAAAAAACTTATATTTATACAAAAAAGCTATTTTAACATCATACATATAGCATTTATCTCAATAGTTGCGAAAAGCCAATATGCTACGCACTTATAACAACAGTTTTTTGAAGAAAATATTCCAAACCACCACAAGTTTGTTTTGCACTGGTACATTTTTCTCAACTCCAAGTGGTGACCTGCACAGAGTATTGTGAACAGCCCTCTCCTCTCCCTCCTGGTGTGTCTGCAGGACTCGCTGAGCACTCCTGCTTGCTGGTCACAATAACTCCACCTGCTCCTCACACAGGCTGCACATCCTCACTTACTCCTTGGAGCCTTAATAGGTGGCAGCCTTTCAAACACTAACATTGCAGCTTCTAATTTGGGATGTAACCATAGTAACATTACAGAACACACTACTCCCTGCATGGAGAACAAGCAGACAACTGACCCTTCGCACTGAGACTGCGCTGAAACAAAGCTCATTCCAACCTCTAACCCAGCAACATCACCAAAACCTGCAGCTCCTATTTCCAGCCCAAAGCAAGACCTGCCCTCCTGAAATACCCACATAGTATCACAGGAAAGCAGCAAAGAACAACAGGCTACAAAAGAAAAGGAAATTCTTCCCAAAACTTTGACTCTAAAGCTAAATCAGTCACTCCCAGCCAGAAAGCAGTACAAAAATCGAAGCTTTTTCTTACTTTTCTATAAGATGAGCAAAAAACTGCTCATATTTTTTTGGAAAAAGAAAAAATAAAAAAAGGAGGGAATGAACGAAATAAATTGGTCATTAATATTTAAGAATTCAATACTCAATTTGTTCACAAGGCAAGGTGACAATTTTTTGCACATACCAACAGACAACAGCTCTGCCTGAACTTTACAGGCTACACACAAGGGATATGGCCATTTAATTAAAAGCCAAAGCTGATGTCTGTTCCCTTCTAAATTTACTTTTAAAAGGATTCTCTATACCTTCTCTATCCCTCCTTGGGATTCCTATACCTTTAATATTTACTAATGGGCAGCTATAGAAAAATAAAAACAGCTCTCCCCCTTCCAATATAACACATTAATTTCCTACCTATAGCTCCCAAGCTTTAGGAATCAGGTACAGTGAAGCAGTAGCAAATAAATTAAATTGAAACAGCACAGATTTTCATAACCATTCTGTTGAGATCTGAACTTGTTTCCCAAATAGGCTACATGTCTTGTCTGAAAATTCAAAACTCAGGGGCAGATGTAGATGCTTGTGTTTGACAACAGCATTACTTCCTTCTGCCTAAGTCCCCATGGATGCACTGACCACAAGAATAACATAGCTGGCTTCCTACTCATAGCCCAGAGTGCAAAAACTGGCAGGACTCCTGGCACTCTCACATCTTTGTGTGCTTCACAACAGACTACACAAAATCCTGGATATTATACAGGGCAGGCATAAGAAAGCTTTGTGTGTTTAGGTGGGAAATTGAGTAGTCTGGGCACATACAGAACACCTCAATGCACTGATTCTCAACTATCCATAAAGGTCCCAGATCAGTAAGTGGGGCTGGACACAAGCCCTCTTCTCATGCTCCACCCCCACACTGACCCCTCCCCTCCATTTTTTAAACAGTGATTTGTTTAGATTAGAGGAGATACAAAGTCTTTATTGATATGCACTTTCTATTTATAATTACTATTTAGGAAATATGCTCATGATCCTAAAATGTCCTCAGATAGGATCAAAGGATTTGTGGAAATTGTTATTAGGTTAGGAAATGCATGCATTACAAACAAGACTAAATTAATAGAGAAAGTTAGTGTACATAGATGATTTAGTTAGGAGGATCTAAATCTGATTATGTTTCTAGTATATTATCATATTATGCACGTAGAATAATAAAACACACTGACTGCCAGGGGAAGCCTTATTTCCCAGTAAGGGACATGCCTATCCCCATCCCTACAAATCAGACATACCAGGTAAGTCACAGTTTCTTTACTCTCTGGCTAAAAAAAAAGTCTAAAATAAAAAAAAGGGAGCTAGTCATTAGCTTTCCAAAACAGAGTGGGCAACATAGTGACTAGTAAACACGTGGGTAAGTAAGCTGCTAGCTCTCTATTTTCTCAGGTATTATGGTATTTTATTTATATAGTAAATATATTAAGATGCTTCAGCACAGAAGGGTCAGCCATTGAAAGGAGAGAAATGCAAGGAACACAAGTTTCCTTAGGACCAAAAAGACAGATTTTATAATGTACAGTAGTTTCACAATTATAAGCCGCACCTGATTATAAGCCGGACTTCCCGGTAGCCGGGTAGACCACGGGATTTGTCCATATATAAGCCGCACCTGAATATAAGCCGCACCTTTTTTTTTTTTTTTTTTAAAAGCAAGGAACCATGTGTGACAAAGTAACAAATTGGTAACAGAATCACTGCCAGCTGGGTTTGGTGTCAGGTGCTCAAGTTGGAAACAGTCTTCATAGACCAGCAAAGCCTTTAAAGGCAGCCCCAGCCCGGCCGGCTCTCACTTCCAGGTTGGCATTTCGCTGGGATTTGTCCATAGATAAGCCACACCTGAATATAAGCCGCACTACTGGGGTAGGCTGGATTCTTCAATGAAAAAGGTGCGGCTTATAATCATGAAATTACTGTATGTATGTCTGTAACAGACAAAAGACATTTTAGGTTCATCAATAATTGAAATGAAGTGCCCCTGACTTTGCAATGCCAGAAAGCTATTAACAGCAGAGAGGCAGTGTAACAGCATGTGCTTAAACATCAGTGTTGACTAGCCCAGTTGAATCACCTCAGATAACAAAAAGCAGCTTTTCAAGAGTAAGCATGTGTAAAGGAAACATGAGCAAAGAAAGACACTTCTATCTTTTCTGTGGCATGAAGGCACAGACCATTTGTACTCCAAGAGAGCCAAATGGGTTAAATCAAGCTTCAGCATTTAAATGCTTATAATTCCCTTGCACTGCAGAACAGCTTTTGGAATATAGGAATAGAACGTCTAGCATTAAAAATCTCCTAAAGAACCGTAAGTTACAGTGTCAAGGAAAAGTGAAAACCATCTGTAAAAACCCTCAAATTTCCACTTAATGATCATACAATTTTTATACTATTCACCTAGCACAAACTGAGTATGTATCATTTATCAAATAAGAGCAAGAGCCTGTAAAGCTTCCTGTCTGCCTTTGGATTTAGTCAAAATGAATGCAAACAATCACGTGGGATTCAGCCAAGCAGTGACGTTAAATTCTGCTCTGTCAGAAGACAGCATCTGTCAAAGCCCACATTTAAACTGCTGCCTGCCTGTGCAGCAGCTCAAGAACTACAGAATGGATTTTATACACCACAATTCCGGGTTAAAACAACTCCAAACCATTTCTATTACTGCCTAGCAACAATGAAGGAAGGAACGGAGGGAGATCCTATGACTGAAGATAACTGAGGCACTACGCTAACATTTCCAGCGGGAATATGGATCCTGAGCAGAGGAGAACACAGCCCTGTATTGTCCGAGCCGGGAGACAGCAGATGTGAGAATGCAGCGGCGGTGAGCGCCAGGCAGCCCCCACAACTCCCGTCCTTTTGTCTGCAGCATGAACAAAAAGCCCCGAGACAAGGACGGCACCGGCAAGCGGGGAAGGTAACACGGCAGCGGGCAGGCAGATGGACACGGCGGATCCCGGGCGGTCGCAGCAAGCAGGGCTGCTGGGGGATGTGCGCATGGTCCAGAGCATCTTTTTTGCTGAAGTGATGGCGTGCCCAAACTATTTTCTGTGGGTATAATCCTGCACCATAAATGGCCTGACCAAGGAAGGTATGTCAAACCCTTGTGTGTGATATTCATTCGCTTGTCTGTTATCTTTTCAGCCATTAGAGATAATGATCGTTCCTAATTTGCAGAGCCCTGAGATAACACTGTCTCTGACCAGGGAGGAAGAATTCTAGCAGGTTTTGCTCTCCCCCAGCACAATGTCACTCCCTTACACTGACTAAATGCACTGCTCACAGTCTGCCAAGGCTGGTGTGGCTGGAGAGGAAGGATTAAAGGGATAATGGAGTTCCTGTAATGATTGCTTTTAACTGAGAAATTAAAAACTCAAACCCCTCCAATACAGAAAATCCAGTCAGAAATCCTCTCAAACTAGGTCAGAATTAATCCTTATCTGAAGTAATCTTAAAGCACGGTAAAATGGCCATAATGTGACATAGGGAGAGCACTGAACCATCAAAACAGACCACACAGTCAAAAGGCATTATCTTACAAGTCCCCTCAGCCCTTTTTACACTTGCTTTTCTGCCCCCCAAGCACAAGCAAAATGTCACAAGGGCAGTACCGGCCAAGCATAAATTGGGAGCATGCGAAAGACTGGGCATGATTTAAACCATCAGCAGCGCAATCAGGCACCACAATTTACAAGTAACATCAGGCTCCCTGACATCCCAAAAGGAAACCTTCAAACACTACACACTCAAAATGGTAAGCACGTAACTCATCTCCTGCCATCACTGCAATTTCTGTTTAATATGAAAACACTAACTGTTTAACTTGGATTGTAAAATGACATTCCATCTAATTGCCATTCATTCCTATTTTTTGTTGAAATCTAAATACTTTGTCACTAGTGGCAAATAAAAAAAGATGAATATTTGCAATACAAATTTAAGACCTAAATCTATAGCAATTCAATACACTACAGAAAGAAAGTGCTTATCTGCAGAATCTACCAATAAGCTATAACAAATCATTAAATGTCAATATAAATGTGCTTTCTTTGCCCAAGGCAATGCCACCATGAAACAAAACAACTGCAGCTGGAAAGAGTTCACAAACCAAGGGATGCAGAATACATCAGACACCAGTTTCAAATCAGTTTTAAGATATTTAGAATATAAAGTCACTTGACAGAACTTGTAAAAAAACAAAAAAAAAAAACCCGTACCTTCAGGCAACACTCCAGGAGAAGCACATCTGGCTAATGTAAGACATTGGTATCAGGCATTTAAACACCTGCACTTCAAACCTTATCCCAAACACTGTTTTGTGCAAAAGATTAATGGAGTTCATAAGGGAAGTCAGGCACATTAAATGAGGCCCAATATGCAACTGCTGTTCATCAGAATACAGACTCAGGCTGCCTTTTGAACTCTTCCCTCTAATTTAAGAGTTTGCCCACAGAGCTAATCAAAATATGAAAATCCAAGACATGTGAATAGGAAGTCAAATGCTTCAATTTTCAAAGCTGTAATTACCGAGCAGAACTGCAAGTACCAGGAACCAAAACACGAGCAGAGCACAGACCACAAATAAAAATTCAAGAGGCATTCACAGTTTATGTATTTGGCATTTGATAATGCATCAGTGACTGCACTGCCAGGTGCCAAAAATGAAGCAGCAGTATCATAAATAATATCTCCAAAAAGCAGTTACATGCAACAACACACTCTCAGAGGACAAGATGAGTGTTCTAGAGACCCTCTGCTGTACTTAGGTTTTCTTATCTACTGTCAATAGTTGGTGCCTGTTCATAACCTCTCTGTGAAGTGGAATTTTAAGTATTTGGGCAAAAAAAGCAATGCTCTAACCCTAATTAAGTGAGAGAAAATAATATTTTTTATTATACGATTTGATGGTGGGCTTAATATCTAGTGACAGTTCTTAACATTCTTTTTTAACAATGCACCCTAGCATGTAGTATTTTTTTCTAAAGGTGCAATTGTTGTTGCTGTATTTTCCATGCTTAATACCTCACTGTATATTTTGAAATGTTTTACACACAGCTGCAAAGAAAATGAGCCCACATTATTTGGAAACTGAAATATAGATATAGGTGCTTCCCCTATTCATAAAATGCCTTTTAAAGGGCAAACAGAGAGATTTTCTATGACACACCTACCTTGAAAAATCAAGGATACATGTAAAAAAATCCAGGAAATACGACTCTCTTCAAACGTCTTCTGATTCTAGCTCTGTCCCTCAGTGTAAAACTTATTTTCATATGCATTATTATGTAAGCATGCAGCCTAATAAAAAAAAAGGCTTCAGCCATTGCAACTGCCTTTGCTGGGACACTTGCTCACTGCATCAGGGAATCACAGCACCTGCAAACCGCTTTCAGTTTACACAAATATTTACGTAACTGAAGATTGTCACTTCAACCTATTGCCTTATCAAAATAGGTGCTCATCAAAACACTACCTCAGCTAAAGATCAAACAAAGATTAGTAGTGCAGTGCACTTCTGCTTAAGCATTTCCATCTAATGACTGTACTTTCATAAGTGGAACAATTCAGTGTGACAAAATTAATCTTAGTTCTAGCTGCTACTCCACATTCGTGAAATTGTGGCTTTGATTTTCTTCCTAAACTGTGGATGCATGCAGTGGAGCAATAATTAATCAAACATCCCCACTGCTGCCCTCCAACCTGTTCTCAAACAATTAACTTCCTTGAGATCTAGGCTATCCTTTGAATTGGCATTTATGTTTGCTTATACAGAGATATTCCCAAACAGCCGAGTGTTCATTTACAACTCACTGCACACTGCAGACAAACCAAAAATTACGAGTTTTGAGGGGAAGCTTCTGTTTTTCCGGCAGGGAAACGCAGGTGCAAATGGTCACAAACACGAGCCTCGCACATTCGGGGCTTATCTTCTTTTACATAAGGACAACACTCGGTTCAAGCAGCACAGGCACGGAGTGCCAGTAATTCCTGAAGTACATTTTTAGACACAAGAGTTTATGATGTTTACAGAGACAACTGGCTCTCCGGGAAGCGGCATCAGCCCCGAGCAGTAGAATAAGAGAACCAGAGGCAGTTTCAGAAGCTGTCGAAGCGATGGCACGGAAGCACGAAGCGCTCTCGGCTGTTTCCGGACAGGGCTCGGGCGTTCCCGGGGAACCGCCGCGCGGCGCGCGCGCCCTCCTCGCGTCACAGTCGGCGCGCGGCGGCGCCCCCTGGCGGCGGTCGCTGAGGCAGCTGCCGCTCGCTGCGGAGCGCGTTTGTAAAGATAGCGGCACTAAGAAAAATAAACATCACTCACAGCCCTCTCCCCACCCTTGCGAAATACAAATATTCCCTTCCGCCAACAGGGCAGGCTGAATGTTTCATCACACACGTACAACTTAATATCCTATTACTCGATTGACATCTCATCCTAAATTACTCCCTTACAACGTTAAACCCCGTAATTCCCCATGTAACTAACGTATCACTTAGTTTTTAAATGCACAAATTAATCCAAATATTGGTTTAAGAAGATAGCGAAGCAATTAATAAATTACATATTTCTATTAGAAACACCATTTTCTATGGAGTCTTTTTCAACTGCCATCCTTTTGCCTATACAAAACCCTAGGGCCCAGGAATAAATTAGAGCAAATTGAAAATCACAAACGAATTGCTATTGTACAGTGAAGGCTCATTTACGAGATGATGTGATCAGCTTTTAATATGCAGCATCATGAAGCTGCCATATTGACTCTGCTCCTGAATATGAACAAAAATTTAAGAGAAAATGAAGCACAGACTACTTTGGCACTTTTTCCTACAGCTACAGCTGCTGGTCAGAATACTTGAAATTTCCAACTGCTGTGTACAAGTACTTACAAACACTGTTATAGAGGGGGGAAAAAACCCAACCCAATATCATGATCATCAGATAGCTGGCCAGAAATGTAGTCCTGAGCAAATTTATTTCCAGTTAACATGATCGCTACCCAAGATCTGTCTACTGAAAATCAAGAGCTTAATTTTAATTCAGCTGCCTCTGAGACTGGCACCATAGCGCGGTGTTCCAGGCAATGTTTTCCTCCAACAGAGCAGAAGGTGAAAGGTGCCTGAAAGGTGACCGGGAATGTTATCCTGCACTAGCATCTGAGGGCTGTGCAGTGAGGTTACTGGACCCTGAAAAATAATTTTGACAGGTGTATCTTCTCACTGACTTTGCCTGCACAGTGGGGGCCAGTGGAGACGCGCCAGGCGGTGTCCTGTGACTAACACAGCTCTGCCATCGCCAACCCCGCGCCGTCTGTCCCACCACCAGGCATGGTCGTTTGCAAAAAGGGATGTAAAACCGTGAGCCATCCTAGTCTCTGCACGTCAAATCAATTTTAATTAATGCCATTAAACCTTCCATCTGCCAGAAAGGCTTTTTCATTCAGTCCTTCTCAAACTCTCTACAAGGAATTCACAGCCACGGATATGAAACCACTTACATCTACTGCAAGCTTTTTCCTGCTAACGCAATCCTTTTTTTTCCTCTTTAGCTTTGGTATCCACAATGTTTGTCAAAACTTTTACCAGGCAAAAAATTATTTTTAAAAGCTAAAAAATCAAGTTAAATCATAAAATAAGGCTGGCTTTGGGCATAAGTCAAATCTCATTTCCACTGATATGGGCTGTTCTTTGAAAAAGTAAATTTAACTCAATTTTATAACTAGTATCTATTGGTAACTGGTTTTGTGTGTGTAAAATAAAAGATTTCTGATTTTTTTTAATTCTTTGCAGAGTGAGCCATTTGCAGACAATTACACAACTCAAAGGAAAATGAATACCAAAGAATAGCAGTGGATTCTACACCAATTGGAAAAGCCTTTTCCTTGAGCATTGTCTCATATCCCATTACTGGATCTTTACAACATGCTTCAGTGGAGAAGACGACACTGCTGCTTGGCAAAGATGACCTGGAATACCAAAAGGTCTCTGTTTCGCACCCATCTCATTGGCCTGGTCTCTCTGGTGTTTCTTTTTGCCATGTTTCTGTTCTTCAACCATCACGACTGGCTGCCAGGCAAGGCCGGATTCAGAGAAAACCCCATGTCTTACACTATCCGAGGATTTAGATCTACAAAAAGTGAGACCAACCACAGCTCTCTAAGGAGCATGTGGAGAGATGCTGTGCCTCAGACACTCAGGCCTCAGACAGTCACCAACCCCAACAACACAGACCTGTCCCCACAGGGAGTCACTGGTTTGGAAAACACCCTCAGCGCCAATGGAAGTATCTACAACGAGAAAGGCACTGGGCACCCAACTTCCTATCATTTCAAATATGTCATCAACGAGCCCGACAAGTGCCAGGAAAAGACCCCTTTTCTAATACTGCTCATAGCTGCAGAGCCAGGCCAGGTGGAGGCCAGACAGGCAATTCGACAGACCTGGGGCAACGAGAGCCTGACACCTGGCATCCAAATTGTGCGGATTTTTTTGTTGGGCTTAAGCACCAAGGTAAACGGATACCTCCAGAGAACCATCCTTGAGGAAAGCAGACAGTACCACGACATCATTCAACAAGAATACTTAGACACCTACTATAATTTAACTATAAAAACTCTGATGGGAATGAACTGGGTTGCAACCTATTGTCCACATGTTCCATATGTAATGAAAACTGATAGTGATATGTTTGTCAATACTGAATATTTAATACACAAGCTTCTGAAACCAGAACTTCCTCCGAGGCACAAGTATTTTACAGGTTATTTAATGAGAGGTTATGCACCTAATAGGAACAAGGATAGCAAGTGGTATATGCCACCTGATTTGTATCCAAGTGAACGTTATCCTGTATTCTGCTCTGGAACTGGTTATGTTTTTTCTGGAGACTTAGCAGAAAAAATCTTTAAGGTCTCCTTAAGCATCAGACGTTTACATTTAGAGGATGTGTACGTGGGGATCTGTCTCGCCAAGCTGCGGATTGACCCCATGCCCCCACCCAACGAGTTTGTCTTCAATCACTGGCGAGTTTCTTACTCCAGCTGTAAATACAGCCACCTAATTACCTCCCATCAGTTCCAACCTAGCGAGCTGATCAAATACTGGAACCACTTACAGCAGAACAAGCACAACGCCTGCGCCAACGCGGCCAAAGACAAGGCCGGCAGGTACCGCCACCGCAGACTGCACTGAGGGCCCCGCGCGGCTCGTGTAAATAAACAGCGCTCAACGCATGGACAGTGACACCAAGCAGCCCCAGGCACAGCCCAGACTCAGCCCAGCACACAGGCCAGGCGGGAAATTATTTTTTTAAGTTAAAAAAAAAATACATATATAGGTCTTGAAAATTATGAAACCATAACCAAAAGGTTTTCCCAGCGAATTCGAGATTAAAAAAGGGGGAAATAAAAAAGAAGGTATGTAAGGATTTCTGTGTTAACATGCAATAATAAGCATGCACACTTTGGTGGTACAATTGCTGATTCATGTGCCAGTAAAATGTAATGGAGCACATTTTCCACACTAAAATTTTTATTTTAAGGAGTGCATTCATAGCTCTAGTTCTCTTCCATGTAATTTCTTATTATCTAGAACTGCTATAAAATGAAAAATTAAACACTAAGGAAATGCAAAAAGAACAGACCAGTTTTACCTTCAAATGCCACATGACAATTATTATACACTACTTCAATGCACCACATATGTAGCAACGTCACATTTTAGTAAGACACTACCAATAAATTCTAAAGCACTAAGAGTGTACTCCCTTGAAGTTGGTCCAGTTCTCGTAAGTTTACTTATTTGGCTTGGAAGGAGAGATAAATGAAAGCAAAGTTGCAAAGTGGCTTTATACATTGCCTTCAGATATGCAAGTGGTGTTCTGGATGCAATTTTCAGTCCACCAAGAGCTGACTGAAAGTTACTTCATTCTCTAGAAGTCACAGGGCAAGCTCCTAAGATCTGGTGCCAAGTAACATTCATTCCACTTGGAACCTTAAAGCAAAATTCATTGTATCTGCTATTCATTTCCCTACATAACTTCAAGGTAACTCAAAGGCTGATGAGAAATGCAAAACTTAAGTTCCAGTCCTGCACTGTTCTTGACAAAATTTCATTTTGTGCAAAGCAGGAGAAAACTAATCAAATGTGTTCTTCTGCTCTTTCCTGTCTGACAAAAAGCAAGGGTCAGCAAAGTGAAAACATCTTCTGGAGAAAACAAAGCCCCACACCTGAGTTTATAGGTGAGGAAGACTAGATCACGATAAGATTGAGAGTTCCGGCCAGCAATACGGCCAGGAACAAAATCTAAGCAATTTAAAGTCACAACACATACCACTGAAAATAAATTGTGAGAAGTGGGCTAAATCTATTTACAGGTTTGCTGTTTTCTAACAGACAGAACTTTTAAAGCTTATTTTCCAACTGTTACAGCAGAGTTGTATCAGATTCAGGTTATTACTGCTTGTCACAGTGCCAGGGTAAGCAATACCCACCTCTGATCATCAGCAAATGATGAAACTGCAATTTGTTTTCTGTTTGACTAGGACAAAATAACTGGATAAAATACAAATATTTGATGTACTTTTATTATTTAATAAAATTGATTATATTTATGGTCTTAAGATTTCACTTTTTCTGGGAAAGCTGCTCAGGAAGAAAGAAATTTCTAGCTTTAGTGATATTAGGTTTTTGTAGTGTTCCCTAGTCCTTAAAGCTGGGTTTTCATGCATAGCACAGAGATCACAGCAGGGTTTTCTCCTTCCTCTTTGAGGAGACAAATCATATTACTGACCATTCTCAGCAGCTTTCGGACTGTCTGTCTGCAGGAACTCTCACATGTGAACAGACTGCAAGGCACTGGATGTACCTCTGCAGCAAGTCCAGCAGGTCCTCTGGAAGGTGGACGTGGGAATTTGCTCAACACCATTTTTTTGGTCATCTTCCACTAAATTTTTTCCTCTGCTGTATTTGGGGTGTGCTAATTATACATTTCTACATTTCCAACACACCTCAAATCATATAAACGTCTGGTTTTGGGAAAGCAAAGACCTGTAAAAGTACTAACTCTCTTCTGCAGAGATTTCTCCAACTAAACTGAAAGTTCTCACACTCAGTTTGCACGATGCCTGTTGGCATTCATGTGAGAGCGCTGCCCTGGACAGATGTTTTGGGAGTGTGCTTTCAGCACCCACTGCAGTTTTCCCCAGTTTGTGCTGCTCGCTCCCAGCTAACTAAGGCAGGCCACAGCTGACATGCAGCTGAAAAAAGGCACCTGGCTGGAGGTCACTGTAGGCAGACTCTACACCACAGCGCTAGAGACTAGCTCCAGACCCCAGAGCGAGTGTGGGAAGCCAGCTACTATTGCAGGGACTGAGTTTTGGAAGATATCCAATGCTGTAAGTGGCCTCTCCACAAGCAGTGCTGGCCAAGGACGCAATCCAGCCTCCTGGAGAGGACTTCAGTGCTGCTCCCCGCCCTTGGCGCTTCCCAGCCCTACTGCGATGTACTCAGTTTTACCAACTCTGGCTAGTCCTAAATGCTGTGCCTAGCTCCTGGGTGTAGTCCAAGAGGTTAATACTAAACCTTAAATAGTTTGGCATTGGAATCATCAAGTTTGGCAGCCAAAGCACCCCTTGGGTGCTGGGCTTTGGAGCTCCTGCGTGATGCTGATCTGCCCAAGCTTGGCAGAACCACAGCACTGCCCATGAGTTCAGCACACCAAACCTCCTGCTACTTACAGGACTAGTCAGAAGCACCAGAAAGCTAAATAAAAAGCCATTCTTAATGCCCTTTTAAGGGTCCAACATGATTTCTTACATTTATATTAATGTTTGGGTGTAAGTTACAAACATACTTGAATCCTTATCAAGATGGTCAAAGGCTACTAAAAATATTTGCATCCAAGTACTGTTTTCTTGCACAGCTTGTTGCAAAGCTCTCAGAAACAAAAGGGAATCATTTTGTATGATGAAATATGCAATTACAGAATGAAAGCTCTACATTCTTTTCTCTGAATGTTTTACTGTTTTCTAGCTTGTGTTTAAGCTATTTGCTCACTCCACTAGAATATAAAAACAGTTCATGTTAAAAATAGTTAATTATACCATTAAAAGCTTGGACAAGTTCTCTCACTTCCTTTCCCCATACAGCAATGAAAAAAAATGCATTTTTCAGTAGCAATAGCATACAAACCTGTAGCTAAAACTCTAACATGTCTGCAATGCAGTAAAAAAAAAAGAATTTAACTATTCATTGAATACAGAAGTAGAGGAGTTTGTATAATACTTGCTTTAAATGTTTTCCTTCTCTGTATGTTTGCTTCAGGTTGAAAACAAATATAAAAAGTCATAATGACTCAAAAGTTATGCTGGGAGAAAAAAAACTGTGACATCATCAACACCATTATTACGGCAAAGAAAAATCTTAGAAAAGCTGGCCTGGTAACAAAAATCAGAAATTGGAATTCCATCATTTCCCCGTATTTATTCAACTTTCAACTTTAATAAAGATGTACACATTGATTACTATAGGACCAAAACGAAGTCCCACCAAAAAAAAGTTGTTACTGAACAACAGAACTGTTCTTTTCACATCTCCAGTTGAATCAGTGGTGTGAGATATTTGCACATCCCACACCAATAGAATTAAGGATGCAAAATACACAACTACAGCTTTTGGTGGAGTAGAACTGATCCCATCCCCAGTCGCTGGGAGATCTTTCATGGGTAAATTTAGCAATCTGTTCTACATTTTTAAAATTACATGTCAGGGTACTTCCAAGCATCAGTGGCTGTTCTGAAAGAAAATTCAGTGCCCACTACCATCTTCACTTAAATTTATAAACTTAAATTATGGGATGGCAGTGATCTAGAAGAGACGAGACAGACTGCTTTTCAGGTTAACCTTACTAGAACAGCAATTTAGAATCTGCTTTTCCTGGCAGTGCAGTAATATAAAACATGTCAGTCCTCATTTACAAAATATTTGCAGAATATATCAACATGTTAAGACATGCATTAACTGTCTCCAAGCCCAGGCTAAATCAGGCACTGGAGGGGAGGGAAGCACCTAAAGACCATTCCTTTAGACAGCCTCCCTCTTCCCACTTATTTTCCTGATATGTTAACACAGTACGTAATCACTCATCAATCTAAAACACCAACATAATCCCACCGGGCAAGAAAACCTTTTCCCTTGAATGCATGCTCATTGCAATGCGGGGAAATGTCCCAGGAGGAAATGAAAGGGAGAGAGAAGATGCTAATATAGAAGCTACTATTTCTTCCATTTGTGCTTTTGGGAAGAACAGGCTTTTAACAGATTTGCAAAAACATCACTTGTTATTGCCATATTTTCCCAATTCTAGATGCTATTTCTCAATTCCTCTTTTGCTGTGAAATAGCACAAATAAGAAAAGACTGGACAATCACTCGGCTACACTGTGAGAACTGCACCTCTCAATGAAGGGTATTATTGTCCTTTTCGTTTCACGTTGTCCTTCCAAAGCACGATGTGACTCAGGGCACAGTATCCCCTCTCTTGCTGAGCACTTGTGCTGGACATGGCACTGGTTCTTACTCCCACAGATCCCATCTCCAGCCCATCCAGCCCTGCTTCCCAAGCCCAGCCACTCTACAGGCAGCCCAGGGGAAGGAGGGAGGCAGGGAAGCTGCACTGCCAGCTCTGAAATGCTGCACTGTGCAAATGTAGGTCAGCAGGGACAGAACATGGGCTCTGCTTTGTACCAAGAGTGAAGGCAAAGGCTTTCTGGGCAGGAGGCTGGGGGAGGGCTCTGGAAACAACTTCTTGCAGCAAGTCAGTGAAATAGGAGCTTGAATGTCAGAAAACAGAAGAGTGAAACGAAAGATGAACAGCTGATCAACACCACACAGGTTGGAAATGCAGGGCAGGCTCAGTGTTACAAAAGTGAGGCCAAATGAAAATCAGGATCTGGAATTCTAGTCACAAGTGTTCACACTTCTGCACTGAGAGAAAATCGGAACCTATGAGGTAAATCCATTCTTCTAACAAAATTTTTAGTTTGTGACTGCAGTGCATGCGTTTTATTAAAGCCCAAACCAAATTCCAAATCCTGACACAATGGCATGGATAGATCAGTAACTCCACAGAGAGCACTTGACACATAGTACACAAGCAAACCAAGAGCAAAGCAAATTAGATCACTTGTGCCTAGGATTTGTGTTTAATCTTCACACAAGGAGTTAATTTCTGCCTTCATTTGTTCCAGCTCAAAAGAAACAGAGTCTGGTATAATACGGTACCTTCCTTTCACAGTTAAAAGCCTGCAAAGGAATTTAGCTGAATATGGGATATGGATGAACACTAACACGTTGCTTTTCTGATATTGCCATGGCAACAGATACAAGAGCTCTCTTAAGCATTTAAATCTGACAGTTTTCCTGATAACACTAACTGAATGATAGTAATGATGCATTTTGGTTCATGAGCTAACTGCTCTATAACCACAGGGTATGAACCACTCTCCCTTGACATTCCTCAAGACTGTGCTTTTGGTCAAAATGTTCTGACCAAGACACCAACCTTGAATTACCACCCAAAAAAAAAAAAAAATACAGTCCCTCCTGTTCAGGGAGTACTCATGGCTTAAAGCTTTATGTACTCTCAAAGGTTTCCATTTGAATGCTTAAGTTGTGCAGTGTTCAGGGTGGAGAAGTCAAGACTGCTAAAATCTTTGATGGGATTTTTCTTAAAGGGCTTTCATTCGCCTGGGAAGGCTGGAGGGAAAAAAAAGACTTTCTGAAGGGTGGATTGAATTGTTGCTGACCTTCAAGATGTCATTTGCTCAAGAAAAGAGAAGGAGGAAGAAACTGGCATTTTTACACAATCTTGACCAGTTTGTAACCAATATGCACTTTTGAAAATAACGAAACACTGCAAGCTGTTGTACCTCAGTGTGGGCCAAAGAGCACTGAGGAACAGACAGTGTGCTCTGAGGACAAGGGCATGGCAGCAACACCTCCACCTTCTATTAGCCCATTTGGCTTCAGCTAATAAAAAGTGGCATTTCAACTGTTTAACAGGAATATTCTGTGAACCACTCACTCTGATCGCCCAGATGCTCAGTGTGGGCATAATGGAGAAGTCTCTTTCTTTACCTCATTAAAAAGTTAAGTGTGTGAAACATGTTTGTCATCCTAACATTTTAAGGATACCAGCTTTGATAATGTCTTGCAATATATTCAACTAAAAAATACAAAGATACTGAAAACTGTGTGAAATCTTTAAAAATTTCCCAAGATGACAAAAATTCAGATTTCAGAAGAAAAAGTCATGCTTGCAAGGATCTAAGAGAGGAATGTTTTCAACACAAAAAACTCCTCAAAAGGTAAAATATTCCCAGTTCTTTTGCTGTTAACACTTCTTAAAGTTTTATATTAAATTAAAAATTTAAAACATCCATGCCATCCTAAAACCACCAAATCCCTCCACAATCTTGAAAAACCACAACCCCACCACATGTTTTCTTCTGGAAAGGCCAAGTATTCCCACATCTCAGTCAGGCTCAAAGTTTAAAATGAGAAAAAACCAACTGCCACAAGAAATCCTTTGTTAATAAAATACCAGACAAGACACAGAAGGAAACTAAAACCTTCCTCATGCCTTTCCTAAATATTTAACATACCCTGCATTTAAACAAGCTGAGGCCTAAGAACTATTTTGAGAATAAGAATAGCCTTCAATCTTGCAGGTTTCATTCAGGATTTGTGTCACTGTCATCACTTTGAAAAGAAGCATCAACTTCCGTCACATTTTAAACCTGTTCTGCCCTGAAACATAGGTTGATACAAGATGACAAATTAAAATATGAAACACTGGAAAGTACCATCTGTAACGCAGTCAAAAATTTAGTGCTGCTACTTCATGCAAATGTCTTTTTATAGGCATTCTCCACAGTCCACCTAGACACTGATTTTTGCTGTCACAAAAATTCAACTCAATTATCCAGCCTTCTGAATGAAGAAAATCCATTTCTCATTGTATCATCTTGAACTAAACTAAAATATGGTATTTTATTGACTGGATTTTAGTGCAGAAAAAGATACCATTTTTAAGTCCCAAAAATGTAAAGAAATGGAGATAATTCAGAGGTACTCTTAATGTTACTCAAGACTCTAAAATAAAGGTAAATAACTCATACATACCTGAGGGAACAACTAACACCTCTCTTGCTCAAAAAAAGCAAATAACAAACCTTACGCTGTACTCACAGTGAGGCCTATCAAAGGAGAAAAGCAAAAACCAACCAAAATCCAGCAAACCCCCATAAATCACATTGTTCATATCTATATTCATCAGTAAAGTATTTTCAATAATACCTCTATTTATGTCATAAATAAACTCTGTCATAAATCTGAAATTATTTTTAAAACTTGATGCAGCACTTTGCTTTTATTATTTGATCAAATTTTACATGATTTAACTATTTTGGATGTTATCCACATGAACTGAAAAACCTAATCTTTTCCCTGAATTCTCAAAATGGTAAAAAAAAATATAGGGCAACAATGATACATAATCATAATTCTTTTGCTTCACAAAAATTAAAAGCTATCCAGCTGTGAATTACCACCTTTTTAAAAAGCAGGCAAATCTGTTTGCTACATCCATCAAAGCTATGATTTTTTTTAAATCAAAATTCAGTTGAGAAATGGATGCTGCAAACAACTTCAGACAGCAAGCTTTCATTAATGTTACTAAAGGAATGACAGCCCTGTGACAATAACTTGGAGGCTCTAAACCTGATGAAATACAATGCCATCCTAGTCATTAAGAAGTGCAGTGCCCGGATTCCTCAAACCTTTTCATTTTTTTTTCCCCCTTCCACCATTTACATATTTTCTACTAGTAGAAGTTAAGCAGTTTCAATGATTTATTGTCCAAATTTCATGCTAGCCAAGTGGAATGGAAAAACTAGAATAAACTACATAATGACATCTCTTCCCCACCCATCCTCCTATTCATTAAAAAAAATTTAAACCCATGAGCACACTTTTGCCAAGTAGCATCTTCTGCACACATTCCATAAATTGAGAGTTTTATGAAACACTGCTTTGGTTTTGCCTGTAAGACTCCTTATTACAACCAGTCAAGTACTTATGTTTTATCTTTTCCAATTCTGTAAGAAAAAACCCACCTATGAATCTTGAATTAATTTTTTTTCCATTTTAAAATATTTTACATGGTGTAGAGTGTTTTTTTCCCCCCGTTTCTCATCACAATATTCTCCTGGACTTATGAGTAGTAGCATCTGAAGCACTAACACAGTTCTCAAATTCATCAGACCCTGATTTACTCATAAAACAGATAAATCATACAATGTTCATGACAAAACAGATGATCAGGAGCATTAAGTGCTGTTTTGTTTTTTTCTCACAACAATGGAATTGCAGCAAGCAGTCCATGCTGACATATCCTGGCTGGGACACAGCAAAGTTTTTCTGCTCCAGTTCCAAGTGCAGCCACGCACATAGAACTATGATCCAGTTTAAATTTAAGACAAAATGCAGTTGGATAATACTCACACTCTTCATCATGTTCAGTTGTGCAAGCCAAGGTGATGGACAATTTCTTCCTTTTTTTTTTTTTTTTTTTTTTTTTTTGGTGACACTTTAAGACTTGGGAAAAAATAGCTTTATGTATTTGCTGAACATATTTCACCCTGGCTTTGTCAGTTACTTGAAGTGAAAAATTATGACAATGAGATGTGTTGCCATAGAAAAAAAAAGGCTGCCTCCCACCACAACCAACTAAAACATTTGGTATTTCATTTCAGTGACCAATACAGATAAGGATGTGTTTGTCCCCAGATTTTGGGAAGTAAAAAACATATATATAATTATTTTTCCAACTGTCGGTAAGGCTTTCTTTTCTTGTCATCCTATTTCCCTGTTACAACTACCTCTTCACAGATAGATATCTTCTCAAGTTATCAGAGATATGCTGAAACCCACTAGAAGCGAGTCTTTGCAAGATGAAATATGAAAAATTAAGCCTTTTCTATGCTAATCCCCTAACAATTTCCCTCTTCACCCAAACACCCCAAAAACACATGAAATATTCACTCTCAGAGAAATTTCTAACTAGCCCTTTTAAGCAAGTGAACACTAACTCCCTAAAAACCAATTCTTTATGACTCAGAGATGACACAAACCTGTCTGTTTCTAATAAATACCAAACCACTGTTTCTGAGTTTTTAATACAAATTTTCAAAGCTTACTAGAAAGTTTTTTAGTCCTTTGGAGAACTGATCATATACTGCAGATCAACTCCTCACTAAAATGGCATCAGATGATATCAGACCAAATCCAAATTACTTGTTTCAAAGGAAACCAATAAGCATAAATATTGATTAGTATTGTTATTACCAATACTTCCTCCTTAAACAATTGGCAAAATTTAGCCGACAGTCACAGAAGTACTACCCAAGTTTCCCCGTTTACTGAAAAATGTAAGGGCAGAAGACAGAAATTCACCTACATAGATTCAACTATAGGGATGTTGTAATCTAGGATTGTACAATCCTCCACACATGCAGAATGGGAGAAGAAATTATCAATACATTCATTCTGCTGCTGCTAACTGAAATAAATGAAAAATATTTTTTAAATCTGATAGAAATGGACAGTAATTACAAACTTTCTAAGTTGTGACACTTCAGTAAGTACTACACAGTACATCTCTTTCTATCAAACAGGGACATAAAAGATGGAAAACCCACAAAATCATACTCAGGGGAAATACACAGGCAGGACGAGCACTTAAAAGATAAAATATTCTGCCCTAAGGAGCTTATATAAGTAAATAAGTGGACAAATTTTAAGTGGTAGGCTTTAATTCATCAGTTTAAGTACTGGAAAGGAGTGTTTTTTCCTGTGTAATGACGATTGAAGTTAAGTGTGAAAGCACTGAGTATGCCCAAAAATAAACAGCCTATTAAGCATCCACAGCAATTTCATTTCCTATTCCTTTCTCAACTTCAACATCCCAAACATAAAATTCAAAGCAAAACAAATTACCCTTGTGCTTGCCAACCAAAATAAAACCAAAAGCTAAAAATACCTTTACAAGTTTTAACTCTCTCTATATATACATATATACACACAGAGAAGGACATTCTGAAAAACTTTAAAGGTACTGAATTTACTGCTGGATGTCCATGAGATCTAGAGGATCTGAACTGTGCGTTGTGGAAAACATGCAGGCTTTGCAGGTTAGTTAATAAATACTATTGGGGCTCTGGAGTAAAAAGCAGCAATTGAATTTTATTTGTGGCTCTGGTGCAGATCAAATCTATAATCCCATGTAAGCTACACACAGCACTAGGAAATGGGACCTCAGCAAGCAGAGGAGCAGGAATCATAGATGACAGTCTGAGGAAGCCAGTCCCAAACTTAGTGGGAGTACAAAGATCTGAAGGTTTATCAAGATTCAAGGAAAGGTGAGAAGTCAAAACCTATTAATTTAAATGCACTGAATTCCCATGTGAGTTTTCCAATGCAGAAGTAAATTGGTCTCCACTCACTGTAAACCAAGGAAATAAACTACATACAGCTCCCTAAATTAATTTTATTCCTAAAGACATCACCAGCCAATGGCAATTTAATGCATTATAACTTATGAATGTTGATGTTAAACACTTTGGTAATTTGCTTTAATTTGCTTGAGTGCCTTGATCTAGATATAGCCTTAAGGAATACCTGTATATTGCCATTTTGGATTGCATCATCCGTTGTATTAAGGAGAAAAGGTTATTTGTGAATGGCAGAACTATGAACTATTTGCTTTAACAGGAAAGCACAGCAAGTATTTAAGACTAATGACTCTCAGCCATCCCTACATGGCAACAGCCACACCCTGGAAAGTCCTGATGTGTTTCATTGCAAATGAAATATAGATTAAGATTTTAACCCATTAAAACAAATCCTGCTCTGGGGAGCTCAAGAACTATAACAGAAATCTGGAAGGAAGTTTCACAAAGTCTTCAAGTCCCTGCAGGGCACTGACTGACAGAGACACCAAGGCTACCAGGAAGAACCACAGTCACGTTTCGGACACAGGGAGGGCTTTTTTCACCACAAAAGCTTTGCACAGCTTTTCTCTTTTTTTAATTGTCTTTTGTGTGAGCACAAAAGTACCTCCAGAAACCTGAGCTTCTACTACAGCATCTTGGGGCTGCCTGGCTCTGCAGCCAGGGCTTTATCAACAGAAAAGTATTAGAATATTAAGCAAAAGAACTGAAAACTAACTAAACTAGGTAAAATTAACCAAGACACAAATCATGTAGGAAAGTTCTGAGTTTTAAACATCTAGA
The DNA here is from genome assembly GCA_009812075.1 of Sialia sialis. Lineage (NCBI taxonomy): Eukaryota > Metazoa > Chordata > Aves > Passeriformes > Turdidae > Sialia > Sialia sialis. The sequence continues at coordinate 7,370,645 of VRYO01001717.1, read as the reverse complement.
AGTGAAAAACAAAGTAGTAAAAAGCAAATAAAATTCACAGTAACACCTAAATTTACCCTGAAGCGTAATAGATTCATTACAAATCAGTGCTGGAGTAAATGAACTACTAATAATAAACCCAGAATACATCTTTATTTTTCCATCAAGATAATGTCAAAGAGCACATGAAATGTATTACAGAAAGTTATAAATGCCTTTCTGCAATTTAACTACAAGCAAAACATTCCCTCCCACCACCATTATCTTCAGACTTGCCAGAAAAGCTCATGCTACTTCCTTCACCCCTGAGAAAATCAAACATCTGCCCACCCCATCAGCTTTTAATCTTCTTATGGACAGAATTAATTTAGCTTCCTTCTGGGGAATATGATTGGAGAGGAAACTGGCCAAGCCTATTTGAGCCAAAACCAGTCTTTTGTTTAAAGAAGAAAAAAGAAAAAAGAGAGCGAGGAAGGCAAAAAAAACCCACATAAGCTGTGAATTCTCTTCAGTTATGCCACATTTATTAAGTATCAATACATTTCTATGCATTTTACCATAGTTTAAGTATGACTTCACTAAAGAAGCATCACTTGACTGAACATATGGCAGAAACTCCCTGAAGCATGCCAAAGACTAAATGTCAGGTTAATCAATCTCTTCCATTACACTTAGGAGAGGCATCAGAAAAAGTTAGATTATTTCCTTAAAGGTATGATTTTTATTCATAACTGAGAACTTTCACAAATATTAGTATACTAGCAACACTATCCTAGGGTTTAACTTTAAACCATTCTGGTTCTTAACCTGGAGGATGTTGAGTACTTACTACCTTTTATATTCTATTCCTCTCAGCTCCATATAAAAGAGTAATAAAATAATAGTTGAAAATATTTTCTGTGTACTGCACATTTCCATCAATAAAATGTTCCCTGCATATGCATTACTGTTATGGTACTCATTCTTTAAAATTATCTAATATCCACATTCGTATTTGAAAGGATTACAATTTACAGTGTTTGGTATTACAAGCCAAGTGCAGGCAGCTTTCCAGAGAAGAAAATAAAAGGACATTAAGAGTCTTGCTGAGCCCTGCCAGGGGAAGGAATATAAGAGACATACCGAGTGTGAGGTTTTGTTGTGCACTACAATAACACACATATGCGAGCCACCCGTATTAAATATTTAGCTCACCTCAGGTGAGCAAACTGCCTGATTAGGCACTTTCATTATTCTGAACGGAAACTGTAACAAACCAGCAAACACAGTTTGCAAAATATTTCACTATAAACAAGGAAGGTGATTTACTTATTAAAACTTCACCTTTGAAATCTCAGTCAGCTATAAACCTACCCTTTAGAATCAGATGTACCTTTCAGGCAGTTCAGAGTTCCTTGAGACTTTAATTTCTATGAAAATCCATTTAGGATTTTAATATGTGTTTTACTACTTCAATCTGCATTTCACCTGCTGTTCATGTCCAGATATTTTCGGACGTTTTTTCTTTACATTATTTTCCAGACATAATTATACATGTGAAAGCTACTATAAAAATCATAATTTGCTACAGCACACATCACCACCCTAAAACAGAATGGCTTTTAAAGACCCATACGAGGTAGCTGCATATGTTCTGTGTATTATATCTCCTGTGTATTATTAGCTACAAAATATTTGTCGTAAGGCATTATAAAGCCCTCTCTATCCACAGGTCTTTTGTTTTAGTTAGCAATCATGATAAAACACAACTAATCAAGCAGGTTATCTGCTTTAATGATGACTGTATTCCATTTTAATTTCAGTTCTATGTAAATCTGTTTGCCTGATTCACACTAGAGTTAACTGGGAAGTAGGGCTGACGAATAGTGCTGCATAATACATCCTCAAGTCTCCTATGCTAAAGAAAAACCAGAGTTGGCTTTTTCCTCACCACAGGAAACAGCTCTTCTCTGTCTACTTTAGTAACATTCCCTCCCTTCTCCCACAGTATGGTTTGAAACTGCTTCCCAATTTCAATAAAACCTGGAGAAAAGTTATTGCCTTTGTCAACTTTTATGAAAATTGCTGGCTAGGGAAATTAAACACTCAAATTACTGCTCCCAGGGAGTGAAAGGCAGGCAGTGCTTTTTCCATCTCCTCAAAATAGCAGCACCATGCCACCCAAAATCACACATCTGTAACTCAATAGCTGCACTTCTCTCCAGGCAAAGGGAGGGCATGAGGAAACACCCACCTCACTTCCAGGAAGAGACAAAACCCGTTATTTATATGAAAAAACCCAGAATTTATAATAGTATTCTAAATTAAAAGTACTATGAATTTACAGCCAGGAGGCTGACAGTTAACTACAAGCAAACTTATCACATCACTACATCACTTTGCTTAGTCACACCAAGTTTTCCTTCGCACTTGAACTGAATTTTAAAAGCATATCTGTTGCTCATGCACAAAACCTATCATATATCTTTATGAGAGACAGAAAGGAAGAGATTTAAATTCCAAAAATACATCCTAAGTTTCTTCAAGCAGCAAACCAGCTGAATAGCTGGACTTCCTAAACCTTCACGTGCTAAATGCAATGGAAATAAAAGATGAAATAAAAACATGCTTTGTTAATATTCATGGTGCATAAAGTCTGACCAACAGTTTTACAGGTGTGAGAAAAAAATTAGTGGGAACTGGCTTTTGCAAAGTATGATAAAAATTGATATTATGATGTTAATATTAAGATAATAATATATGCTATAAAGAAGTGAATGCTGTTAAAATAGCCTAGTTGTGAAATTGCTTTTCACAAAGATAGTATGGTTTTGTGTGTTGTAATGTGGGTTTATGAGTTGGCATTGGACAGACTGTTGCTAGCCTAACTTTTGAGGCACAACCCCAGAAGGAGCAGAACTTCATCCAGTGATAACCACATCCTGATAACCACAGTGACAAAACTACATCGGTGCCAAAAAGAGTGACATGGGCCAAGACTATGTAAAAGCAAAAATAAATATGCATAAAGCTGATGCAATATCAGGGGTATAAAAGGCGGAGCTGCCATTTTGTGCATAAGCCTCTGGCATTTTGTCATGCTCCCAGTGCTGTCCCTTTTGCTTTGCTGGTTTTTTTTTGTTCTCAATAGAACTTCTATAGCTCATTCCCACTTGGGGTCTGGGTCGCTTATAACAACAGGCCAGCTAATTATATGATGTATTTGTAAAAAACACACTTGTTCTCAAAGTTATTTATAAATTCCTTTCAATTTACCAGCTGCCTTAGACAAATTTGACATTTTAAGTACATTGGAACTAACCTTCATTATTTAAAATACTTAAGCACTACCGATCCATAGATCCAAGATTAGCTTTTTACATTTTACAATAATATCAAAATGTTTGTCTCTCAAACAAATTTGCATTCAGGCTACACATTCATTGATTCACACAGGTAAGGAACTAGATTTATTTTTACCAGATCACCTTCTTCAGTGATAAGTTTTAAGTCCCATTTGCATGAGGTATTACTTCGAAAAATCCCAAACCAAAAATCTCAAGAAAATCCCACATGCCTTCTGGGAACAGAGGAGCAACAGAGAAAGTGGGGAATGAGAATCAAATCAGCCAAAGCATCATTCAGTGCCTGCCTACATGCACTTGCATACAACTCCCCATAACTCAGCTCAGCTGAGTTGGAGATGAATAAAGAGGCAGGACCCACCCTTGCAGCAGCAGTGGTGCAGCGGTGTCAGCAGTAGCATATTGCTCAGTGCAAACACCACTCCAGCTCCAGATGGCAGCTCAGCAGCTTGCAGTCACAGGTATATTCCAGGAGGAATGAGCAGCACTGCCCAAATGCCAGGTGAGTGAGCTGTAACTAATGCACAGTTCATTATATGGCCTAACAAGGAAGCCTGCACTGAACAGACTGTTACCCAGAACCATCAGGAGCAAACGAGGAAATCAGGACTTTGCCTACAGACATCCTAAAAGTAAGGGTGCTGATTCAACAGCAACAGTGTGTCTGCATAAAAGGCACAGGCAGACTAACATCTGGATTTAAATGGAACACTAAAATCTCACAAATTTTGAGATCTAAATATAGTCACTCTTAATTAATTACCTCCTGAAATGGTACAAGAAGGAACTGCCAAAAAAGCTTTAAAGTAAGTCCTATTTTGCTACTCTAACTGGATCTTCTCATTAGTTATGTTGCTCTACCTGGAAATAGTGCCCAATGACATCACTTACAATCCATCCCCCGAAAGACTAAGAACCAGGGCTCTTGCCTCAGCATTTCACCAACATTTGCCTCTAAAGCTCTGTCTCAGCTCTGAGTTCTGCAGGTTTAACGTGCTTGGAAAGGACTATCTTTGCCTTATGTGTTCTAACTGAAGAACACCTGCCTATGCCACACTGCTGTAATAACTGTGTACCTGTGAACAAAATCTGCCACATTGAGATACCCTCTGGTACCACACATTCCCAGCCAAATACTGAAATAAATCAACAGAAGGGGGAAAAAACTCACCTGAACAACCAAATAAACCCAAAGCTGCAAGAAAAAGGAAAGGAAATGGACCTTTAAAAGAACACCATCAGAACAAAGTCCACAAATTGAAACAGTCCTCAAGTGTGTTCAAAGAGGGCAACAATAAGGACTAAGCACAGAAAAATATAAAAATAATTATAAACAAATCATAAAGGAGCATGTCCTCTGGCTTAACTAAGTAGTAAAAGGCATGAGTGAGATGTACATGAGCCTGGGCTCTGAGGCAGTTCCTATGGATATTGCTAAGGTAACAAGCTATCCTACTTTCCAAGCTCAGAAGAAGGTATGACTATGATACTCGGTTATATATAAGTACAGCAAGCAGAAAACTTGTTTCCACAAATAATGAATTCTACCTTACTCTATTATAAGCAAACAGCTAAGTAGTTAAGTGTCACAGGGCCTCATGACAATGGTATAATCTCAAAAACTGACCAGAGAAGGAAAGCTTAACTCAGTTCTCACATCAGTTACATGAATTGCTCAGATGATCATTACATTCTTTAATTGTAATTTTTATTTAGTTGCTGTATCATGAATTGCAAAGTGTGCTAGAAACCTTCAAAACTTTGTTAAAACTCTAATTCCAAGACACGAGAATGGCTACCCATAACCTGCAGGGAGAAGAAGTATGTTAAAGTCAATTATTTTTTGATCCCCCATCTGACACGTGCTCATTTCTGCTGGGTCTCCAAGACCTTTTACACTACCTTCAGTAGTTGTGAATAAATTACAACCCTACAACATAACAGCAGAGTTGTTTTTTCCCCAGAATTGTCAGGTGAAGATGCAGCTGTTAGACATTGTTTAGATGTTTGGAGATAATTTGAGGAGGGAAAAGTGTTGACCCAGATACTTGAAATAAGCTTGGGCAGTGCATAATGTCTGGTTGTTCAGAACTATTAGTACAAAGTATAAAAATCTGTAGCTCAGGTTCAGCTGGAATCATGAGCAGCACCCTATAAAATTTCGTTAACACAGAAACCCAAAGACCTGAGAAAGACCAATGAATCCAGGCAGACTCCTATACAGGACTCCAGCAAAGATGGACATCCAATCCAAGGAACAGAAATGAAGTGTCCTAGGCAGTTTTATTTGGGGCTATGTCTCCAAATGAGAGCAACTCCTGAAACATTCATAAGGGATTCCAGTCCTAGTGCACAGTGGCAGATGAGTTTCTCAGGGGATAGATACCCCTAGGGCTGGCAAACACACTCCTGTCATGCAGCTTGGATCAAGACAGGTCTAGGAGGTCATCTCAGAACTCATACCAAGCATGTCTGAGCCTCCCAAGCCCTTTTAAGTAAAGCTTCCTGTATGTCTAAAGCTCTAACTGAATGTATACTCAGAAATGCTTTGGGCTCTCATGTTGAGCACTCCTCCATTCAAACCTCTCAAGGAGCTGCCAGCCCTGCCATGAGCACACTGAGCACTGCCACAGCTGAGTTTTACACCCAGCAGTGACTCCAGGCAGCTCATTCAGGGGCAAAGCTGCACGGCTCCAGGTCTTGCTCCCTCTTGTTCAGCAGCACACTGGTGCCACACAGCAATGCCTAACTTCCTGAGGCATGACTGATTATACAACATCCCTGTCTTTACTTGAATTTGCAGTTCTTAGCCTCAACATAAAAGAAAACCTATTACAGGGAACAAAACAGGCAGTTCTATTGTGTAATGCAGTACAACAGTCAGATATCTTGGCACAGATGTAACATGATTTACAATCCCAAAGAAAACGAGTGCACCATTGTTCAACCTAACACATTTTCTTGAAAGCAGCATTTCTATGTGATTTTTCTTGGACTGTATGAGCTTCACTATTTACACTAAAACTCTTTAAGGGAAAGCAATTTAATATTTGAAACACAACTGAGGCAGTGAAATGCCAACCACTGTAACTGTTGTGTGGGCCTTAAATATAAAATACAGTAACAGTTCTTAGGAAACTTGGTTGCATTTTATCCATTCTTATCAGAGTAATACAGACACACTAAGCTTCTTGTCTGCTACCCCAGAGCAGTGTAAGGTTGTTGGTAGACATTGGCAACCATTTCCCCAGCTAAAGGATTTTTTGAGTTCATGGTCACATCCTGGCCCTGAACTCTAATGGACCAAGGACCTCATGGCTATGTCTGAATTAGTTACAGAGGAGTATACTTATGATGAACAATAGTTTACAAACTCAATAAAAACAAGTATCTATCTCAATTATCATCTTTAGAAAAACATCTGCCTTCCATGCAAATCTGTGTGACTTCATGATTCTACATTAGAGTTCTCCTCACCTCCTCTTGCTGGTTAAAAACTCAATAGGATGCACAGAGAGAATTCACAGAATGCTGCTCAGCCTGTAGAGGGGAGTGGGGGTGTAGGCAGGCTGGTATTGCACTCACATTGGGAATAATGACCACCTTATGCACAGCCTGCACAAAAATTATGCAGCACTTCAGAGCCTGTTTCAAATATTTCAAAGAGTTCATTGTTTTGCTGACTCCTCCCTCAATCCCACTGTCCTCCAACATTTTAATGAGATTAGACATGACACAGAAAATTGCTGATGTGGGTAAGTAGCTATCTCTCTCCCATCCCTAATCTTAAAGATGTATTAAGTTGTTTATTTCTTTTTTAAAGTACTATTTATCTGAACACCAAGAGACAACGTCCAACTCCACCATATGCTTCTAAACAGTCATTTTGAATTTTGGCACTGAATCACAAATTCCTTATGATCAATTACAGGATCCTGTGGATTTACCTACTCACACAGAAGCATATCAATTTTCTTAAGTCTTTTATACAAAATACATGCACACACCATGTTGTTTCTGCCCCAACTGCTTCCTCTGCAATGGCTCAGTCTGTGAAGTGCCATAATTTAATAATTCTGTTTGTTTACACTACACACTATTCCTTTGAAAATACAACCTCTCAGTTTACAAAAAAAAAAAAAAAAAAAAAAAAAAAAAAAAAAAAAAAAAAAACAAAATTGCAGAGATTATACCCATATCAAAAGATTTTGAGGGCGATAACAATAACATCCTTTGATTTATTCCCCAAATCTGATACTGACTGAAAAATGCTGTTGACCTTCTGAGATTAGACCTGCTTGTACTGTGGTTTACATAAACAGTCCTTTTCAATTACTTGGTTTATGTTCAGATTACGAAATGTATTTGTTATAACTGAAATGTAATGCATCTACTGTATTTATTGATTTTCTCATATGTTTACTCAGGGCACTTTTACCCAGATGTTGCTGGTAAATGTAAAGATTGGCAGTGTACAACGATAAGAGGGAAGTTACTATTGTCAGTTTGGAGCAAAAACATCACTCAACTCAGAAGAACTGAAAATTTACACACAATTTCTTACTTACAAAATTTGAATAAAACACAGAAATTTGCATCTGAGTTTGTTGTAAGTGCAGTGGCTCCAGTGAAGTCCTCACTAACTATACTGATCTTCCAGATGTAGCTGCAGACTCTCTGGAAAGGCCATCAGCTCCATCTACAAGAGCTCTTGCACCTGCCTGTTTACCGAACTGGAAGAGAAAGAAATGCCAGCAAGTAGCTCTGGCTGCTTATGAGTGCAGATGATCAGTGACACATTCCATTACTAGCAGCAAAAACCAAAGACAAAGAAAGCTCCCAAGCTTCAGCAGCCTTGAATGCTAAAAGAAATCCCAAGCTGAAAACAGGAGAGTTTTCCAGCAATTAGGAAAGACAAAAAAACTATTTCTACAAAGGCCTACTGCAGTTCTTGTTCACTTGAAAACAGGTTTCCAGCATCCTGAATCACAGCTCCTGACCAGCCAAGGCACTCAGCGGAAATCATCCTACAAAACTCCACAGCCATTCTTTCTTTCACATTAAAAGCTATGAGAACTCAAGGATAAAAGCACAAAGATGAGTAAAACCATCATCACGACGACTATTATTGTAACCGATAAACAAATATGATTTGCAAGTGCACACAGTCAATACAAAGCAAGCCCTCAGCTTGGAAGAGTTCAGCTTGGCACAGCCAGCTTTATCAGGTGCTCACAGAACAAGCAAATTCTTCCTATCCTGCCCTAGGTGCAAAAACTGCTCTGTTCTGATTTTTATACCTTGAGCTACACTAACAGTTAAATGTTTCTCATATCCTAGTTACAGAAATGCGTAGTCCAAAATTCCATTTCACTGTTTGTAAAAGGTGAGATCCACCTTCCAGGCTTCCACCAGATGACACTGGCCTGCCTCCATGTTAACATTACCCTTTAGAAAAGCAGGAAGCTAAAGCCCCAAATATGTCCAATTTACACAAGTAACAAAGAATGTTCCATCAGCTTAAGATTTTCACTTAGCATTACCTCACACCCTGTGTGGTAGAGAAATACAAACATACTTCTGTTCCAAAGACTGATCCACCTCAAACACCAAACTTTCCCAGATAAAAAAACAGAAGTTGTTCTGCTATACAGGGAATTATGCTTGGAAGCCTAGCCTGCATGTTCTCAAAGTCAAGCTGAACAGTTTGCTACGTGAACTGCTGGGGAACCAGATAGCAAGAGCTACCACCACTAGCTTACCTACTAATTTTCCAAAACATCATTAATCCAGGCAAATAGAAGATGCCACAGGCATATAAGGAAAAAAAAAAAAAAAGGCAAAATACATTTAAAAAAAAAAAATCTTTCTGAGGAAAATGCCTTGCTTTATATAAACAATTCCAGGTCCAGAATAACGAGATGATGCCTTCACAATAAAAATTCAATAAATAAGTCAGTTCTTCCTAAGAGAGAGTGTGCCAATCAAGCAAAAACCCTGTTACAGAGAAGAACTGCCAGCAGTACAAGTTATTTTAGCTGACATGACTTCAGAGAAAGCCCACCATTCACCATCTGCTCTGGCACAAATTCTGAATGCAAAGAAAGTTTCCAACATCACTGATGAAAAGAAAGCAGTCAAGATGAAGAAGTTTTTGTTTTGCTGTTAAAAAGAACAAGCATCTAGGACAGCTCACATTTCAGCAAGAACAAACACAAAACATAAGTGCGCATTTCATAAAAATAATTACAGAGAATTACAGAAAAGCAGAGTGCAAGTGTAGGGAATATAATACAAAACAAAAACCTTTTAGAAATTTTGTATGAGAAGCAGGTGGATCACTTGACACTGGAGCTAAGAACTGTAAGGGAATCTAACCACATTCCAGAAATACATTAATGGAAGCAAACACCACAGAAAAAATGGAGCAGCCATCATGTCAAGGAGATCAGTGGCATAAAAAAAGAAGCTTTCAAACGTGAGCATCCATCTGGAAATCAGAGGTCTGAAGTCTGAAGAGAGCCTCTAAACAAAAACTACCAAGCACTCTTAATTCCTTTGAGAGGTTTGATGAGCTCCTGCAGGGGTTATACTAATGCTATGAGGACAGCAGATGAGATCATGCAGGTGGAATGAATTCCAATGCTATCCTCCACATTCCTATGATTTAGCCAATGAGTATAATGTACTTTCCCATTACACACCTAGGGAAAGCAATTACTTTCCCATTTCCTCCCTAATTTTGTCTAGCATAAAAAATACAAACAAACCACAAAAAACCTTCAGTAAGGGCAAAATATGAAACTTGCTAAGTGGCAGAAGATTAACTATTCTCCACAAAAATACAATCTGTTATTAAGGGTTAGAACTGTGTGGTCCATCACTATGACAAAGTTTAGACAAAAACAGATGAACATAATTAACATATTTATTTCTCCCCTATACAAAACACAAAGCCAGGATGTCACTGCAATTCATGAATGAGCAAAATATTGAGGGCACCTTTTTAATAGTCTGGAAAAATCCCTTACCAGTACTTTCTTAGACAAAAGCTGAGTAACAGATGGAGTTTTAATATTTCTCATGACACCAGATGATGCTCTCTGTGCAGTCGCGCACTCTAAAATAGTTACTTCAAAAAACTCTGGTCTGGGTTAAAAAAACGTTTATTTGTAATTTAATATCTATTATATTTTCTTCCTAAATGGAAGAAACCAACAAGGACAGTTTAAAAACCTCAAAATCCTAGGCAGCATGCTCAATACATACGAGGTAGGATTACTTCAACAAAAAGCCTTACTTATTTTTATGACCTTAGAAAACCATATAATTTCCAGACTTACTGTATATCCCTTCACTTTTAGAGATTTAACACTGATAAGCTTAGAACATTTCAACATTTCTGCTTTACTATAATCTCTTTTCTTTTTCCTCCCCACACAGCAATTTAAACAGAACCTATTTGTTAACCCATTTCAATTCCCTACCCCTTGAGACAGATAAAATACCCCATAGAAACCTGGGCTTGCTACAAACAACAGTGATTCCTCATAAAGCAGCTCAAAATTCATGCAAAGTTCAAGAACAAATCTTCACACATATCAGGTTATCTTTTTTCTTCATCCAATCAACTTCTGAATTCCTCTACAAATTACAGTATTTACTGCTAAGTAGATTCTTTGCTTAAATATTCCCTTCCATTTCCTTTTACAGTATCCTAAGTCAAGAGGAGTTGGGAATGGAAGATTTAGGAAAGGATTTTTATCAAACAAAAACCCTTTGAATGTTTTTCAGAAATTTCTACTCAAGATCCTATTTTACGTGGAAATGAGAAGTACAAACTACAAGTAGTGCATGGTTTTAGGAGTCTATTCATCACATTTACACAGGTATGCAGCTGGCAAAAACCTTAATAAGGGCACTACAGCAGTTTTCTAGCATCTATCATATTACCAGCAGATCAAAACAGCATTTATTTGAGAGCATTCAACCCACTTGCACAAAAACAGACAAACATTAGCCAAAGAAAGAAAAGAGAATCTCTGTTTGAGGGTCTCTCCTCCTCATCTGTGAATGCTTCAATTCCCACTGCCAGCATTGTACAGCCAGACAACAGAAGTATCCATCTCACCAGGCTAGAAAGCTTTAACAGTAATGCTGAGGTCTAATTCTTCCACTGCCAAAAAATTTATTTTACTAAATGTAGAGTGAGAGACAGAATAGTACTCCAAAACCTGGGTTTATTCACCTGAGTATAGTTTTATCACTTACGATTATGATCACTTATGTCCCTTCCAGACACACCTAATCAGCAAAAAACTGGGTATGTTAAGTACAACAGGAAAAGGCTCAAGAAGCCTTCATAGCACACCTTTTTACTCCGAACAAACAAACCCTTAGGGCACAGACCTCTAGAAAATGCAGATCAAACAAAACACATTTTGTCTTTGAACTTCCACCAATTGTTACTCAGTCTAAGTGACCTTCCAGAGCCTAGACAAGATATCTCTAGCTCTAAACATATACTGTATATATGTTTACAATAATGTCTATAAAAGATACTTAGGCAAAGATTTTTCACTCACCGTCACAGACTTCAGAGTCATCCCGTGGTAAGTGCCCATGGTGTCAATCTTGAAGCCTTCCGTTTCTGCAAAGAAAAAGAAGCCTCCTGTAAATCCTTGTGAACACAGCAGTGTCATGTCTAAATGGACAAGACTGGAGATCTCTCTGAAGCTATTTTGCCAAAGAACACACCTTGCTGCTGGTGGTTTAGGTTCTGTTCCCAGTACAAAACCTAGGTTGTCACTAGGAAATCTGCTTTCTTTAGACAGAGGTCTAAAGTTTGGTATTGCTGTTTCTCTAACCAGGGTAAGCTTTTCCTGCTGCAAGGAATAATTGAAAGCACTTCACAGAAAGGCTATAAACCCAAATCTTCGTGAGAATATGTTACAACTTGCATGAGGTCTCAGAAATTCTCCTCACTACAAGATGGAGAAGCCACATTTCATATTCCCACAATACATTATAATGCAACATATTAAACTTGTATTAATGGAAAAAAATACCTAAGAAACAGATTTACATGCCAACTAAAAAATGTGGCCCTTTTCCTTGATTAATTCACTTCTGCAGTGCTGAAGAGCAACACTGTCATTGTCATAGGATACAGAGCACCCAATCTGCATAAATAAACAATACCAGAATACAGGGTATAAAAAAAGGGTGTCTTGGGGTGGGTTTTTTAATTAGTTTTAATTAGATTGAAGTTATGCTAAGTGCCAGAAGCCTGCAGCTGCCCAATGACTAAACACGCTGTCAGTAGCCTATTGGCTTTTGGAAACTCCTTCCCTGTCCCCCTATTCTCAGGCTTTAAGATCAAAGTCAGCACCTGAATAGTGAGTGCCACAAGGTCTCCAAAAGAAAACCCTTTTTCTGTTGTAAACTCCCTAGGTTCATGCATCTAAAACCAGCTGATCCCATCACCAAACCATCCAAACAATTCCTACGTAAAATGGCATGATAATCACCACTCAAACCACAATAAAGAAACATTTGTCTACATCTAAGCAACTTTTGGGCTATTTCAACTAGACTTGAGTAAAGGTAACTGATACCATGCAGAAACAGCTATTTGGAACTGGTATGTTTTCATCATTTCTTATGCCCTCTTCATTTTGTGCACCAGCACAAAATTGCAATAAATGAAGAAATAAGGCAGAACCAAAGCACAGCTCCCACCTACACCTAATTGAAGTCCAAGCAAAATATTGAATTTTCAAAAGTTTCTTGATCTCATCGTGACTAAGTTAACTTAAACTGAAACCCAGACAACCCTGAAAGCAATGCACATGATCTCGGAAACATCTGTGGCTGCTCATCCTTTCTTCCTTAGATGAGGAAGATCATCAGGCACTCAAAGGAAATGAGGCAGAAATTGCCAGTGCCTATAAAAATATACATCAGGGTTTGGAACTTAGCATGCTCCTCTCACCTGAGAGACAGCTATCTACTTACTGAAAAGTTTGGGGTTTCACCTTCTGTCCCCTCACTCCCAGTGTCACTGACCATGGTTTGTTTTTGTCACCTCAGTTGCAGCTCTTCTTCAGCTTCACCCCTCCCCTTCTGCCAGATTAACATTACAGATATAGTTCTGAGAAAGTAAAATGCAGGTACAGACAGGAATGAATCCAGTCCTTCCTACCAAAAAAAAAAAAGAAAAAACAAAGAAAGCAGCCTAGCCTCTGTATATAAATTGACATTGCCTTCCTATATAAATTGATAGGCCTTCCCACCCTTCCCCTCAATCCCAAGCTGTAACTATGCCTTGAGTCTTAGCTCAGAGGTCACACCACTGAACTTGAGCTGAGGATGGTCAAGATGTGACAGCACAAACACTTCCATGGAGAACAGTCTCTGACTATATAGGTTACTGCCACAGGGCAGGGAGCATGTTACTATTTCAGGTGGTGCCAGGAGCCTTGCAGAATACTTGACAGAAATCCCTAAGTTGAAGGGATGCTTTTGCTGACTTGGAGTGACATAAATCAGGTGTGTCAACCTAGGCTGACAGTTTATGAATTTCAGAACACCACCACCAGAAGAACCTTTATCCTTTCCAGACTGGAAAAGATATCCTATTATGGGTTCCTCATGCCTGTGACACAGAGCATTTCCAGCTATTTTGGTTAAATGTTCTTTCCAAAGAATAGAGACACCCCATAGGAAGAACAGCACAGCACTATCCTCTGTTGTGCCTGTCCTGCTGTGGCTTCTTCCCTCTCAGCACAAATCCTGACTTTGTAATTAGTTCTCCATGTTTGTTCCTTGTCTCCATCAGCATTGCAAAGGGAATAAAGGCCCACAAAGCCAGCAGTACAGTTAGAAAGTACATCAAAAAGGAGAGAAGCACCTGGCAGGGAACAAATCTCTGCTCAACTGCCACTGGTTTCATCTTTTACAAAGTCTTCCCAAGTCTCTCATAAAATCTGTCCTGGTTCATTTAATGAGCCACGTGAGCCACAAACCACAGCTCTGGCACTCACCAGCTTCCTGCTCCCAGCCTTGTTCTGACCCTTCTTTCTGGCAGGAGAAGTAAATAACTTGGATGAAGAGCCACTTGTTGCCTCCAGCAAACTCCAGTTTCCTGCCTGATGAATGTTCCCAGCAGCTACATCAGAGTCCCAGCACTATTTAGAAGCCACTCAGGTAGCAAATAAAAGAGTTCTGAATACTAGCAAATAATGGCATAGTAGCTGTACTAATTCAAACACAAGGCATGTTAATTGGTCAGTCTAGGTAGCCACATTCATTCCTGCAAACAGTTACTGCAGCCTCTACAAGAGCTGCGCAGGGCCCACGCTCTGCTGTCTGCAGCAGGGTGGCATGTGTAGAAGAAACCACCTCCCAAACTGCCCACCTGCTCTCCAATTTCCTGCCTCAAACTCTCAAGCAACTGGTGAATTAGACGGCACATCTCCAGCTTCCAGAGGGCCATAGCAAATCCCTCTGAAGCACTGACACAATGCCCAGAACACAGCTTTATTGATTCAATCCTCACACACCATGTGCTATTGCACCTGTCAGCCAATCACTTCTCTTACACAAATAAGCTTTGCCAGAAGCAAGAGCCCTGCCCCTCGCACTCCATTTTTTAAGCTCTCAATAGTTTATACACTTGGGCACATCCAGCAGCACTCTCAGCTCCACTCACTGTGCACAGCATGGACAAAGCAGGAAACAAATGTTTCCAGGTCAGGGATTCCAGAGCTCCAGCTTCACTCCCACTTCAAAAATTGCAAGGGGTGTCAGCCAGGTTAATGCTGTAAAAGATATTCAAGGAGTAGGCTAGAAAGCAGAGGCACTTCTTCCACATTATTCTCCAAGGCCAGGGTCTGACCCTGATACAGGTGCTCAAAAGCAGACCTGGGATACGAGAGGAACCATAGCAAAGAGGAGAAAAGAGCTCGACCTCAGCCCCCATCAGCACAAACGCTCTGCCACACCCTCCAAGAACACAACAGCAACCTCTCCTCTCTCTCCCAAAGCAGCTCCAGCCTGTGCTGCTGAGTCACGAGATGAAATAGTAATACTTAGCCAAGAATTAGTTTATAACTCCAGCTTCAAAATCCCAGCTTCACTGGTAGTAATAGAAGCAGTGGAAATTATAAACTATCTACTAAGAAAAGGGTGTTAAAGAAAAAAGAGCCTCATTAAATAAAGGTACCATGATATTAAGATTTTGGACCCTTGTTTTTAAGCTTGGAATTTGATGCAGAACAAGTATTTAAAAACTTACTTGAGGGTCTTCAGTACCCTGTGACTTTTCAATATAATTACTACCAAGTTATGTCATACATACTCTTTAGGCAAAATGCAGTCCATATTAAATGCTTCACTCACAGGTCTAGCACTAAGGAGTACAGAATGTCAGCAAAGCTCAACAATAATTTTGCCATGAAAAACTGTACTGAGACCTTTTGTATGCCAAATACAATCAATTTTAGAAACATGCATTGTTAAAAACAGCGACACCAACAGATGCCTTAAAACTACATCTTGACAGACTAAAACATAATAACTAGAACTGAATAAACAACTCTAAGGTTTCAAAAACATAACCTATCACCACGGGTCACTGCATTCAGTCCTTTTATTATGGTCACAGTTTCTCAGTTCCATGACCCAAAGACTGGTAAAAGAAACAAACATTTCCAGTGTGGTTCATCACAAGTTACCTTTCCACGATCCCCATGCAGCAATCTGAGGGGCTTTTCCTATTGAAAATAACTAGACCTGGAAATGAAAATATGCACGCTAATGCATCAGCTTTTTGGAGTGATATTTTCCATCAGCACTTGGGTGCAGTTCCATTTCATTGCATATAAGTATTAACGCTCAGAGTGCCTTCTGTTTGCTTTAAGCCACTGCTCCACATCCATCTAGGTCACTCTGCATTTTGATGAGCTGCACCTTCTGCAGCTCAAGTAATCCAATCCTGTTACGAACTTGAGCTCTGATACATTACCAAAAGAATAAAAGCTTGAAAACTACTCAAATTAACCTGAATTTCTGGAAGGAAGTCAAGGGAAATAAAAACAGAACAAAGAGCATGTCTCAGACACTGAAGAGCTCAAGTTAAAGACTTGCTTTGAATTGTGGATGAATAAGAGTGAATAACCACTTCTTTTTTCAGCTGTATACTCCTCAAGCCCCAGATAGAAACAGACTGCCTGGAAATGATTCACTAACCCACTCCACAGCCCCAGTAATTTAATCCCTGACACCAAATGTCACTGCATGAGAGTTTTCTGAGCACTCCTTTACTGTACTGTATCCCAACAAGTGTCACACCTAAATTTCCAAGTTACACTAATTACTTCATACTTTCTCTGTACAGTTCATATCCAGCAGCTCTGTAATAATCTTACCAGTAATTAACACCAACATCTTAAGTTTCTCACAGTTAAAAGCAATTTATGTGTGTTTTCCAGCACAGAAGTCAATGTAGAGTGCTAAAAGTTTTTAAACTAGTTGGTCACACCAAGCCAGAAAATACAGATAGAAGGTTCTGAAGTTTAGACTTAGTTAAACTTTTATTTATTGCATTCACTTTAAGATTTATATGACTCTTATTTTTTTCCCTAACAGAGAATATGTGCAAGAGATGCACATTTGGATAAAGAATGCATTCTATCTCCTGCTACCAATTCTGCTCTCCCTGTGTAAAAAGATATCACACAATTTAAAACAAAGTAACTTATAATGAGAAATGCTTTATAAAGAAACTATCTTAACAATGTATACCAGAAAGAAACAAAATGTTATGGTCCAGTCACCTCAAATATAATAACTTAATAGTGTTGTGTTCCCTGGGCTTAGCACTTAGGACTGATTGAAAACCAGACAAACTCTGGGAAATGGCAGCTGTGTCTGAAAATCCAATAAAGTTATAAATAAAACATAAAATGACAATAGAAAGGAGTCAACAGCAAACTTTGCTGAAGGAAACACTTGAACACAGTCAAGAATATTCTCTTCACCATCATGGACTGATATCACACAGCAAGACTCTGATTTACACTAAATAGGACTGAATATTGCTGGAGGCTTTGGGGGTTTCAGCAACAATTGGCTTCTACTATGTTGAAACTTTGAGAACAACAAGAACACTCCTGGAATAAAGCCTTGAAGTCCTAACCTTGGAGCAGCACAGGGAAACTTGACTTTGCCATCTATACTGAGAGATGCACTCAATGGGTCACAAAAATGTTCAAGACTACCATCCCAGCACTACTGCACACTTGGACTACAGAACAAACAGGAAAAGATGTTCTGAGGTAAAGCTACCCAAGAAAATGGGGGAAAAACAAGGTATAGCATCCAAAACACACATATCAATAATATGCATTTAAATATCAAACATTATGGCACACAGGAGTGAACACAAAATAAGCTCCCAAAGCATCAAATGGCATTGGAGCACAGGATTTCTAAATCCTGAAAAAGATTTTTAAATTATGTTTTTCAAGAAGGTATGACAAACTGCAGTTTGAAAAAATACCCCCAATTGTAAAGATGATAAAGTGTAAAAAAACCACTCAAGTGAGTAAAATGAAGAAAAGGAATAGGACTACCAAGGTAAAAGCAGAGAAGTTTAGCACAGGATGGAGCTCTGTGCTGTTGAACAGAAGATACCATCACTAACTGCCAGCATGACAGAAACCAAAGCAGGAAGGAAACAGCACCCAAGGAAAGTGATTGCAAACAGTTCACCTCCTCACCTCAAAAACATTTGAGCAGTTGGGCAGGATGGCTGCCCTGCCAAGCAACATGTTCTTCTACTTTCCATGTGGAAATATCCAGGATGTGCAATTCCTACTGCAAACAACATTCTAATGCATCACAGAACTTGAAGAATGTCAAAGGAAAAGTTTCTCTGTCCTGCCTGACCATAGCTGCAGGAACAAGACCCTGCTGGACAAAAGGTGACCAAGCCCTGTCCCTGGGCTGCTGAGGAGTTCCTCTGACTGCACATGGAACTCACTGTTTGCTCTTCAAGAGCAGCACAATTGCCACCCCCTCACACTGACTATTCAACCACTCTAGCAGTAAAGCCTGTCCCATCTGGCATAAAAATTTTGAGTTAGTCTACCACAGAGGCATCCCAATACACTGCATCAGAAATAATGATCCATCACAAGGAGCAGAGAAATTTGGCTGCAACTCAACAGCTTACTTTATACATGTTAAAATTCCTAAGTTTACTCTCTTAGCTCTACAAGCTTTGAATTTCTTACGCTAAGGACAAAACAGCTAATGGAAAAACTGTGTATTCAAGCACACATAGTCAAAGAAAAACAGTTCACCTCTTTGCTGCCTAAACTTTAAATACTGTAGTATCATACAAAACTGAATATAGGCAATATGCTACAATCCTGCTACAACTGGAAGAGGACCACTGTGAACCCTTCCTAGGATTTCAGTACCTCTGAGAAAAGAGCAAACAGGTGAGACACAAAGAAAAAAGCCTAGAGCCATTGCCTTCTGGCTTTGTTTCCATCTTTAGCCAAAGCCACCATGCCCATTGTTATAAAAATCACACACACCTGCCTTCCACAATTTGTAGCCAACCACAGGCAGTCACAGAGGGCAAGGTGTGGAAACGCTTCAGAATGGCAGAAATCTGTAGGATTCAACCTTATCACAGGTGTTATCCATCATTACTAAATAAATGTGGATACAATGACATACAGACTGCCAGTTATTACCCTTTGAACTTCAACAGTTTTTCCTTCAGAATTCTTTCCCTGAAGTCCCAATACTGCAATCTTTCCATAAAGATGCGTAATTCTTACTAGACTTAAAGTAAAAAAACAGTTTAATAGAAATTTAAAAAAGCCTTATTTTTATTGATAACTATTTCTGCTCGTAGTCTCACTTCTATATTGAATATTTGGGAGCCAGAGCTTCAGTTTGAGGGCAGCTAAATTAAAGATCCCATAAGGGATGAGTTCACTTGTGACAGAGCTGCAAGTGATGTGCATCATTCAATTCTAAGCAAATGGCATTATCAGTGCATTAATGCTAAATTTTGACAGGAAAACCACAAATTAAAAGTTCATCATTTTACAGTAGAAAATCCTAGAAGTAAATGAGATATTTGCTATTTTCTCAAGTTAATGTGAAGCCAAAGAAGATCTGAAATATCTCTAGGTCCTCTCCTAAGAAATCCAGATGTTAATTACTAATTCTATGTAACTTCCATAAGTGATGTACCAATACATTTCATAAGTCAATCTCATGTTTAAAATACCTTTTTTCCAACACCTCATTTTTATTTCCAGTGCTAGCCTACACGTAGCTAACTTGGTATTCTTAACCTATGTATTTCTTTAAATATCCTTAGAAACCTGAAATAGAAAATTAACTTTGTGTGACTACACCAAATATAAGTAACCAGAAAGTTAAGGCAGATAAACACACTCTAGAATGAAGCGTGACAGTGAGTTAGGCAGGTAGAATATGACCACATCACAAAAAAATCTTTCAGCTGGAACAATTGCTGCAGTCCAGTCAATCCCATTTCAGCACCAGGAGAAACCCCAACACCACATCCTCAGAGTCACACAACACTGAAATGGATCTTTCACCATTGCTAATTACAGACAATCTTTTTTTCCCCCATCAGTGATTTGACCTCATCTCTGCTTTTTGCTCAGAAGTTTGCACATTAAGCTCACACTGATGAGCTGCTCCATAAATTCTTCTGGGTTCTTCTTTCCTACCATGCAAAACTTGTTATTTCCTTGTTCCCTCCGGAACAACACATATGTGGTAAAAGAAATCCACCCAATCGGTTCAGGACAGATGTTTTCTGCAGGGCTCCTGACCAGAACCATGTCATTTTGGCAGCTAGAAGGACTCAGACCATCCCTGTACCTGAGCTTCTCATTGTAAAAGCGTCCACAATGAATTACAGGCTTTGCTACATTTGAACTGTTAGACTTGACCATTAATTTCTTGCTCTGCCTCTTGTTTATTTCACACTGTCCAGTTTAGATATTTACTACTTTTAAATCTTTACAGAAAATGGTATTAAAAGGAAAACTATTTGGCAGATAGATGAGTTTTGAAGGTTTAAGATACTAACAGAAAGATACTGAGTAAGGACTAGCAAAAATATTCATGGAAGGGTTGGTTTACCTTTAAATTTTTTGTTTCTTTCCCAAATTGCCTTGGCTTTTCTTGAGACAATTCATTCATCACAGAAGCTATTTTAGATTATTTTTCAGTGCTGAAAAAGCTACCAAACATCCTGCTTTGGCTTTTTTCTCCACCCCACCATGCAACTGACAATGAGCAATAGTAAATAAAACCAGTGCACTGAATTATAAGTATATGGAGGCCAACGGGGAACAGACTTCAAGAGGATATAATACAGTATCTGAACAAATTTCCCATAGGAAGTTTCATACACAAACAAACACCCCCACAGAAGCATAAAGGATGCATTCACATGTAAATGCATTTTTACAAAACCTTTTTTTTAATTTAAGTCATTTCAGAGATGAGTTGGCTACCGTTTCCCTAAACAAAAAATGGTAACTTGGACAAAGCCAAATATTCTGAAAAATACAAGTAGAATTGTTCACCTACAGTTTAAAATGGCATTTAGCAGCATATAAGTCCCTGCAGACAGAATAGAAAGACATTAAAAACATTGAGCCCTTATAAACACGGGAAGTTTCATTAAAGAGGAAAATTATTTTGTTTGAGAACTAGGAGAACGAGGCAATTCAGAAGTGTAACAAAATTTGCATGACCTCCTGCAAGAAGCACAAAACCATCCAAGCACAACAAACACAAGATTGCAAAATAAAACCACAGCAAGACATAAAAGTGAAGTAACTGAACTTGTGCTGAAAACAGGATTAAAAAAGCAATGGAGACAGGAGAAAAACTGCATTAGAAAGACAATCATCACTCAAGTTCAATGTTCACCATTTTAAAACTGGTGAGAATTTTCAATATTGTAGATTGTTTCCATATCCTCTCCAGAAGGGAGCTTGTGTTTTTGCACTGCTGTTCCCAGTTTGTTTTCTAATTTAAATAGACACAACCAGATAATATTTACTGGAGACAACTTTTAGAGTAATTGTGATTGTTTTAGGATAGGGAATCTGTTACATCTTATGCATCTGACAGTTATCCTTGCACTTGTGCTTGTTTATTAATTGCACAGGACCCCTAAACACTTTTTTCCCCAACAAGTTCTGGTGTTAAGCCTTCAGATTGCTTCCTAAGAGGTAGAAATAATTTCTACAAAATAATATGTTTGGATTTTAATACTTGAAAAGCTATCTTGAGGCATAGTTGCAGCTCTTCTTCTGTCTTTTCATAGGTTTGTGAAATAATAGCAGAAAAAAATTCCCTAATATGAACTTTATGTCTTGCCAGTTTGGGTTCTTTTTTTTTTGAAAAAGCATTGCATTCAACTTACCCTCTTTGCCTTTAAATCTTTCCTGATCATATCTGTTGTAGGCAGCTGGAATGGGTTGCTTATTTCGCAAAGTAGGATCCTAAAACAGTTAAATAACATTTGTAAAACATACTGAAAGGTATTTGATGGTTTTTGAATTTCATGAAGACTTACTCAGAACTACTCAAGAGTATAAAACCAGCTCATTTTTGTAGGAGTTTCAATGCATTTGAAAATTTCTGATGTTTCCATTCAATGTCCACTTACAGTCATACAGAAACGGAGTTTAGTACTGATTTCAAAGAGAACAACCTGAGGCAAAACTAAAATAACAAACAGTAACAAACTACATTACTAAATCTCTACTGGGTTTTTGTTATACTTAAAGAATTAGTGAGGAAAAAAACATCAACTGACAATTCATGACTAAGGCCTCAGCCACACAAAATTTCCCTTGTCAGCCTGATTAAGATAAAATTTTGCTAAACACAATAAATAAAAACAAGTTTCGAGGAAAAAAGGCATTCTGGGGAAAAAGATTTTATAAAGTACCAATCTAGAAGCACACTCAATACCAATTCAGTCCTTTTTGTGGATTGGCTTAGTTATGTATTCACACCTATTCTGAGTGGGACATTTGAATAATGTCATGCACAATGTAAGAAATTGAACACAAAGCAAATATTTACATGTTGGAATTCATCTTGCTATTTAGATTTAGTTCTTTGTTAAATGCAGTAGCAGCAAAAACAAAACACAGTATGATCAAACAGCTTTTAGAGCAGACCACCACCATGTTCAAAGATGTTTTAGGTTTAATAGAACACAACAGTAAACACCACAATAATAAACAAATCCTGTCTAATACCTAGATAGAAGTAAACAATACAGCTCTAAGTCTGTCCTGATTTATTACAGGCAAAAGAAAGCTGGTTCGAGCTGTTCCCACTCATGAGTCATGCTCCAGATTCTTAAACATTTGCTACCCTATCTGTCAGGAAAGCAGCAAAACACTTCATTTGAAATGGCAGCACTCTCATGGAATACATTTTTTGCAAATAGATGCAGCATGTGGCTAATGCCTGATAGATGCAGAAGCTGGCACTAGCAGATTAATCTCTCAGTAACAAGAGCATATTGTACTAATTAAACTAATATATTCAACTCTTTAAAAGCCAATAAATGCAACTTAAGTCAAAGAATAGCTGAGAAGTTATCCTTGAAAAACGTGCATTTTTTGGAAGTAAACCAAACAATTGTGTATGTAATACTTGAAGACCCTGTACTGTCACTTTTGGTGTCCCAGACCTCATGCTCAGCCAAACACTGCTCTTACCGTTGGTGCTGTGTTCGGTGCAGGTCTCTGCTCAGGTGCTCGGCCTTCTTCTCTGGCTTTAACTGATTGAAGTATTGCAAAAATATTCTTGGCAAAGTTCTGAAAGAGATATCAGGTACCTTACTGACCATCTGCATTTCACATAACAACCATCCAGGTAGAAGGGTTAATTTGGTTAACTTATGTTTCACCGAAAACCAAAACTGGTGCACCAGTTTTCTAAATAGCTGATTCCTGACCCCTTTTCTGTGACAGGATCCAGATAAAAAACAAGGTTTTCACGCATCATTGCTACTCCCTATTCTTCAAGGCCCACACCTGCTAAATCTAACTAGCTTCACTACATCACAAGGTAAACCAAAATCTTCTCAAAGCACTTGTAAGCTATAAGGTACAGAGTTAAGTGTACACAATGTCTCTTTACTAATGTCAGTTATCACTAATGGTTCATAAGCAAAAGAAACCTTTTATCAATCAGGGAAAACAGCTTTTTTTTTTTTTTTTAACTGGTTCAGAATAATATGAAGTACTCACAAAATGCTAACACTGTTCCAGAGTATTGTGTATTAACACTGAAGTGGTTAACACTACTGGTATCATGAAATAAACAGATTAATTACAAAACAAAGACTTCTGGGGTGAATTTTGTAGAAATCATTTAGAGAAATGTGCTGCAAAGCTTCCCTAAGCCTACTCACTTGACCTCAGTGAACATCTTGTCAACCCACTGCAAGCCACCAAGGGCAGGAACTGGAAAACCACCAGAAACCACTTAACAAAGGCATAGCCCTGAGCAAACCCAGTTCTTTTGACAAAGTCTGAAAGAACTCACACAAAACTGTATTTAAAGTTCTTTTCAGTCAAAAAAAACCCGGGTAAAAAAAACTTTCAAGAGCTGCAAGCCATGCACCTATCAATTATATGAGGATACTCCCAAACTGTGGCCTGGGCATCACATCAGTCACAATTCTTGTCATTGCTGCGCTTTATCACACACTGTCTCTAGGAAACAAGGCTACTCCATCTTCTGAAACTCACAAGAAGGAACTAATTAACAGAAGGAGCAATGTTATAAGAATGATTATCCATTCAGAAGCAAAATCTTCAAGTCAGAAGGAATTTACAACCAACACTCACATCCATATTTTACTCATAAAACCCACAGTTAACATGGTCTTAAAGAAAAGCTCAACTCCTAATGATAAACTTTTCAAATACCTTTAAACATATGGGATTTTAATAGCCTTAAATTGCACATCCTGGACCAAACTCAGTAAAAGAACCCACAAGATTCTTCTCCTAGCTGCTGAAAACAAGCCACTAATAAGCATGGAATCAGAAGTGTTCTTGCTGATGTCTTTTTTCCACAGCGTGGAAATGCAAGTGCCCCAGGGCCACAGCTAATGGCTGCTTGGAAGGGGAGAAAACCAGCAGTGTTTTAACAAGCACTCAAACTAACATCATCTTCTTGCTGGTCACTGGCTTGGTCAGGGATATGGGATTATATTACTGTCACAGAAAAATGATTGAGCAGGAAGCCCACTGCATGTACCAGCTGATTTGTAAAGCCCTGCAGAGCTGAAGACTGCTAGGTTTTCTTGTTCATCCCTTCAGAGATCTGATTATGAATATTCATTAGCTTCTGCCCTAGATTTAGTTAAACTTAATAATCAAGTGAAACATTTTTACTACAAAAGATTCTGATTTGGGGGACAGAGAAGAAAAGAAGAGGTGGGGGGAAAAAAAACGCCAAATATCAAAATACTTGTTTCTCTGCACAGATGCTCTACCCCTTGCCAACACAGTGACTAATATACACCAAATCAAGTTACTATCATCGGTGATGATTCAATGGCAGGATATTTGTGGAGAAATTCCAGGGCCAGTCAGATCAGGTTGCTCTGATGAGGAAGGCTTAATGTAGTCACATCACTAACTAAATTTCTTTTGCAATAAAAGTATTTCCATCATAATATATCACAGTTTATTCTAAAAAATTGCAGTCTTTAATTTCTGTAAGTCACCATAATCCTAATTCTCATTATCAAAGACTTCTAGTCACTACAGCAGCTTTATCATGCTAGCAAAAATATTTTTCTAATAGCGATCATCAAGGATAAATATTGATTTCAGCTTCATTAAAAACAATTCTAGAGGAAAAAAAAATTAAGAAAAATATACTTCATGTCTATCATCTGACAAAAATAAAACCTTAAATCTAACATGTAAAACTAGAAGTATATACCCTGTTACACAATATGGCTTGCACTGCTTAAAAACTTTCCTATAGCTAAGTTGTAACCAATTTTTTTAAATCAGATTTACACTCTGGTGTTTCACTGCAGACAAAGAGGAGTCTAAGAAAAAACATACAAATTTGAAAAAAAACTTTTATTTGAACTGACAGTAAGGATTTCTTGGATGTGCATCCCAGGAAAATCAAGAGCTGCTGAATGCTGTAAACATTGTCCAGACAGAGTAGGGCTGGAGAAGGAAGACTGAGCCCCAACTACATTGCTGTACACATTTGCTTAATATGCTGAGACATACTGCTAAATCCTTTACAGCCACTGGCAGAGGGAAAGGCATGATGCTGTGCCAAAAAGGCAATATTCCTATCACACATTTTCAATAATTCCTATATATGGCATGACAAGAAAAATGAAAACAGCATTGAGATGGTTTCATAAAAGTACAGCAGAAATTAAAACACTGCTCATAAGGAACATGAAGTGATAAACTGTATATTCAAAAGAAAATATTTTGCACGTCTAAAATTAAAGAATATATTTAAATCTGAAATTCAAATCAAAAAAGTAAAAAAATTATTTAAGGCATCACTCTATGACTCAGAATATGTATCTTCAATTTGCAAACTGCTCCACAACTTGGAAGTTGATTTTCTCTTCTCCCTGCTCTTGTAATTCACTCTGCAGGGACTCACAGTACCCCTCTAACTGTTCTCTGCACACTTTTGTCTAGGCAAGCCATGCTGGGGCACACAACAAGCTCGCTGTCACAGGAGATTGGGGATGAACCTCCTGAATAAATAGGTGTTTGTGATCCTCCCTTCAGGACAACGGCAGTTTAATAAATACAATTACACTACTGGAATTTATATTGCTAAACAACTGAGAGCAGAGCACATGATGTCTTTGTCAAGGTTCAGGTCAGGGAGCCTACAAAAAGAAAAATTACAAAATTGAACTTGATACTAACTGTTGGGAGAAAAAAATAAAAATCAGACACTCCTTTCACAAAAAGTTCATCTGGGCATTTCTTTGTGTTCCTCTCAAAAAGTTAAGCGTGTATTACTAAAGCTGAACTAAAAACATAGCTATGAGGTGATTTGCTCCCTGCATAGCTGTGGACTATGCTCCCTGTACAGCTCCCTGTATTTGTGGACTATGTGTTCAGTAAAAAAGGACAGTTTTCACTTGTTCTATGTTATCTTCACTAAATTTTTACAACAAGAGTATTATATGAAAGACAGCTGAAACATTTAATCTGAAATGCTAATTCAGAAGTGTAAAAGAGCAGCAACACTGGAAATGTCTGAAGATACAGTACAGCATAAAATCTCAAAAGTCCCAATCCCCCTGATCCTTAATCCTAGTTTATTTCTCCTATGAATGCAGCCTATGGAAATACATATTTTTTAATAGTGTTTAAAGAATTACTTTATAGCTGACCTAAATATTCTTTCAGGAAACATAAAGCTTTATTATACAGATTTTTGGGTTGAATTCAAGGCACATATAGACAAAACAAGATTTATTATTGCTCAAAATAAATACAAATTTTAAACTCTGGCCCATCTTTGCTTTAAATGCAACATTCAAAATGTTTGCAGTAGTGCCTGACAGCAATAAAAGAACCTGCCTGGTTTTACTAAGGAAGCCAGTCCTGCATGAACTGGAGTTTGGGTGTTCAAGCTGTCCCATGATTTTTGTGCACAGCCACTCCAAACTCACCCTCCTGCTCCACCTGAAGGACTAATGAGGACACCAGTTGCTATTAGCCTGGCACATCTTCACTTTTTCAATTTGCTATTGAAGTCCCACCGCTGTGAATTTCAAGAAGGTGAGACAATTCTGCCACCTAGAGCCCACACATAAAGATGCTTTTACAATCAATTTCTTTTAAAATACTCAAAATTTTACTCTCAGAGCTCGTAGTTGTCTTAACTGATTAAAATACTTTTCAAATATTATAAGTCTTGCTTCAAAATTGTTTTTCCAGCTGAATTAAATTACTGGAACTTGAATTACAACTGTAGTGTAAACCTGCTCACAGGTGACTTCACTAGTAAGAATGGTTAAGAGTCAGCAGAACAAAAATACGAGAAATGAAAGTAACTGAAAACATGGTTTCTCACATTTACTTCAAATACAGTAGTTACTTACTGTGAAAAGCATCAAACCTATGAAGAAAACACATTAATTTTAAACATAAAACATGCAAGTACTAACTGTAATAGTAATATTTTGCAGGTGGTAACAACAAAGCTAAAAACATGACCACCACAAAGGTGAGCTATATATGTAGAAAAAAAAAAAACACTTCTGCTCTTTAATTCTTGCGCACAAGAATACAGAACACCACAAAATAACAACTTGTGGAATAGTTCAGATGCTGTATTAGATAAATTTGCAGTTGTGGGTTACATCCAAGGTAAATGCCACACAGCAGGAAAATGCCAATCCCTCCAGCTAGGTCAGCTATAAACTCCAATCATCCTACTCAGTTCTGGTCTTCTCTCACCATGCACACAAAAATACCCAGAAGCTGGGGGTGGCACAGTAGGGAAATAAAAAGCAGCATTATCAAATTTAATACATAAAACTCAGAGTCAACTGCTATGAAATTAAGTTGGGAGACAGAAGTCTATTCCCTTCTATATTAACATCTTTTGTCATGGATAACAATACATTGGGCATCAAGTAACTTTCCCAAAGAAAAGTACAGATAACTAGTACATTACAGCAGGTCTACAATAACTAAAGATAATAAAAGCTAAAAAAGTATGAAGGCTTAAAAAACAAAATTGTTTAATTAATTAAATTACTTGTAATTTAAGATTTCCACGCTTTCAAAACAAAACTTCAGAAAATGTGCTGGATAGCCCAGATTAAGTCTTTCACATAAGAACAGAGGATAAATAAATATAAGGATTAAGGCAGGAAAACATTTTATTTGATTCCGGCTTAGTTCACGTCTTATTAGAGAGAAAAAAAAGAAAAATTTTATATGAAGAAGAAAGCCGCAATTTAGAATATTTTCTAAAAATTTTTGTCTGTTTTAACCAGGGAAGGTATAAATATCCAGACTGCAAGAAAATAAAATTCAGTCTGTAGCAGTGAAGCAACAGGGAGAAAAAAAACCAGACCATTGTACAACATTTCAACCTTGACCTTGTAAGTAAATACACTTACAAAAAGATACAAATTCATGATGTAAAGGTTATGAAAATAGAGAGACTCAGCTCCACCTAACTCTGATCCCATACCAGGTCTCAGCAGTTTTTCCATTATAAACAGTAACCTGCAGAAAGAGCCCACATCCCATCATTCTTAAATTTTATGCACACCTAACTCCATTGGAAATATGCATACCTCAAAAGCCAATTTCTCCTTTCCAACTCTCATGGTTCTACGTCAGTGCTTCTCCCTGGACTGTCTCCAGGCAGGCAATAATGTTAAGATACCACACTGGTCACTCTGGACTCCCAGTGCCCAGCAATGTCTTCAGAAGATTTACACAAGGTTCAGGGAGGAGAAAATATTTACAGATATGCTAAAAGCTGAGAAATGCACCAAAGCAGCAGCTGGGCCAGCTGCTCAGAGATGTGAAAATGTGTCTGCCTGGACACTGCACCTACATCAGGAGTGTGCACCTACTGTTCCACTTCTCAGCTGAAGAGATTTAGAAAGGTTATGTGCTATAACCTTAAAGACCTCCCATATCTTTGACAGGCTGGATCATGTCATTTCCTTGTACAGAGGGTTAGAGTTCACTTGAGAAAATGTAATTCTAATATACTTGCAACTGTGAGAAAAGATAACTGTAGAGTGCTGGCCAAAATTTCAAGTTTTAGCAATAATCTGAAACATTTTCCCATGAACTGGGTCTGGCTGAGGTGGAGTTAATTCTGTCCTAGCTTCCCTGGTAGTGCTGCACTGTGCCCTGGTAGCCAGAAAGGTGTGGATAACAGCCCAGCGTTTTGGCTGCTGCTGCTGAGCAGTGCTGACCCAGCAGCAAGGCTGCCTCCTCCCCTGTCAGCTGGGACAGCCAGGACAGCTGACTCCAGGGGTATTCCCCACCAAGGACATCTGCTCAGCAGCAGATGCTAAGAGAAAGCAGGAGGGGCATTTCTTATTACAGTATTTGTCTTCTGGAGCAGCTGCTAAATGCACCCAAGCCCTGCTCCCCAAGAAGAGGCTAGAGATTTCCTGCTAATGGGAAGTGGAGAACACCCCTTTTGTCCTCCTTTGCTCCCCGACACATCCTTTGTTTTTATTAAACTGCCTTGATCTTGACCCACACACTTTTTTGCATCTTGTTTTCTCCCAGCCATCCTGCTGAGGAGGGAAGCAGATTGATGGGCACCTGTCATCCATCCAACCAAGGTCAATCTACCACACTCTACACAGAAAAGGATAAAAGTTGTTTGAGTTTTTTTTAAGACTATCTAAATGCTCAGAGCTGCCCATATCAGAACACAGGTTCATTTCAAAAAGTTACAAATTCACGAGGCCAGTATTAAAGCTGGATTCTTGGAAATGCACTAAGATTTCTCTACATGCAAGCAGAGCATGTTCAACACAGCCCACCCAGTTACCTTGCTGCTTCTCTAAGAAACAGTTTTGAGCAACCTGAGAGATGAAAAATAAATAAAACATATATCAAGTACAAAAACATACTCTCCAAATACACCTGTGAATGCTGAAACTCCTGCTTAGTCTACTTTAATTTGTTCCCACAGGAAAAATTCAAGTGCCAAACACATTTACAGTAGAGATGAAATGAGGAGGTTTTTCCTTTACAAACCACGGCTTTTGCCTGCTACAGAAGATGATAAAAAGAAGAGGCTTTTTAGGAAAGGAAACTAGAGGAAGGTTGTGAAAGGAAAGAATCAATTTCAGTATAGGTTTTTTTCTAGATGTTCAATTGCTTATTTTACAAAACATAACTGAAACCTGTGCAGAGCTCTGATACAAAACTTAACATTTCAAACACTTATGAAAGTAAATCGTCTATGTATGGATTCAAAACTCCTTCTGAAATTAAATTCCCTTAAACGATATATACTGTCAGAGTCTTAAAATTAAGTTACGAGAAGGTAAAAAGTCCTTATACTAAACAGATGCAATTTGTCTTAGAAAAGTGATCACATAAAAATGCCACATTATTCATAAAATTCTAGAAGACTACATTACAGACTTGGGGAAAACCAACAAATACTTGAAGCAGAGCAGGATGATTCATCTACTAGGAATTAAATCAAACAATGACTTTCCAAAAGAGGTAGAACTGCATAATAATCATACAGAAAACTACGGAAAAATAACAAAACATTTTAAGCAAAAAACATAACAATAAGCAAGCACTTAAATGCGAATGTAGAAATCTTAAAACCAAACGAGGTCAGGTGAACTGAAATGTCTGATTTTACAAACAAGCGGAACCTCGCAGAAATTAGTAAAAAGACATGCAGAGTTCAAGGCAACACCTGATGAAAAGAGGGTAGCAGAGAGGTCATACAGACAAGGGACCTGTGTGATACATTACAGAAATCTTAAGGGTCAAATGAACTGAGTGACACAGCTGCTGAAGCACCTCCTACAACAGGAATATCAATGCACTTTAATGACACATTCTCATAAACCAAAAAGAACTCATAGGCAGGAAAAAAAAAAAAAAAAACAACACTAATTTCAGCAAAGGCAGATTTGTGACAATGTAGATGCTGGCAACAAAAGCAGCAGGTAAAAGGACAAAGCAAGTATCATGAAAACTTTTTAAAATGTTAAAGAAGAACACTACATCACTGGAGACGTAAAAAAAAATCCTGGAACAGTTCTATAAAGCAAACTTCAGAACTGGGAAGTGTGTCCAAAAGGAGAAACAGTAAATGCTTCAGAAATACAGTAAATATTATTGGCATCTATGAAGAATTTGGAGGAGCATATCGCTGGAGGAATCAATATTTTCTTCAAACATAACGAAACCAGAGGAAACCTGTCAGTAAGCTGAAAAGGTCAAGAGATTTTCTTTGTACTCTGGCCTGATCTTTCTGGTGTTTCCTTCTTGCATCTTAAGCTGCTTCTGCATCTTAGTTTATTACAGAGAACACATGGAAAACTTAGACACACAGGAGTGTTTCTCTGTGGAGAAGAGCTTTAGAAGCAGCCTTGGACTGAAGCAATTTTTGCAACGAAACAACAAAATTTACATTTAGGAATGCTCGCTGTTTGTTACCATTCACCCAGCAGTTCCAAAGGAATTCAGATATTAAAAAGGCAATGCTGAAATCAATTTTGATTTTAAATATGCTAGGAGGATTCAAGACACTGCAGATAAACCATACCAAGCAGATAGTGAAATTTTACAATAGAAAGAATTATCAGGCAATCAGCAATTCAACTATCATGCAGAACAGTCAAAAAAGCATTTGCAGAGCAGTATGTTGCTTCCTGATCAAAATTCTTAAAAGGAACAGGGGAGAAGAGAAATAATTATTTGCCTGAAACAACGTATCTGAGTTCCTTCACAACTTTGAAAAAGCTCTTCACA
>VRYO01001717.1:7326570-7337709 GCA_009812075.1 Sialia sialis | reverse complement strand
AATGTACAAATGAAAAACCTGAGCTGTTCTGCAATAAATCACAGCCCTCAGTAACATGTGATGTTTCCCCCATCTACTTACTCTCACTGCTACTTGTTGGAAAATATAAACATTAACACTCGGTGATTTCTGTCCAAGCTATCAAGAATGTTCCTGCATCCCTGCACAAACCGAAATAGAAGATTTGCTGTTATGCCCATACACTCATCAGGCTGCTCACAGTAACTGCATGCTAGAGCCCAAGAACAAACTTCAGCTCTTGTTCCTTGTCTTTCTCTGTCATGTTTTGCTTAAAGTCACTACTCATCTCACTACAGGGATACTACAACAAAAACATTCATCTCTTCTCTACTATCTTTGCAATTTCACTTGGAAGAAAAGTAGTTGGGAATGCCATGAATGATTCACAAAAGGAAGAAGAGCTACACAGATTCCTCCAGTATAAACCTTTGCAATGATTAAAATATCAAAGCTTTTACCAAGTTATCAGCTGCTCAGCAGCGAGGCTGCGACAAATCTCTGAGACTCAAAGAAGCAACTCTCACTCTGTAGGTGGCACACAGGGATGTGCCACATACCCAGTAATTACCCCATAATTCATGAATTAAGTTGTTCTACCACTAATGCCCTGGGACAATACTGGGAAGTTGGGAGGTATACAAAATACTGTTAAGAATAAGACAAATTAAGATAGAGCTTATTTACTTCTAAACATGATTTTCCTGTGACAATACTTTAAAGAAGTAGTGAATGCAAAGAATGCAGTTTGACAACAACCTCAGGAAAACAGACCCTTGAAATCTTTTAGAAATTGACTTACTGCTTCCTTGAGAAATTTAGTGCCAAGTAGCTCTGCAATAAAGAAAGCCTTACTGTCCAAAGAGAGCAAGCTGTCAGCTGTACTTGCAACCATGTTCAGAATAGGACATAACCAAGTGCAGCCAAAAGTAGCATAAAGGAACAAAAATCTCTTCATGGTAACACTTCACCATTTTGTTCATGCCAGCATTTTTCCTCCTTACTTCTTTGGTAGAGGCCTTTGGACTTCAATGTACCTGTGTTGCTCTTTTTATCAATTACTCCCCACTTTAGTCTGTTCCCAATCGACAGGTACTTTCATGAAGCCCTCCCCACTGCAGGGCTCAATTCCTCTTAACCAAAGCTGGCTTAAGTGATTACTTAGTATGTTTTAAGTGGCTGAAGCAAGTAGTTGGAGATACAATTTAGATTTATTGTAATGTGATAAGGACAAACTCTTCTGTCACTATGCCAACAGCCCTGCAAGCCCACCTTGACATGGAACACTGAGCATAGTCCCCCTGTCATCTCTGATTAACAAATTAGACACAGAAAATAAAAATGCAGTTTGTCATAGGGATCATAAAACCCATCTTAGTATGCAGAGCATTACCTTGCCTGTGCTTTGTAAGATTGTAGTTCTTGTCCTCCATACTCTCTCCCTGCTGACAATATCTCTAGTTACATCCACTTCAGCATCAACAAAACTTCTCTGTTTAAGAGCAGTTATGTCATCATCCAGATCAGTTTTGATAGTGGATCTTTTCTTTGCCATGATTTTGGCTTTGATAGCAGCAATTTTTTCCACTGACATAGCTTCAGACAAGGACCTAAATGAGCAAAAGTAACAGTAGAGACTGAATAATTGCACAAACAATTCTTCTGAAAGAATTTGTGAATGAGTAACTTCATCCTGCTAAAGTTTAAGGCTGTGCTATAAACCACAAACTAGTCACCTTATATAAACACAAAATATTATATGGGCTTGGCATTGCTGTTCTGGCCATGTGAATCCAATTTGTGACAAAAGACTCACAGTACTAACACAAAGACCATCTCAAAATCCCAACTATACCAAACAAAAATAAAGAACCCAAATGTAAAGCATCAGGACCTAGACCTTCATTTATAACACGACCTGAATTTCAGTTCCCTGTTATTTTTATGGATTACAATTTTGTGTCCAGTCAACCAATCCCTGGCTGCTCTGAGGCTTTCAAAGCATTACTCTAAATCCTGGCTGAGGTGCAGTTATGTGGACTTGGTCCCTTGGAAGATGTGGTACCTTCTAAGACCGTGCAGGCCAGCAAACAACAGAGGGTGGTAACCTTGTCCAAACTAATCTGAGTTTGAGAGAACTCACTCGAGTTCAAGAGTGCAATACCTATGTGTTTGCTTTTAATTGTAAACACAGAACTGGGCTGTCAGAGAGCCCTACTGTTTTGCAGGTGAACTGAAGAACAAAAGATAAAGACTGAATTGCACAATACTAACTGTCCAAATTCACTATTAGATGGGGTTGTTTTTCCTTTGAGAATATGGGAAAAAATTAATGCAAGTACTGGTTGTGATGCATTCTCTTTTATAACTGTTATGGGAAAGCGAACTTCTTTGTGTTACTACTTGGTTCACAGCAGGGTCAAGCATGGAGTTGAAACTTACCGCCTGTAATTATTTGTACTTTTTTTAAAGGGGTAATCTTTTACATTCAGCATTAAAAGAATTAGTAACTAGAGAATACAAACTAATTCAAACAACACTTGGTAATCCTCACTGCAGCACTGCAAAGTTGTGATATACTCATGGTAACATCCCAATTATTCATTTGTACAAAATCATATGTACTTTATTATTTGTTTTATTCTTATGCTTTCTAATCATGCCTCAATCTGATTTTTTTCCTATAGTTTCCTTCTAAGTATACTTACATAAGAGGTAAGATTAAGACATTCAAAAACCATATTTTTCATGTGGTTAGCTGCTATTATGGATTTCATAAATGCCTCAAATCTGCACTGTTGTAAGTGTTTCAAGGTGTGACTCCTCTAACACTACTGAGAGTATCAAAGAGAGGCAAAGTTCCACTGAGAGCTGCTGGACAGAAATAAAACTGGCTGCTTTGAACAGCACAAGAATTGTTCTCCATCCTGCAATTAAGCATTAGGCATAAGGGAAAGTAATCCCACCTGATCTGCTCTGTTTGCACGATGCCCTCCTTATGTCCTTCCAGCCGAGCTGCCAAGCGCTCCTTGTCGAGGCGCACACACTCTTCATCCTGGAAGGGACAGCCACGTTTAAGTTCTTGTGCATTCCCTTTTCAAGTATAAATGCAGCTAGAATTAAAGCTGTTCAGAAGTATTTTCTTCACATTTGCAAGGACAATCTTTATTTCCAATGATTTTTCATCTGGGCACTAGCATTAAGTGCAGAGCTATCAGAAGTTTCCTCAAGAACCACAATTCTCCAGGTCTAACTTCTAACCCCTTCCAGTTCCCATCCACATGGACAGAAGGACACCAAAGGACAGGTAACCCAACAAATTCATATAAAAACAGATAAACACCATCATTTACCTCCACCCCCCATTTGTATTGATGACAGTCTCTGTCATTACCTCTATTCTTGGTTTCTTTGCTTCTGCTAATATTTCATCTGCTGCTCTTTTAACTACAAGAAAAAGATGACATTAAAAATGCGAGATGGTAGTAGATTTTCATCAAACAAACCTCAAAGTTATTTTTCAGTTAAACTGTACCTTGAGTGGATCGTTGAAGACCAATTTCAAGTGGAGCACTTCTGTCTATGCTTGATGAGGTTGCTGCACACAAACAGAACATTCAGTTTAAATAGAAAATATCTGCAATAATATTCAGTTATTAAAGAAAGGACAACAGATGAACTGCAACAACAGAAATTCTATATATTACGTAGTAAAGGTGGTCAAATGCTGGGACTGGAGTGGATGGAGATACTCAGAACCTGACTGAATGCTAAGTTAAATCATGTTACTCGGGGACATTTGGCCTGTCTTGGGAAAGGGGATTGAACCAGGTGACCTCTTCTGGTCAATTCCACCATAAATTCATCAATAATTCTATGATCTCCATATACCACTCATAAAAGAAAACAGAGTCACAATAAGAATTAGAACCTAGAATCAAGATCTACTGGTTTGTCGAGGGTTTTTTTTTAGAAAGACAACCTACTGATCTCTTTAACATAATATATATATATATATATAAGTGATTTTACTCATCGTATTACAGAAATAATGTCATATTCCAGGATACTTAAAGACCACCTACAAAACAGGGCATCTTACAAAGGTGATATTTCTGTTTTTCTCAGAGAAATCTCTTTTCTCTGACTATTGTTAACAAAAAAGTTGAGATGATGAAATGCTAGGCAAATTTGACAGACTAACAAAGCAGTGATTTCATATATTTTATTAAACTGAAGATTTCATCCCACACATTCCTTGCATTCAAGATCAATCTCCTACTTAAAGCTTCCCATAGTCTAGAGAAGGAAAAAGCAGCTAAGAATTCTAACACATAATTATTAACCAAGGTAAGTTAATAGTAATAGTAATGTTCACCTCAAAACATGCATGTAGGAATGCAACTCCTATCTGAGCCAAACAGTTAATTTAAGAACACAATTAAAAACACAAGAAATAATAACTTTGTTTGACAAGTGTCAGCACATTCAGTTAAGATGCAACCTGCCTACTGTTTACCCAATCTTCCCCTCCTACCCCTCACATGTGCCATGAATATGAAGCAGTAAAGAGCATTGTGTGTCCAAGTCAAAAGAACACATTACTTACATGTTTCCCCATTTAGGTATGCAAGCAAGTCTTTCCTATCAGGTCTTCTTACCACAGGAATGTTTTCAGTCTGAAAAAGACAGTAGATGTGACATTAAACTGTTCTTCCCTCACAGAGACTTTGGCAGAAGATTTTTCACTTTTACTGAAAACTACTCATTCACACAAAGACATGCCATGTGTCCTGCCACCCAAGAAAGCTTCAAGTGCAACCACATCCTAGAGGATGTTCAGCTACACAAAATCAAACCTGCTACAAACTGAAAGAGAGGGCAGCCTTTTTCCTCCTCCCCTTCAAATTTGCAAATACGATTCAGAACTAGCTTTTACCCCCTCACACACACACAAACACACACATAGACTCCTCTCTGCCAGGAGTCTGTGTTGATACACAAAAACCAAGTATCTCCATTGTGTCGCTCCAACCCAGCACTGCTGTCTCAGGTAACAATGAAACACAAGGAAAGATGAAGAGGGGCCTCCTAGAAAGCAGTTGAATGGAAATCAAAAGGACTTATTTACAAAAATTCCTGTACCTTTTTTTGTAGGGTTTAACCAGTATTTTTTTTAATTGAATTGCTTGCTGCCATGTCCACTCCAAAGCTGTTCTTTTCTCCATCCTGTAGATTCCCTGCCATCTACACCACTAAAGAATCTTTTAGATTGGGATCACTCCACACTACAGATGGACAAAGGTACTCCTGAAATAGTTTAGTGCTGGAAACAACTATGTCCATAGAATATCAAGATAAATGCTGGCAAATATTATTAATAATTGGTTGACACTCTTGCTGTTAACATAATTTGGTGGTTTGAAGTGATAGTCTGTTAGGAAGTGGATTGCCAAGAAAAATACTCCACCCTGGCGGGACCTGTCATGTGATCCTTCTGCGGAGGTGATTGTTTTTAAACACTCACACACTTGGCTGCATATCATTCTCTCTTTCCCCAGCCAAATTCATATACACAAGTGTATCATTTCCTGAAAATAACTACACACGTATTCATTATGACAAGACAAAAATCACATTTTGTATGGTCTACTTACTGCAGCACGACGGACATACACAGGATGGGAAAGGTGCACATTATTGAGCAGGAACAAGATAGAATCCAAAGTGTAGTATTCCCTGGGCTGGCCCTCTTTGCCTGTCCTGTAACACAGGAAAAGATTGTAACATTTAATTCTCCATGCCTGTCTCAAGCATCCCTCTTTTAGAAAAGGTCTCTCTTCAGATGACAATTTAAGAAGCAAGCAGTTAATATTATTATCAAGCTATTGCCAAACTAGTGAGCTCTCAATTGTGCTAAAAGATACAAGTGAAGGAGATGAGTTCTTGCAGCCTCTTTACTGAATGAATTATTAATTTATTAATGACTTATTTAAAAACTTCCAAAATAATCCAAAATAAGAGCTGGATGCATTGCAAACTAAACAAGCAAGACTTGGGAAATTGTAAGTACACATTTCCCCCATTCACAGTATTTATTTTGATCATCAAAGGAACTGTCTATCTATGTGAGG
This sequence comes from Sialia sialis, assembly GCA_009812075.1. Classification (NCBI taxonomy): domain Eukaryota; kingdom Metazoa; phylum Chordata; class Aves; order Passeriformes; family Turdidae; genus Sialia; species Sialia sialis. Next base: position 7,331,557 of record VRYO01001717.1, on the reverse strand, counting down.
CAGCCAGAGAAATAGAACTTAAATAAAGTATTACATCATCTTCAGGTACAACAGACCATAATTCTCAGCACTAGAGAAAGCACAGTGAGAACTTGGGATATCTAAATTCCACAAAGTCTAGGAAGCAAAGGGTTCAAAATGAAAGATGAAAATAAGGAGTGACTACAAACTAATTGCACACAAAACCAGCAAAACCCTGAAGGGTACAAAAATCACAGAGCTCCCATACTGAAGCCAGAACACAGAGCAACACAATAGCATCAAGTTCAATCTCAGCTTTCAAACTGCTTGTTTCAAAGATACGGCGTTTAAGTCTAAAATGGAACTTGTTCTGTGCAACTATTCACAAAAAAAAAAAAAAAAAAAAAAACAAACACCTAACAAACCACACAAAACAAGGCCAAATAAATCCCTGGCTCAGCTTGGCTCCATGTACACTGAACATAACTTCCCCCGCTCACACATTCACCCACCACACTGTTACTACAAGATTTTGTAGGGGAAGCAATGCCTGTCCATGTTTTAAAAACCCCTAAACACTCCAATTGCTCTGAGAAGCAGACCTGGCAGCCAGGAAAGCAGCAAGAGCAGCAATTCCACTGCCCACTCCCACTTTGGGACCTGTCAAACCCCAGCTCCAGGCAGGACAGGGCTCCTCCACATTGCCCAGCCCCTTTCCCTGACCAGCTGGCTCACCTTCAAGCCTGAGGAAGTCACCACAAATCAGCCCAAAGCTATAAATTTAAGACTGGTAGAGAATTTTCAACAAATGAAGAGATTTCAGGAAGAAACCCTTCCCCTAAAAGAGTGTTCCCTCTAAGAACAGTGGCTTTACTCACAGCTCATCATCAGCACCAGAACACACACCACAGAAGCGCTAACCTCACTCAGGGAAGGGAGAGGAAATAAAAAGTACTCAGTCAACTTTATGGAGCCTGAAAGAGCCACACAAAAATCTACTAAACCAACAAAAGTGTAAGTCTGTTTTCTCAGTACTGTGGATTTAATGCCAGCTACTGCTTTGCTTGCCATTACTTTTCTGAAATTAGCCAAGAGTGCCCAATAACCTGTTCAGAACTTATCGTTAGCAGTACAGTTCAAAACCTCATCTTCACAATGATGCCTGAGAAAACCAATATTAGAATAACATGAAAAGAAAAGGGATTCAGGATACCAAAACTGGACAATAAAAGGTCTGTCTTACCACTGTTCCTTCCTTCTGAAAACTTGGAGGGTCCCTGTACTTTTTGTTGCTGCAGAGGAAAGGGAGTAGACACAGGATCTTTCTTTCAACTGCTAAGGAGCCAAAACTTGGCTTCACAACTACAGGAAGCCACAGAACGGGATTCCTCAGCAAGGAACTGTCTGAACAAGCAGCAAAGCAGCAGGGATCTTTGATAAGGTGGTATCTAAACATACTGGAAGCCCTAGCAGAAACAAAAGCTTCCTCCACACAGGCTTGGCTCCGAAGCAAAGCCATGATGTCACATGACACAGTTGTCACATCATTTTAAAAGAAACACTTTAGATTATATTAGTTCAGAATAACTCTTTATTTCTTTGAAGCGCGCCATATGCACTGAGCCTGATAGAAAAGTCCTGCTGGTCATCTACTCAAGCTTTGACAATATCTAACAATAAATCACAAAATATATTAAAAAAAAAATACTGACCCATAATCTATTGATTGAAAAAAACAAACAGTATTACAAAGCCACAGGCATGGCGAAAGCTCAGCAGGGCACAGTTGATACTGCATCACTTCAACCACACACAGAAGAAATCCCCATGCTCATTATGGCTCCAAGAAAATGTTTTATTAGGAGGACAAGATATTGCACATTAATGGGAAATCATCAGATGGACAAGCAGTTGCACACAAGGAGAAAACCTCAGCCTACACTGACATTTCAACATCAGTGTGTGCTCCTGCTAAATAAACAAAGAACTAAAAACAGGCAGATCTGAAGGTAGCTTGCCTCATTCCATTTACAAACATCCAAAGTAGAAATAGAAATTAATTCTGTTATTTCCCATATTCAGATATGGCATCAATTACTCAAGAAAGAAACTAAAATCTTAGGAAGCAGACCTCAACAAACCCAGTGACAACCACTAAAGCAAAAACATAAGGAAGAGTTGCATAAACTCCAGCTTAAAAATGGAGAAAATGTTTCTATATTAAGCGAGCATCATTTTTAACACCAGCAACTTACTTCTTTCTCATCCATTCACCTTCCACCTGTGGACACCAGGAATTTATTCATTTTTAACAGCTTTATCTCCTCTTTCCCGTTTCAAAGCTTTAAGTTTTACAGAGATACTAAGGACCTGTGTCTCATCCACAAAACCAAGCAGAAATCTTCAAAAACACAAGACAAAGCATGCTGAGTATCACACAACTGACAATAACCAGGGTCAGCTCTCACTGTTTAAAAACTCAGCTGCATATCCAAGCCCCTTGACTAGGCAAATGAAGCAATAAATTTCTCTGGTAGATTGATTCCTTCCTTTGGTTTTGAAACAGATTCATTAATCACTCTTCAAGGCCCATAGGTCAAAACACACAAACCACTTCATCTCAGACCACCTAGCATTTTTCATGTGTCAGCAGGAGCAATTATTATCTGGAAATTAAACTGGATTAAAGTTGCTTTCCTCCTCACTTACTTTTTTTCCCCCTCCAGGTTACCTTGAACTTGGCTTGATTCCCCAGACCAATTCCCTGTTAAGGTGACACTTGTGCCAGCAGAGAGAGAAGGCAGACCAGGGCAGCACTGCTGACTTCTGCCAGCTAAGCTGCTCGAGGAGCCACAGCTAAATGTCTCATGGGACTACTTCTAATTCTAGCAGGGACAAATGCCACTGCTGCTCTTAAGCCTAGCATTACTCTCTTCAGGCTGAAGATGCAATTACACCAACTATACTGCGGACACCTAAAACAGAACTCAAGATTTGTTCTGGGAAAGACTAAGCCAGCAACACCTGCCCAGTGCAAGCATAATTAAGATCCTGGCAAGTGACCTAAATATAAAATGGTTTGAAATAAGAAAGTTTTTGACAATGTCCCTCCTGAGTGTGGCAATTACCTAAATTAGCAGCTCCTAAAGCGTGGTGTTCAAGCTACTGAGCATGGCTTGCAGAACTGGTCTCATTTTTATGGTGTCTTCAATTTAAAGCTGAGACATGCAAAATGCCACAGTGGTTGACAAGAAATGCTGTGAACTGAGAGCAGTCTGATCCTATCAAAAGCTCAGAAGCCACTGGTCTAAACCAAGATTAACTAGCTAACCTCAAACAAACCAAAGAAGAAAACCCCTCAAATTCTACCACACACTTAGAACAGGAGGAGAGCCTGGGTGAGCATGTCACTCACAGCTCTGACAAGGAGCTGCTGCTGATGTGCTCACTCACACATCCTTCTTGACCAGGAAGACAAAGCTGCCTGGCTGTACATAGCACAGCTTGCTCTTTAGGTTTTTGGTAACAATTTCAGGTCTGATCCAAGATCTCCTGAGCAATAGGACAGGGCTGGCATATCAGTTTCTTGTTCTCAGCAGAAGGGCAATGAAACTTGTTTGTCTACTTAACCACTACCTGTTAGCACTGGGGAAAAGCAACTTGTAGCAAGGAAACCACCACAACTGTCTATACACTGCCCAGCAAAAATACTTCTAACTGCTTATCCAAATATTCTTCCTCTTCAGTCTACACAGCAGTATCCCCCACTCAGCCAGGAAGCATAAGTAACTCCAAAAGTTAGTATCTGAAAGCCTTTAAACAGTTAATGAAAAAGCACATTTCTAGTAATATATAAAGTACAAAGTGAAATCAGCTATGAAAAGTCCACCTACAAGCAAGCAGGCTTATTTCTCAATCTAAGGCTAATAAAAGTCTTATCATAATTACGAGCAAAAAAAATACTGGTCAGACTTAACTACAAGTTTGGGAGTTTTTTGAGAAATCTGCTTTTGCTTTTCCACAAAGGTTCACAGAATAACATGTCCTCTCAACACCTGAGCTTTAGCAAGAAGCATTTTTCCCTCTTAAGTCTGAAAAAGATTAATTTGAACCCCTCTAGTGAGGGCATCAAGAAACAAGCATCTGCTAAATGAGGAAAAGCAAACAAAAAACTTGGCAATGTAAGCAACCCATACTATAGTAGGAAATTCAACAGGTAAAAACCCTCATTTTCCACAAGCTTTCTAAAACCATTTTATTTTATCTTATACACATCATTAAAGCCACATAAACGCCCTCTCTACTTGTTTATTACGATAAGACCAACTAGGAAACAGCCTGCACCGGGTCCTGCCCAGGAAGAGGCCTCAGGTGGGGGCAGAGCACCTGCACAGCTCATACGAGGCAGCGCCGGTCTGCACCTCGTTGGCTTTGCTCCAGTGCATCAGAGCTCCAGGAGAAGAGAAGCCGCCCCGACAAACCAAAGCAGTGGAATCACAGACTACGCCGAGTGCGAAGGGACCCATCAGGATCACCCATTGCAACTCCTGGCCCCGTGCAGAATACCCCAAGAATCCCACGATGTGCCTGGGAGCGTTGTCCGGACAACAACATAACACCTCTCTTTCACCAAACACCCGGAAAAACTTGAGAGAAGCTGCCTCCAGCCATCTCATCGCATGAGTCTGCAGGATGCGGGTAGGGACAGGAGCGCCGAGAGCCGAGGGACGGCCCGGCCCCGGTTCCGCGGCTCTCCTGGCTCAGGCTAGGACCTGGGAACGTTCCCGAAGGGAGAGGCGAGCGCTCCCTGCCCGGCCGGGCTGCCAGCGGACAGCAATCGCCCACGGGACACCCGGGCAGGGCGCCGGGGCCGCGAGGCCCTGCGGGAGGCGGCACCAGCCCGCCCGATCCCACCCGCCTCGCTACCTGCAGGGCGCCGGGGGGGCCAAGGACGGCGGGACCCCGGTCCCCGCTGCCCGGGCGCAACTTCGGGGCAACTTCTCCCCCCACCCGCCCCTTTCCCCGG
>VRYO01001717.1:7204654-7325570 GCA_009812075.1 Sialia sialis | reverse complement strand
GGTTTCGAGGATGCTGAGGTTTATGGGAGGATTGGGGATGCTAGAATAGTATGTGCTACACTGGGAAGAGTTTTGGTGTGGCTAAAGGGGTTTCTGAGGCTGCTCAAAGGGATTTGGGATTCTAACGGGGCTTTAGCGTGTGCTGGGAGGGGTCTGAGAGAGCAAAAATTGATTTGCGGGTGCTCAGGAGGTTTGAGGAGGATTGGGGGAGCTGGGATGGTTTGCTGGGGTATTAGGAGTGGTTTTAGTGACACTAAAGATGTTTTAAAGGGCCCTGAGAAGGGGTTTGGGGGTGTTAAGGGGGTTTTATGTCATTACAGCCCTGCAGCACGTGGTTGGTATCAGCGGGGGCAGCACAGACACAGGAATACCTCAAGACAGCAGTGTAAAAGGACCAGAGGGAACAGCAGGAAGCAGCATCACTGAAGTTTATACTGTATATCAGGAAAAGGTTCTTCACACAGAAGATGGTCAGGTTCCCCCAGGGCAGTGGTCATGGTCCCAAACCTGCCAGTGTTCCAGAAGCTTTTGTGCAATGTTTTCAGACACCTGGTGGGATTATTGGGGTGTCCTGTGCAGGGACAGGAGCTTGGCTCCATGATCCTTGAGGGTCCCTTCCAGCCCAGGATATTCTGTGACTCTATGGTTCTCTCAGGCACTGTGCATACATCTCACTCCGCAGGCTGGAGAGAAAATCTCCTGTATCCTGTTTTTAAAGCTGGGTAAAAAAAAAAAAAAAAAAAAAGATAGAAAAGTCCCTTCTTTATCAAACACAAAAATGTCCTTTAATTTTGATACAAATAAGCCATCAAAAGACCATAGCAAAATGAAGGTCATTAGAAAAATGTTGTCTGTGAATCTGAAGAAGGAAAAACAGTAATGCCATGGAGCACATCCTAGGTTACCCTGCAGAATTTGGGATCTCAGAGCTCAGTTTGCTCTGTTTGCTCACCTGAGCAACTGCACAGCTGCAGCAAGCACGTGCTCTCTCCATGTTCCAGGTTAATTTCTTCTGCTTAAACACACAAAAACTGGGAGCATAGCATTACCAGCAGAACCAAACAAACTGGTACCCCTGGGGAATACTGATTGCAGGACTTGAGGCCCCAAAGCAAGCTCTCATCATGACTTATTCTAGCCTTTCATGCTCATAATTTTCTTAACACCCTCCAACACTGGCAAAAAACATTATTCCATCTTAAATTTGCAAAAGACAGAATTGGGTCATTTTTCTTCTTGTAAGTAACATGTGCTGAGACTGACAAAACAGACTAAAAGCCAACAGCCTATAGAATTCCCTGTTTCAGTATGTTAGTGATATCATCAACTCAGCATGCAGAGCACCACACGTGTATTTAAAACATTTCAGATATGGTATTGAAATAGTCTAGCACACAAATATGTACTCCAGCACCCAGTAACATGGTGAATTATACCAATCACTGCCAATATTTATTTGTCAGTGTATACAGAGCAATATTTATGTGTTTAAAGGACAAAGCCATAATGAATAAACAATATCATTTCCTGAACTGGATTTGGAATTTTTACTGGAGCTACAGCTCATGAAAATTGGAACAGGATTTGAAATGCTTCCAGCAGGCCAAGTCCCATTTCCATGCCTCATCCCAAATCCCCAGTGTATCCCCTAAACCAGTGCTACCTCTTCAGAAACACATCCTGTTCATCTGCACTACAAGTAATGCTTCTTTTCAGTGAGGCACACAGTCACTGCATTACAATGACACCAAAGAGCCCCTCATTTCAATTCTGCTCCATTCTGCTGCTCAGGGAGCAGGGAATGGTGCAGTGCACAGTCAGCTGCACACACGGCTGCAAAGAGATTTATTTTTCAAGTTTCCAGAAAATGTTGTAATTCTGGTTTCCTTTTTCATTTAAGGCTGCCTTCGCTGGGGAGAACACTGAAAAAGCAAGCTGAGCAAGGAGTGTGTGCATTGGCAGTAGTCCAGCAGGGACCCTTAGGAGCAGGATCCCTGCAGGAGCTCCGTGTGCTGCTCTGGGAGGAGGGAACAAAGCAGGAGCGGCACAGAGTGAGTTTGTCTCGCCCTGCTGAAATCAATGCCGATAGGAAACAAAGGATGGGGCAGCACAGAGGTGCTGTGGTCATGCTCTGGCAGGAACAATGCAGGTGACAGGAGCTAAGCCAAAGGAATGACCCAAACCATGACCCAGCTTTGTGCCAATGACCCCCATATATGCTCATGACTAAGATCAAGCTCCACTTAAGCGAGAAATTGTGTCAGCTCTAACTTTACCTGCTCCTGTCACTCACTGAGAACAATATAAATACAGCTTTAGTGGTGAGGGAGGTCAGAGGAGACTGCATCTCTGTATCCTGGCACTGTCAGAGGGCTCTACCTGTCTGCTCCCCACAGGGACACCTACAGGGTAAGACTCCAGCTCAGTTATACTGGGTGCTCGCTCAGGAAATTCAGAAAGCCAGCCTGTGTTTGTGATCGTATCTTAGTGCTCCTTTGGCATCTCCCAACCGAACATGCTTGTGGCTGCTCACACACAGTTCTGCACACAGCACACAGAGTGGGCTGGGTTGGAGGGAACTCCAAAGATCATCTCGTTCCAGTGCCACACCAGCTCTGCCCGTCTGCTGCTGAATTGGCCGCAGCTCAGAATATAAACCCAGCTGTCCCAGCCCTTCTGATATCTGAGAAGCAGCTGGAATAGCAGAGGGATGATTTTCTGCCAAATTTAATGGAATAGATATAGTGGGTTTGCTCTTAATGAGACACTTTGATTACAAGTTTTAATTGTGAGTTTGTAAAATAGTTCCCACCGTTTGCTTTGGGGATCATAACGACATTATTAACCAGCATTTATATAACTGAATCAGGATTTGATATGAAACTGTTTCCATGTGGCATTAGATACCTGGGAGCTTATCAGTTTTATCACAGAAGATCAGACTACAAAATCATTATCTGAAATTAGCAAATTACCATTTAGTAAAATGAAAGTATATTACATGGGTACGATGTTTCAATTGCATTTTCTCACTAATTGGTTATACTGATGTTTTGTAGGAAAGCAAAATTAAGTTGCAAAACAACATTAGACAATTTTACATCATAGGTAAGTTCATTTAAAATTAATCAGCATCCAGAAAGAAAATACAAAGATACATCACTCATGAACACATATTCCCTTTTTTACAGCTACATATGAGCAAAACCAAACCAAAATGAGTGCATTTCCTTGCAGTATTTTTTAAACCATAGAGCAGAGCACTGAAGAGTGATCCAGAGCACAATTCACCCTCCCAGCTAAGAGGGGGATATAAAAGTTTCTCCACTACTGAAATATTTGTGCAGACCCCAGAGGGGACATTCAGAGAGCATTCCACAGGAGTGCTCTGCCAAGGACATGTATTTGACCAGGCTCCACAGCAAGCTGTGTGGGGATGAAATAACAGAATACTGCTGAACAGCTCTTACTTGGCAGACTGAGGAAATAAAAAATCCTCTCCACATAGAGTAAAACCTCCATTATTTTTTTTTTTCCCCAGGAGCCACTGAAAATATTCCACACATTACATGATTAGCCAACTCCGCTAGCACAACTTCCCGGGTACCAGGAGGAGTTCTTCATCCCCCACACATCATTTACTGCGTTCCCAATGCTCTTGTTTCACAGCTCAGTTTCTGACTGAAGAACTGCGAGGAGGAAAGAAACGTGAGGAAGAACACGCAACAGAAACAGAGGAGATTTAAAGTAAGTTTCACATTGGACAAAGCAAAGGCACCACCAAAACTCTCGCATCTGGAAGTTGGCCGGGCAGGAGACCAAATGTCCCCGATTTCCCTAGCACCAGAAGCAGCTCCTGGGCCTCCGGGAAATCCAGCCCCTCTTTACACCTCTCCTGACCCTGTGCTGGGACAGCTGCTCCATCCCGTGCTGTCCCTGTGCCATCCTGTGTGTCCCTGTGCTCTCCTTGTACTGTCCCCATTCCGTCCCCATGCTGTCCCTGTACTGTCCCCGTGCTGTCCTTGTGCTGTGCCTGCGCCGCTGGCGCTCCCGGCGCACAGGCAGCGCTGCGGGCAGCCCCGGGAGGCGGCGCGGGGGCCTGACAGGAGCCGTGTCGGAGCGCCGTGAGGACTGAGGGAGCGCCGCCCCTTCCTGCTGGCGCCATGGCCCTGCAGGGGGCGCTGCGCCGGGCCGCGGCGGCTTGGGGGGGACGGTGAGTGCGGGCCGGGGGCACCGGACCGGGACCGGGACCGGGACCGGGACTGGGGATGGGACAGGGATAAGGAGCGGGATCTGGAATGGGACAGGGATAAGGAGCGAGATCGGGACACGGAGAGCGATAGGGATCGGAACCGGGACTGGGAATGGGACTGGTACAGGGATAAGGATCGGGATCGGGACTGGGAATGGAACTGGGACAGGTATAAGAGTCGGGATCGGGACTGGGACTGGGACCAGGACCGAGACCGGGACGGGGCAGGGACAGCGATGGGGGTCGGGACCGGGACCGGAACAAGGACCGGGATCCGGACTGGGAGCTCGACGGGGTTCGGGGTCGGAATGGGCACAGGGATCGGGATGAGAACAGGGATCGGGATCAGGATGAGGCCGGGATCAGGATGAGCACAGGGCTCGGAGCGGGCGGGGTGCGGTCTCCCGGCAGGGCAGGGAGCGCGGGGCCGCTGCCGGGGTGTCACACGCGGTGTCACACGCGCTGTCACACGCGGTGTCACACGCGTGTGTGCGGCTGTCGCCGGCGCCCGGAGCGTTTCCCGTGTAACGGCCCCGCCGGGCTGTTCCGCAGCCGCTCCCATCCCGCTGCTCCCCTTCCCTGCAGGCACCCGAGGAGCTGCGGGGCTGCAGGGGCTGCGGCTCAAATGAACTTGCATGGAGAACTCAGTTAAATACCAGAACGAAGCACGGTAATGTGGCGTTTTTTTGAAAACTCGAATATCTGACTGTCACTTCTTTTTAGTTCTAGAATGGGGAACAGCCTCACCACTTCTGTAGGATTGTCTAATGATGCTGCTGTGAATCAAATACAGGTAGCGTTATTTATGTTACTTTTACTGATTTTTAGCATTTTTAAAAGCCAGTTACTTCAAACCCTTTTTTATTTATACAAAGAAATAGTGTGAATAGTTCTGCCTGTTGAACCTGTTCCTATGTTTATTATGGTTATCAAGCCGTGCTGGCAGTTTTATTTATCCACAGTCCTGGAACCTTATCTTCCTAGGCTGTAATAAAAGACCCATTCTGTGGTTTTTTAAGACCTCTACTCAAATTCAGTGTTGCTGTCGACATTGGGGAGAGAACCTTGTAAAATTACTGATATCAAGTAAAGTTAAATATTTTTAAGGATTTTAAAAAAATAAATTTACTGATAGTAAATGATAGCCTGAAATCGCCTTGAATTTAAAGTGATAAGGGCGTATCTTCCACCCACTGCTTTTGGTGGCACATCCCAAGTGCCTTACAAAGAAAACTGTCCTAAACAGTTTAGGGGGATGCAGAGCAGAGCTGTACCACACACTGCACCATCCTTGTGCTCGGTTTGGAGCCAGGTGCAGGTCAAACCTGCCTTCAGAGGTGCCAGCAGAGATTTTCCTGTGTTTGCTGCTCTAGCAGCAGGTTTTCAACTTGTATGTTACTTTCATGACTGTTCATGGGCTTGAAGCTCGCTGACTTCTGACTCTCTCTTGAGCACACAGGACATTGTTTCACACAACTGTGTGGTGATTTTCTCTAAAACAACGTGCCCATACTGCAAAATGGCAAAAAACCTGTTTGAGGGTTTGAATGTGAATTACACAGCTGTGGAACTGGACGTAAATACAAACGGAAGGCAGTTGCAAGATGTTCTGGAACAGATGACTGGTGGCAGAACAGTGAGTATATTCTCTTATGCAGAACAAGTAACATCACTCTTGGGTTATATCCATAGCAAGTCCTCAATTGTTTTGTGACACTTAAATTTGTGTGTACTGGAGTCCACATGGGCTTGCTTGAATGTTTACCTTTGTTCCAAGAAGTAACTGATACAGCTTTTGTTTTCTTGATAGGTCCCAAGAGTGTTTATCAATGGGACCTGTGTTGGAGGTGCAACAGATACTCAAAAGCTTCATGAGGAAGGCAAACTGCTTCCTTTAGTTCATCAGTGTCAAATGAAAGCAAATTACTGAGCAACCATCTCCAGCTTAGCTTCGTCTTCCATTGTATGAACAGAATTTCAGACTGGTTGAGAAGATCACAGACACACGGCACAAGCTGCACTCAACAACCTCAAACCATGGCTTTCTGAATTACAAATCACTCTGACAGACTTGATGGACTTGGTGAATTACTTGTCCTTGCCTCAGCTTTCCCACACCCACATGGTCATTAGCAAGCATCATGTAACTCTTGGGGTTCTTAGTCAGACAGTGATGTCATTCCATGGTGATTACATCCTGCTCCAAGGAAATCCAGCCTCTGCAAAAAGAATGCTGTGGGTTTTGCTGAACATTAGTTTGCTTTCTAGCTTTGTCTCAATAAATAGTCAGTTTAATTTAATGGTTTCTTTAACTATAATTCTTGTCAGTGAAACTGAAGTGTAAAGCAAACCCAGTTTGTAGTGATATTGGTGTGCGCATGCCTGCCTCTCTTGTCTTCAGTGCCTGATCACCCAGCTCTCAAACTGTGTGTCCAATGGAACAGAAAAGGGAATAAAGATTCTGGCAGCTTTAGAGAGTGACAGCTTTCATCATTACTCCGCACGGTGAGGTGTCAGTCTGTACTGCCATCCAGGAATGTCCTTCCAGGCAGCTCAGGCACTCAGCTGCAGCTGCACACGAGGGTACAACCAAAGCAACAACAGATGAAACACACGACCAAGTGAAGCAGGTCTAATATGCATAGAGTTTATTTAGTAGTTAAGTTCTACAGTCAGAATGCAGTTTACTAGCCATTTTAACTTTCAGTTACATGTCTAAGAGAAATTACTAAAATTCCATAGTTTCAGTACAATGTACATCCAAAGCCAGACCAGGCAATGCCAAGACTCTTGGTTATTTCAAAGAAGTTCATATGCAAGTAGAAAATTACATCCCATTCTTCAGTTAAGGGACCATTACACAACTAAAGGTGCACATATTAGAATAAAATCATTAGTCAATTAATTTTTTTACTCACTTTTTGTGAATTAAGACTCCTGTTACTTCCATTGCTTTCAGCATTGCATGTACCTAAACTACTTTTTCCCCTCAAGGGAAAAAAAAAAAAACATCAATCTTTAATTCCAGCTAACTAGGATGGCAAGAGTATCATTTAAGCTTGACAGCTTCATTTTTGTGATGCAAGTTTAAACTGCATCACTTGTAGAAACTCTTTAGTATACAGTTGTGCATCTTTAATATGTAATCAGCTAATCCAACACACTGACCTTGTTTCATTTTAGTTATTGCAATTTACTGTATGGTGCCAGGACACAGTAATCAAGGTAAACACACAGATGTGCATCTCCCTCTGAATTTACACTTAATAAAGCAATTTATTTTGCACATACAGTCATATAAGAATACCAAGTATTCTTTTTCTCTGTGTAGAATTCTTCAGCCAGTGATGTTTTTTACCAGAAGCTTAACAATAACTTTGTCCCCTAAGCTGATAAACCCGTCACATAAAAATAATAACAATAGTATGAAAAGGAATTTTTCAAAGACCTTTTCATTGTGTTCCCTGTTTAGAGGCTTGCTTTTTTAACCAGTAGTCTAAAATACCCCTTTGAGTTCCAAGTTGTGGAAATCCCAGGGCATTGTCACTTGAGACAAATTCTCTTGCAGCTGATGGAACAAGCTGTGTGCCTGCAGGTGCAAGTGAGTGCCCCATCATTAAACAGGATCTAGCTTAAGGCACCCAAAGGGTTAGTTATATTTATTTTAAACCATATTAAGGCTTCCCATCCAAACAGTTTTATCATTGTGTACATTTCACAGAAAGTAGCAGCAAGACAGTGCCTTTATTACTGGAGGGCACAAAGCCATGTTATGCTTAAGTTAATTAAACACGATATGGCAGTTAAAGCGTGGTTTTAATCTAGGGGGAAAAAATTAAACAAAAAACCCCAACTAAAATTAACAACCTCAAGAATAGTCATTAAAAATTTCCATTTTTTTCCCCCCAGCATTGTCTCCAGGGCAAAGCTGTTTATCTTAAAATACGCTTGTCCTGGGATCTAAATATTAAAATTTATCCACTAGAAGATCTGGATACTTGCTCATCCATCTTAAATCCCATGCTTCTAAGAAGCAGAAGCTGGAAACAAACACTGAGTTTTTTTAACAAAGCACACAGGGCTGTGTATGTGCCCATGTGTTGCTTTTTAAATACAGAATTATTTTTAAAGAGTAGAACTGCACTTTTACAGGAGAATGAAAAGACATTTTATTTGTAACCAGTTGTGCTTAACTCTTAAGCTGGTAACATTAGGAAAAAGCTATTTCTATTCATTATTTGTTAATGAAGCGTTTGTAAAAGTTCTCAACATACCACAAACATATGCAAATATATATATATATATATTTAAACTTAAATTCAGAATGCAGGAATACCTAAAGAAACCACAGTATCAAAGTCATAAATCCAGATATGTAAGCACACATATTTAAAGACACCATACCTTCTGGTGAAATTAGCTAATCTTTTATGATTTCCCTCAGAGCAGCATATCCATAAAACACTGTCCTGGTCAATGTTTTACCTTTTCCCCAGAACTATTGCTCCCCTGTGTCATGGCAGGATTTAATCTCTACCATTCCAGCAAGAAAGTCATTAGAACAGCTGCTTACAGCATGTCTGTGCACTGCAAACCACTGCAGACAGCAAAACAAACCTACAAACTGATGGAACTTCACAGAAACTAAAGGAAAGGATTAAACGCAGAAGACAGACAAATGATTCTTCTCTTACGTATAATTCTATAGCCTATAATTTCAAGACTCTCTAGTTAATACGCAAAGAAGCTGCCTGTTTATCCAGAATATTAATTGAAATGTTTTCCTAATTCTGCGTGACAGCAGCTTGGTACTATTTAAAAGTTTCAAGTCACTGAACTAATTCTGGAAAAAAGTTTTACATTTGAAAAGCCAATTGTAAGAGGTTAATTTTTTCAAATAAACCTATTCACAGGCAGATGTTGGATTTTTGTAATAAATATACGTTTGTCACTGATTTTTACAGAGTTTTACCAAAAATCTGACAGATACAGCATATTAGATGCTTTGTAGGAGATTTATATAATTAAAGAACAGAAAAAACTATCAATTACTAAAAACCTTAAATACTATGCCATCAGTTCTGGTGCAGGGAGCTAAGTGAGCACATTCAGTGATAGCAAGAAGGCAGAAGAACAGAGGCAAAAAAATGCAAAAAAAAGGAATGGATGACAGCTTGTGAAAAAAGATTCAAGTATAGGCCTGAGGTGACATATGGAAAAGGAGAAAAAAACCCAACACTAACAGAGAAAAGAAGAAACAAAACAAATTGAACCAAAACTAAAGCTTCTGTTAGGGTGCCTGTGAGCTCAGGACAGGGTTAAGCAGAATTTGCCATGCAGACAAATATTTTCATGTTTTTACAGACAGAGCCATTATTAAAATACATTTCCCAAACTGCTGGTGTGTTTTTAAGCCAAGAATATGTACTTTGTTGAATAGCCTTCTAAAGCCATACCTGTTTATGGGCACCAGTTAACAATAGCAACGTAAAAGACCAACATAAATCCCTTAAGACTTATGTTAACTAACAGGTTTAACAGTGGTTTTAAGCAGCAAGGTATTTTAGTCTTATTAGCAGTTATTAGCAGCCTTCACACAGTGGGTATTTAGACTGGCTCTGCTGACCTCAGAACTACACCTACCTTCAGACTTCTCTTTTGAAACACACAGGACTGCAATCTAATTCTATAAGCACCTCAAACTCTCCTACTCCCTGCTCCAGCTCTAAAATTCCTGACATGAAATTCTAGTTCTTGGCAAAATTATTATTATCATTATTGAATTTATTACACAATGTTGATGTGCTCATTGCATTATTTTTGAAAACTCGAGAGCCTCTTGCCCTCTCCACAACATTGATTATGTCCTTTCCATGAAGAAACCTGACCTTCGATCTTCATTCCTTACAGAAGAATGTTTCATTTCTGCTGTGCTTCCAGCCACAACATGCTTTTCTTCTTTCCTAAAGCTAAAGTGCCTGAACATTACAGTCTTTGACACAATAGTCTAATGCTCCAGAATTGCCAAGGGGTTCACAGAGAAATGGCAAACTGAAACCATGTTAGCTATCAAAAAACCTGCACTTGCCTGGTCTACAGTTGCACTCTGCATTTAGATCCTTTTGAATTCAGTATTTTGAATAAAATTAACTAGCTTTAAACTTGTCCCTGCTCAATGTTCACTGATAAACTGCAGTGCACAATTAATTATAGCCCCTTTTCTCCTTCTCCAGTCAATGTCCCTCCAATGCAAAGACCACTATTAATTTTAGTCTCCTTTTTGGTGAAAGGGTAGGTTGTGTTTATTGTACACTGAACTAAAGCTTAAGCTTAGCAGTTTTGACTTAGCTCACTTTTTTATTCTTTTTGAAGCATTACAGTAATTATTGCCTCTTTACATGTCTAGATGTTGCTTTGGAAACTACCAGTTTAATAACTAAAGACTAGAATCAGGACAAATGCATCTTATGGCAAATGAGTATGCTGTCCCCTAAAATTCAGTGTATGGGCAGATAAAAAAGATCCAGTCTATTGGTAAGGAACAGGCAGCATCATTTTACTATGCCCCTTACTAGAAAAGAATGGCAAAACCAGAAACTCCCAGAAACAAAGGTCCACATAGTGTAAAATTTCAGCTGTCAGCATTTCCTTCCATTTCGCCTCCCTGTGCAAGTCTTGAAGGAGGATCAGATGGCAGCAGGGTCTCACTGCTGCTGCTTTTACATCACACAAACCCCTGACACGGTTTTTAGTCCAGAGATACTATAAATGTTTAGGAGCACACTCTGTACCCCAGCAGGGACCTTTTAGCATTGGTCACAGCTATCCAGTGTCAACAGATACAGGGATCTACAATTTCTATCACTCCTACTAAAAAGCTCATCTTTACTTCCACACTCTAGTTCAAGGAATTGTATTTTAAACTGGACTGCTTCCAAAGATGCAACACCACTATAACCATACATTCAAACTGTTAGTAACTACTCTAATTTTTATTTGCAATAAATTTACTTCAAAGTTACTCGGAACACCTGTTTTAAGTTTTCATTTTATATTTAGTCCAAAATATTTCCTATTACTTCACAAATACTACTCCAAATAAGAAAAAGTACTTGCAAAAGATACTTATCTATCAGTTATTTTTGACAACTCTAGCTTAGAAGGAAACACCTAATCAGATGTTTGACTATTGTGTCATTTAAAATGCGTTACTACCAAACCCAACCCCAAAACATCAGTGCATTTACTTGAAATAATTATTAACAAGTATTGAGCAAACGAGTTTACTCCCCATATTCATGGTGTCTTGTTTAGACACTAAAAATGATATGCGATTTTCCATGAAAAACGGCTGATTATTTTTTTTTTTTTTGCAAACCCAAAAGTGCTATGTGTTAGCTTTTGTAGGAACACTTGATTTGTTCCAGAACTCACCTGAGGAGCTGGTGGCAGTCCTGTGTCTCCAAGCATTCTGTCAGAGCAGTGATAATTCAGGAGTGACTTACATTCATGTTGGCTGAAAGGCAACACTACCCAGCAGTTCCTAAATCCTGCTTTATGCCAGGAAACGCTTCCCTCACTGGACTGATTATGCATTAAGGGAGAGTGTAAGGAAGTAGCAGAATACCTTCAGTAACATGTAACATCCTATTTTAGCACCAAAAGAGATATCCCAGCTACAGAATGTAAGCTTTGAATTTATAATCAATAGCAATGAGGCAGAATGAAAAGTGCTACAAGTACCAAAAGTAGAGTAGGAACTTCACTTTTACATTTAAAAGCTTGGGTCTTAGGCAGAAAAATATGGTCTTATGTGTCATTTACCACAATGGGTAAACCTGATATTTTTATAAAGCATAATTATTTTCAAATTAACATCAAATTCACTGTTTGAAACAGTCTGCATTAGCATAAAAGAGGCTGAAATACGTATGTTTTAGAGGAAGTCATAAAAGCATCACTAAAAAACTTTTCAAATCTTGTAAGACTGATCTACTAAAGAGATCTTTAACTTCCCCCCTATACACACATATAGAAAACACAGAATTAAATACAAATACACACAAACTGCTATGCATTTCTGTTCCAAAGTGGTAGAATACTCACTGGCTTTCTCTTTGTCACACTCCTACTAGCAGATAAAAAATAAAAAACTAAAAATAAAGAATCCAGTTTCACTCGCTTCCTAAACAAGATTTAGTGAACAGGAAGGAGGGCAACTGCACAGTTCATAAAAGTTTTTAAGACTTGGTCACTATAAACTGGAGGTAGTTTTGAAATATGTTAGCTTGAATTAATTTATTAAATCAGAAGTAACACTAATCTACAAAAAGATTTTAAAAAATGAAATACTCTCCTGTTAGGAAGATTGTTTCTGAGTTATTGAATACATTCTTTTGAAAAAAAAAAAAAAAAAAGTAGCTTTTTGTTTCTGGTAGTTCCCACTCAGCTTTGGCGAGCAGGCCAAGACACATGCACTTGTTAATCTTGCTCACTGAAGGTGTGCTGATGCATCTTGAAGTTGTGACAAAGACTGAATGTGAGATCCCAGTCATTTCCAAGCTCTTTTTCTACTTAAAACAGTTTTTAGAACTTCCTGTGAAGTGTTTGAATTCTAAACTAGTGCTTCTGAAACAGCGTTATGCAGAAACTGCCCCTCAATTTACCTAAAGGCATATTTCCTCCCAAAAATCCAGATGATAATCCAGAGAGAAAAATATTACCATGAGCTCTTACACTTTCAGTATTATCAGTATAAAATGTCCCTGGGTAACTTTTACACTGTATCACAGTCACATGGTCTCAATATATACCAGAAAAAACTTTTGTAGATTTTAACTGTAACCATGGAAACCACTGAGCATTAGTAACACTTAAAATACAAAGATTTTTAAAAGTCCAAAGAAAAGTCCCTCTCAATGAAGTTGCTGGTAAACTGCCATTATTAAAAGTACTAAGCCCATTTGTTTCCAGCCCCATTCTAAAAGTAATTAATGAATTTATTCTTGCAAATAAGCATTCCACAGCAATGGGGGAAAATTAAACATCTCTCCATATTTATAGTCTACTTACTATAAATGAAATTAAATTATATACTATGTAACCCTGTAAGCTCTTTTAGCAAACTTCTCACTGTTATTTTGTGTGCAATAGGAAAAAAAAAAAAGAGATTCCTCATCTGTTTTTCTTGTTTTCCCTTCAAGAAAAGGTAATAAAGAATCACAAAATCATGAGGGTTGGAAAAGAGCTCTTAAGCTCGAGTCCAACCATCAACCCAGCACTGCCAGGTCCACCACTGGGCCACGTCCCCAAGCACCAGATCCACATGGTTTTGGAACACTTCCATGGGTGATAATTCCACCACTTGCCTGGGCAGCCTGTTCCAATGCTTGGCTGCAAACAGGATTTGAGGGTCAGCCTCAGCAGTGCCAAGTAAAGAGGAACAATCCATTCCCTGGTCCTGCTGCCATTCTTTCTGATCCAAGCCAGAATGCCCTTGGCCTCCTTGCCCACCTGGGCACAGCTGGCCAAGTCCACCCACTCCTGACCAGCATCCTCAGGTCCTTTTCCACTGGGCAGCTTTCCAGCCATTCTGCCCCAGCCTGAGTTGTTACATGGGATTGTTGTGACCCAAAGGCAGGACCCAGCACTTGAACCCCATAAAATCAGCCTCAGTTCATGGATCCAGCCTGTCCAGATCCCTCTGCAGGGTCTTCCTGCCCTCCAGCAGATAAACTCTTTGGCTCAACCTCAACCAGGTGTCATCTGCAAACTCACTGAGGGTGCCCTCGATCCCCTTGTCCAGATGAGCCATAGAGACACTGAACAGACCTGGACCCAACAGTGAGCCCTTGGGAGCACCAGTGGTGACCAGCCAGCAGCAGGACATGACTCAGTCACCACCACTCTCTGTCCCAGCCATCCAGCCTCTATTTTAGCCAGCTAACACTGCACCTGGCCAAACACAGGCTTCTCCAGGAGAATGCTGTGAGAAACAGTGTCCTAGGCTTTGCTGAAGTCCAAGTCAGTCACATCCACAGCCTTTACCTCATCCACTCGGGAGGTCACCACTCATAGCACATCAGGTTGGTCAGGCACAACCTGCCTTTCATGAAGCCATGCTGCCTGGGCTGATTCCTGGCTGTCCTGCATGTGCTGTGTCATTAAGATGATCTGGCTCATAACCTTCCCTGGCACCGAGGTCAGGCTGACAGGCCTGTGGTTTTCTGGATCCTCCTTCTGGCCCTTCCTCTCCATGGGTGCCACACTGGCCAGCCTCCAGTCATCTTGAGACCTCCCTGGTTAGCCAGGATTGATGACAAATGGCGGAGAGAGCTTGGGCGGATTCCACCTGACCCCATGGACCTTTGAACATTTAAATGGAGCAATAGTCACTGTTTCCTCCTTAATTACAGGGACTTCATTTGGTTCCTTGTCTCTGCCTTCCCAAGGACAAGTGGTCTGACTATTAAAGACTGAGGCAAAGAAGGCATCAAGTACCAAAGCCTTCTCATCCTTTGGGGCAATGCTTCCCCTCACATGCAATAAAGGATGGAGATTCTCTCCTTGGCCCTCCTTTTGTTGCCGATGTATTTGTAAAAACCCTTTTTGTTACCTATTATGGCAGTGGCCAAATTAATCTCTAGCTGGGGTTTCACTTCCGGCATAACCTAACAACATCCTTGTAGTCCTCAAGAGCATCCTGCCCCTTCTTCTAAAGGTCTTTTTTACCTGAGTTCCCGTGACAGCTCCCTATTTAATCAGGTCAGTCTCCTTCCCCACTGGCTCATATTTCAGCACATGGGGACAGGCTGTTCCTGCATCTTTAGGATCCTTGAAGAATGTGCAGCCTTCCTGGACACCTTTTCATTCACGATTTTTTGCAAGTGACTTTCTCTGGCTTCTGGGGCTCCTCAGTTTCCTCTACATCCTCCTCAATGACTCCAGGGTGGTGCTCAGCACACTGGAGGTGATCCACCTGCTTCCTGGCACTGCTGGTCTCTGCTGCTGCTGAAGTCCTGGGGGACAAGAAGCTGGCCATCCTGCAATACAACCCCTGCTCCTGTGGCTGATGAAGGCAGTGTGTCCTCAGCAGGTGCTGCTGCAGCAGGAGTACCTGCAGCAATGGAACTCTAAAGTCCAAAAAGAGCTGGATAACTTCATGGCCCTCTTCACTTACCCTGCTGAGGAGCTGGATGTGGCCAAGCTGGTGTCTGGGCTGACTCCAGCACTGGTGGAGAGCAAGAGCAGGGTCCAGCATGGTGACACAAAGTGTTTGCTGTGGTGGTGTCTTCCTTGGGCCCAGGCAAAACCACCCTTCTCCTCAAGGTAGTGGATGCTGTGGAGCTTGAGGACAACAGGGATGGAGTAATTCATGTGGCGCAGGCCAGGATAGCCAGGAAGACTTTGGTGAAGCCCAGGGACCAAGGGTTTGTAAAGTACACTGTGGTCCTGCCATCATCCCATCATAACAGGGGATACTGTTTACCCCCTGGGAAAGATCCAGGCTGGCCTGCAGAATTCAAAGCACATTTACTGTGGTTATCATCACATAAGGGATGATGCTCTTTGGAGCTCCAGCTCACACAGAGCCCAGGCTGGTCAGGGAATTAAGTCCAAACAGAGTTTTGAGTTTGTGTATAGGAATAAACCAACTGCCTTGGGGAAATGAGCATGCTGAATACAAGGAAGGTGGTTGAGGAGTGGAGATGCCTTTCTGAAGGGGCATGGAGCAGGGCTGCCAGCTGTGCTGCAGGACTCTGAAGGGTCAATGACTGCACTGCCAGCCACTACCAAGAGTGTCCAAATGCACCCTGCGTTGCTGCATGGCACCAAGTGCCAGGGTGACAGCAGTGACGTGTGGCTGCCACCTCCAGTAGCAGGGGGATCATTGGCTACTGACAGTTAGTTTGACACCAGAGATGCAAGTGCTGAGTTTCTCTGAATCTGTTAGATTTGCATGAGAGTGAAGTTCTGTTCAACCTTACAAACATCTTAGTGAGAAGCTCTAGTCAGAAATGCTTGAAGTGCCACCACCTCCGGTAACATTCTGATATGTATACAGTATGCCAGAAGCTAATAAAGTGTGTTTGGCTGGGAGTTCCCAGGGTGAAGTCTGTTGCCAGCAATGGACCCTCTGGGAAGAGTAGATGCCTAAACTTAACTTAAATCAAATCCAAAGTGAAGTTTCGAATGACATCCAAGGCTCCCATATCGAAGCCGCAGATATCCAACATTCCTCTGTCATCCGGGTCAGCAATCGTAAAACCATGGGAGGTCATTCCACAAACAACCAGCTTGGCAGGAATACCCATTTTCTAGAGGAAGGAGAGAAAAAATGTCAAAAACACATCTAGACGACAACATGTGTACAGATGCAGCAACTTAAATATGCCAGAGGGCCAAATCTCACTCGCATAAGCCGCTGTCTGAAGAGCTGTACTACAGAAACAAGGAATGCCAGAACCAGAACTGCAGGGTGCCTGCCAACACTGGAATGGCAGCTAACCTCAACTAAGCAAACTAAATTAAAGATTTTTGGTATTCATTTGACCTGTGTGGAACTATGTAATGATTAAAGTCCATACATCCCTGCCTGGCAAACACATTAAAAAAATAGTTTCTTCAAAGCATAAAGGATTTTTTCTGAATAAATAAGGGTTTCCAATAGCAATGTGCTTGGAGAAGGTATTTTTCTTTGTTCTACTGTAAAATTATGAAGCTGTACAGCTTGGAGCTGTCCCTTTAAAACACAATGGGATTTCTTCACAAGATACTGTCACTCATCCTCTTGACATTGATCTTCATTACTTCATTGAAACTTTTTGACAACTACTGCAGACAAAGCTGAATTTAGCTCTGAGAGTAAACATCATTCCATAACAACTATAAAAACTTATGCTATCAATTATATGTGGGATGTAGAAATTGATACAGTCCCTAAGTAAGAAATTTTCACGGGACATTGCAGTACAACGAGCAGGGCAGGCTAATTACAAATCCTTTTAGCAATTCTGTGGTTTTAAATATGCACAATTACTGCAATATGTGCACTGATTCTGCCTAACTGCAGTACTGATAAGCTTTTAACTATATGTCATCATTTACTGAACAAAGACACAACCACTCCAATCTCTAAAAGATTTTTAGAGCTGGTACTTTGTACAGTATTTATTAACCATAAACAGCCAGAAGCATGTTTACCTCTCTGTACTCTGCAAGGGCCCTTGCAGGAGGAGTATTCCCAGCAAAGGTCTCATTATCAGTGAATATAATGAAGACATCAGCAGCTGTCTGAGTTTTTTGAGCCCATATCATTGGAAGGGAACAATCAGTGGTACCCACTGGAATCTTATAGAGAAAAAAATAAATATAAATGGAACACATTAATACAGAAATTAATAAACCACGGAAAAATTACTTTTCATATAAGCTTCAAGTTTTACCATGTGTTACTACACAGAGGCTTTTTTGTTAAACTTGATTATTTTATGTTTGTCCAGGTTGTTTTTTCTTGTTTGAATTTTTTTTAATATTCTTCTAAAGCTAACTCATTGTGACCTAGTACTACCATTCTAAATTGCAATGTTTAATATCCAGCAAATGAAACAATGACATTTGCTGGGCTTTCTCTAAATAAAATGCACCAAAAAAATCCAGTCTTGTACTAGAGAGATACAGATTAAACAAGGAAGTAGAATTTATTACAAAGAAAATACAATTTAACTGCTGAGATTTTTTTTTTTTTTTACATACTTCATACATTTTCACTAAAACTTGAGGTAAGGTCATGTCAGCTGTCACTGGACAAGGGACCATGTCATGTGAAAAGGCAACAATTTGGGAATCCTTCTCAGTCCGTGCTACAACCTGAGAAAGAGGGAGACAAAAATAATTCAGTTACATGACTCCGAACTTTTAAGGTCTGAACTGAGCCACTCCCACTAACACACTGCATGACAAAAGCTTTTCTATTTAAGTCATTACAGCTCCCCATAAACAGTAATGGTTCATTCTACACTTTAAATATTCTGTACCATTACTGCAAATAAACACTGCAAAAAGAGCTCAACAACTGCTCTAATTACTGTAACTAAAGATACTTCCTTTTTTCTTCCCTTCCCTCTCACATAAAACCTTGACCATTTTTAAGGGTCAACAAAAGTTCAAGTCCTCTGCAATAATGGCATACAACACAAGAAGCTTCAGAATACTAAACTGAGGAGAAAGCAATTGTGAATAAAGGCCACATTGATAACTCAGAGTAAGAATTATCCAAATATTTCTTAATCTAACCTGTATTTTTCTGTGAATGCTTCTGAAAAAATTGAAATCTGTAAGATAATGTTATCTTTTTTTTGCTCATAGTAAGCCATTTTATTATGGCTAAGGTAAGTGAAAAAGCTGCCCAAACCACTTTGATTTACAACAGAAACCAACTTCTTCAGACTGATGTTTCTGAATATGGTTGCTAGTAGCTTTCAGCAATGAGGCACAAAGTCACACCTTCTCCCAAAAAATATTACATCTAAGTTTCCTCTTGATTTCTAACCAGCTTTAGAGCACCTTTCTGACAGAAAAGCAATGCAAGCTGAAAACAATTATAAATAAAAGAAATTGAAAGCCTCACCATACACATTACTGCTGCAACTGTGCTGGCACTGAGCACACTGCCCAAAACCTTCTGTGTCATTGATGCACTAACATCAACTGCAATTACAAAGCGTTTTCCTGTTGGTTCCAGTGTCTGAAATAATAAAAGACAAAAATATAACAGGTACACATCATTTATATATTAATTTCTTCTTCTGCTTTCGCTCCTGAAGTGAGCATTTCTTCCTCTTTCTGGGTAACATCAGGACAGTGCTGCCACCAAAGTTTCAGAATTGTTACCCACCCCAGGAACTGTTCTTGATAACAAATTAGAGAACTATAATTACCTTGAAAGCTTTGTAAAATGAGGCATCTAAAGCTTCTAAAATGTCTTCATCAGGACGCCACCAAAGCTTCCCTCTGTTTCCATGTCCAACTTTATAGGTTTCTAACGCAACCAAAATATGGAAGGGATGTATTCTACCCTACAAAATAGAAATCAAAAATAAGGCCATGAAAATTTAACCTCCTTAAAAAACAAAAAAAGTAACAAACTAAACATGAAAATAAGTCACTACTACAGAAAACCTCAGGTTTACTTTATGGTTATTTCAATTTGTTAAATCTAATGAGTTCATGCAGTCTTGTGGGTTACTGCTAATGGACCTCACTTCCACTCAAGAAACCTCTAATTAACACCAAATGGGATGTCATTACCAGAATTCTGGTAAAATTTTCCAGCTTTATGATTATCCAGTGCTATTTTCCATCACTTATAGTAAGAGAAAGTCCCTGCCCAGCTGAAGAGAAAAGAGCTGAATAAGGAAAAGAACCAACTTAAAACTATCTTTATACAAGATTCAAGCAACACTGGACAAGAAATTATTTTTGGAACATAGCATTAATTTTTCTCATGCTATAAAACACTCCAAACAATTGTATTGCACCGCAGTTTTAAAAAAGAATAAATGAAACATTAAAAATTAAAATCCACAAAGGCTGGCACTTATTATAAAGTTCTTACCTTTTTTAGCAGTTTCTCATTTCTCAGTTTTTCACATACTATTGCCACTTCCGAACCTCGTGGTTGAAGCACTGAATTTGCTGACAGCTTTCCTAAATTTCTCAACAATACAGAAATGGGCATCTCCTTGAGTAATGCCTTCCAAACCTATGATGAAAGAGAAGGGAAACACAGAAAGATGAGATTCTCAAACTACAATAATTATTAGCCGTACATTGAATAAGTATGTTTTAAAAGAAATGTAAAAATTATATTGAGATGTGAATTTTTTTAGATCAACTATTTGAAAAACAACTTGAAAAACAGCACAAGTGCTATTTTTTCAAAGAAGTCTAGACTTAGGACTCTGAACAGCATTACCCTATGGAGAATTCAACTAAGGAAGTTTACCTACCTCTTTAGATTTCAGATGGCTTGTCAGGAGATGTTCTCTAACAAGACCATATTCCTCTATCAAATGAATAACTTCCAATTCATCTTTTGTGCGTTTTACTTTCTCCACAGCCTCCAGATACTTCAAGAGTTTTTCAGTTTCAGCAGAAACTGCTTTCTCTTTATAAGCTTCTTGGACATCTTTCCACCCCTTGGTAATATACTTAGTGACTATAGCAATTCCTGATGAAAAAGAAAAGCATTTCTCAAGCAGGATTATCATCTGTATACTGGCTTTAATCATTCCAGCACGCAAATTAATTAGCAGGTTTCATTCTCAGACCTGCCAAACACCTATTGAACATTTAGAGCAGTGCTTTTAATTACTGCATTAATTTCCTTAGAAGTAAGGAGCTTTATGTATTTGCTACATTGCCCAGAGATGCTATGGATGCCCCATCCCTGGAAGTGTCCAAGGCCAGGCAGGATGGAGCTCTGAGTAGCCTGGGCTAGTGAAAGGTGTCCCTGCCCACGGCAGGGGGGTTGGAACTGGATCATAGTCCCTTCCAACCCAAACCATTCTATTGTTTTAAGATTTTAAGTCAAGAGATCCTCCCACATAATGAAAAAATCTTATTTTATCAATTGTAAGCAAACAGGAACAAAATGAGGGAGTTATGTTATTTTATCTTCTCTTGGCATATGGAAGAAAAGAAGGAACAAACCCTGTTTACCTTGAAGATAAACAGGTCTGGTTTTGATATGAACATCCATGTTTTTAAGATGCAATTTACAGGATATCATCACTAAGATTTCATCTACAATGGCACTTGCGTTTCCAAAATACTTCCACAGTAAATATAAAAGGTTTAAAACACAGTATTTTCAGGTAAATAAAACTTTATTACCTTCACTGGCAGGTTTTAGGTGGGACAACCTCAGAAGATCTTTATGAGACCAACCACTTCTTTGCTTATATTTTGTAACTGCTAAAGCAAGAGCCATGCCATTCTTCCCATTGTACCAATCTGCAACAGCTTTCCTCAGAGCACGGCCCCACATGCCACATTTCATGCCCTCCTTCAGATCTTTTTTAAACTGGATGAAAGTAAAGAGATGGGTTGGTATGCAACACACCTCGGGGACAGCTTTAAACGCCGCTTGTT
Source organism: Sialia sialis (assembly GCA_009812075.1). Taxonomy (NCBI): domain Eukaryota; kingdom Metazoa; phylum Chordata; class Aves; order Passeriformes; family Turdidae; genus Sialia; species Sialia sialis. Next base: position 7,304,164 of record VRYO01001717.1, on the reverse strand, counting down.
TTGTTTTGGCATCAGAACACTGCGAGCAAACTGCGAGGGCAAAGAGTAGGGGCTCCTGCTTTGCTGCTCTGCCCTCTTGACTAAACGCTTTGATTTCTTCAACAACTTGGCAGCCCCTGCCTTCCTCAATCATCCTCAGCAAAGCTTCCGCGTTGTCAAAGCCCAGCTTCTGCTCCTTGACGTGGTAAGCGGCGCCCTCGGAGCCGAAGCAGAGGAAGCGCTGCAGGCGGCTGGTGTCGCTGGGGCGGCCCGCGGCCCCGCTGCGCTCCGGCGCCTCCGCTCCGCTCCGCTCGGCCTCCATCCTCCGCACTGCCGCGGGGCTCTGCCACAACAACCACGGCCCGCTCTTCTGCCAAAGGAAACACACGCCCGCCATCAACTTAGGATTTTCAGTTTTCTTGCAGAAATTTAATCATAGCGTACTGTATGCGATCATACACATCGCTTCGGGGAAAAGAAACAACTCTCTGAGTTACAGCAGCAACCAACTTATTTCTTTAAGACAGACCCAGAAACTACTTGACCCCAATAAGTGGCAGACAAAAACCTTCTGATGTTACAGCCTTTTGTCACTAATATATTACATCACTGTCTTAGGTAGATTTTGATATTGCAGACTAAATGGCTCAAAATTCAGATCTTGCCCTGCTCTATTTTGCTTAAGACTTTCTAATACCGACCAACTGAAGAAAAATGAGCCTAAAATAAAGAATTAAGATACAGAAAAACTGTTTAGTTGGAAGACTTTGTGACAGCTTACATATGGTAGGTTTCAGTGGGGCTTAGACAACAGCTCCTTAACATCTGAGTAGCTCAAGAACAAATTATCTTTGCTACAGGCTCAAATAGTCTGCTGCTCCAAGTGAGATCCAAGATTCTGTACTGCTTTACATTCAAGGTTAAGCAGCAAAAATCAGCACAAATATTCTCAATCGTTCAGTTGTTTCTATTTATACACTCCTGAGCTGCAAGAGAGCTGTATTTGTAGGGGAACACCACTGCTCTTACTTGGGGAACATCCAGCACAGTAAAACTCAAGCCATGACATCTAAAATGAAGCAAATGCAGGTGAAAGGAAATTGGCAGGGTAAGGGTAAGACAATTCCTCATCACCATTATCTCCAAAACATTAATAGCACAATAATAAATTCAGTTTACTCAGTGCTCGCAAAACAATAAAATTACACTAAAGAGTACCAAGAGCCCCTGCTAAAAACCAAAAAGGCAGAACCAATAATCCACTCCATCAAACTGCATATAAATCTTAAAATACTGCAGCTAAAGTCTGAGCACACACAAGTGACCTTCCAAAGAAATCTAGTAAACAATTTTCAAGAATTACAGTTATCTACTTATGACTTTTTTGTTTGTTCAGATATGAAGACAAACAAAAGCCATTTTGGACCTTTTACCAGGATAAGCTAGCACTAACAAATGTCACTAATGTAGACAGAGGATTTTTTCCCACCAGTTTCAGTAATTAACACTCTGATTTACAAACAATTTCCCTACTTCTTTGACAGAGAATTTCCCGTTTTCTGCAAGTGACTACAAATGCACCTTTCCTCTCATTTGCATATCTGCACTAATCTACACCTAGAATTAACCAACAATCATCAGTGCTCCCACTGCATTCTACAAACTGATAAAATCATAAAAATAGAAGCCATAAACTTAGACCTGGTTTAAGAAAGCAGGTTTCATTGAAAATTGAGTAAGAAACATCTTTCATTGTACTATTTAGAGCATTGTTGCTCAGCTAAAATTATACATTCTATCCACATTTCCTGCCAAACCTATTTAAATACACATCATGGTTGAACTGACTTTTCCCTGACATCTGAAGCATGCAAATACACTGAAAATAACAAGGGCTGTATTCCCCATGCATGAATACCGCATCAGGACTTTTTCATGTCTAAATAAATTTTATTTCAATACAGTCCCATCAGCTCATTTCCTTACACTGTCAGTAGCGTTTCATAATAAACACAGAAAAACCAAACAAAACAACCCTGAAATCACACTAACCATCCATTTATTTATCAGAAAAAAAACAGTACATGAAAGATATTGAGAAACACCATTATCTTGAAGGAAAAATAAGAAAGGGAAGCATAAAGGATCACACACAGGCAACAAGATTCCATGTATATAAAATACTGAGCATGATTTCTTTCATATCCCTACTATAATAAACATTAGTACATTGAAATGAGACAAGTAGGAAAATTCTTATAGATATTAACAATGGATAATTTTGTGTTTACTCTTGTATGAGCTAGGCTATTCATGGAGCCACAACACTGGAAAGAGGCATATGCCTGCATCCATAGGCTTCTGACACAAACCCATAATAGAAAGGATAATTGCAAATAGTTTTTCTGACACTTAGCTCCTTAATTTGCTTTCTTAGGAATATGATTTAAGCTACAAACCAGAATCTATTACAAGTTCCAACAACTGTCTAATACAAATTGCAAATTCCTAAAAATAAATCTGCATTTTAAAAATGATCTTTGAAATCCACAACAGCTGATGCAAAGCACCAATCTCAGTACTAAACAGTCACAGCAAAAGTATCAGATTTACGCTTCACCAGCAGCTCCTGGAAAAGCACTTATTCACAGCTGAGCTGCTCAAGTCACGATGGCCACTGTATTACATCCCAGCTCACAACTTCCCAGAGCTATTCCCTCCCTTGGACCTGTCCCATTCCTCTGTCCAGATCTCAAGTTTATTTTTTCGTTTAACACCTGTACAACAGAGACAACTTTCCCTCTAACAGATGGATAAATGCAAATGCTCACTTAACATATACTCTAAGTCTGCTCCTCACCTGCTGAGCTGCACCAGGGAATTTGAATTTAAAACACCTGCAGAAGACTTACCCACAATATTCTGGCTCCACAAGCATTTCCAATTTCTGAGCTAAGCAAATGCAAACAGCAATTCCCAGACTTATACGTCCCAGACCAGGGGTTTTGTAACAAAAATTGCAAAACTAAACTCCATGGCTATTCACCATTGTTAATGGCCCACTATATTTCAACCACCACATAAACTTACAAGTAAAATACGACTGACTGCTCTGAAACAGGCTATACACTAGTTAGACATCGACTAGTAACTCAATATTTTCATGTTGCTGTACCATAGCATGATTCAGTTCTTAAGCTAACATTTGTAAATTTTGATGACTTTTTCAACTTGCTCCAGCTTTCCTAAGAAATAAAATGTCTGACATGTTTCATGGATGGATGAAAAAACCACATAAAGTACAAAGCTTTAAAAGAACTACAGATTCTAATTTAAGCTCTTAAGTTTAACTGCTACATTAACAACTAATCAAATTTAGTAGCAAAATCCTATAGCATTAAACTTTGAAAAAGTCAGATCTTTAATGACAAAAAAAACCCCAAAAAAATTAGCATTTTAAAGACAACGTTTCAAACTGCCTTCAAATACTTCAAAACCATATATACTCCAATCTACCAAGAACTGCATTCTGCTCCTCTGCTCCCTGAATTCTGTATAAGCATTAACCTGAAGACTATAAGGAATGTCTTCTAGTTAATCGAGCGGAGACCACAACCATCACATTATAACAAAAGAGGCTTGTGCTACAGATTAGCTGTGACAACACAGCTCCCATATTTCAGAAAATAAGCACCTCTATGTCAACTGGGATGCCAGGAGAACACTTGCCAGATCACCAAGGGAGTGATGCTCGGCAGCAGAACAGCAGATATCCGGCCATACGAACCAGCCCACGCATTTCTACTGCAGAATTTGCAAGAGCCTGTCTGCTTAAAAAACTGCACTGACTGGGGGCCAAAGGCAGCTTAGCTGACGTAGCGCAGAATTAGGAGACAGCCGCACCTAAAGCGGATACGCGAGGAGCTGCGATCGCAGCTGTCAGTCTCTACAAAGACGATAAACACGCCACGGACACGCCCGGGAAAGCCGCGCGGGCCCCTCACGCCCAGGTGCTCTCCGGAGCTGCCCCTCCGGCCTCTCCACATTCCCCACGCATCCCCGGGGCCGGCCCAGGGACCCCGCACCCCGCTCCCCCCGCAGCCCGGGAGCGCCACTTGCCTGCGAGGCGGCGGCCCGGGCGGGGCCGGGCGATGCCGCAGCGCCTGTGCCGCGGGGCGATGGCAGGGGACGCACTGGGGACAGCGAGCGGCGGGGGGCCGGGCAGGGCCGTCCCGCTCCGGCCGCCGCAGATCCGCGTCTCCCGCTCCAACCCCGCCCCCGCGCCCCGACCGCACCGCCGGGACCCGGATGGGGCCGCGCCCCCCGCGCGGTGCCCGGATGGAGCCATGGCTGGGGCCAGCCCAGCCGCGCCGCCCGGGGGCCCGGCCGCCGCCAGCCGCCCCGCAGCCGCCCCGGAGCGCATCCCCGAGGCGCGGCGCGGCCCTCCCGCGGCAAGGGCGGTGCCGCCGGTGCCCGCAGCTGCCCCGGATCCCGTAGCTGCCCCGGATCCAGTCCCCCGTGACGCTTCCTGCGGCCGCCCCGCCTCTCCATGGCGCTGCCCGGCGCGGGTCCTGCCGGGAAGGGAGCGGCGCGGCTCGGCCTCGCAGCCTGAGCGGCGGCGGCGCCGCCATGTCCGCGGGCAGCAGCGCCGGCGAGTGGTGCCTCATGGAGAGCGACCCGGGCGTCTTCACCGAGCTCATCAAGGGCTTCGGTGAGGGGCGAGCGAGGCCGGGCGGGTGGCGGGGCTGTTCCCGCGCCGCTGGGCGCTGTCCTTGCGCGGGGAGGGGATGCGGGGCTCGGCGCGGGCTCCCCTCAGGGCTCGCTTGCCGCAGGGCCGGGAGGGTGCTGGCACGCGCTGCCGGGCCAGCGCGGCTGCCGTGCCCAGGGCCGGCCTGGCCGCGTGCGGGCAGCGGGGACAGTTCCCGGCAGCGCGGCCTGTGCGGCCCGGCACCTGTGGCTCTGCTGCGGGACAGCTCGGCCGGGACGTGCCCGTGCCGCCTGGAGTCACTGCGGCAATTGGGTTGAAAAAGTTTCTCAGATCATCGCGTCCCACCTACGGCGCAACACCACCTTGTCAACCAGACCCTGGCACTGGGTGCCGTGTCCGGTCTCTCCTTAAACAACTCCAGCGGCGGTGACTCCATCACTTCCCCGGCCAGCCCATTCTAATGTCTGATCACCCCTTCGAAAAAAAATCCTCCGAATGTCTGATATGAACTTCCCTGGTGCAGCTTAAGGCTGGGAAGGTGTTGTGAGGTGTTGTGCCCCTGTAGTAAGGATGTTCAGGGTAAGGGCTATGCCTAGGCTGAGTTGTGGGGCTTGGCAGTAGCTGGGAAGCTTGCAAGCAGCTGCCTGGCCTTCTACAATGTCAAATTTTGTCTTGAATTGCATTTAAAAACTTTGAATATATGGTTATTGTAACAGGCTTTCAGCCAAAGAACCAAAGTGATTTTACTCCCCATTTCATTGGTTCATAGTTTCTATCTTGTCTTTTTCTCAGAAATGCAGTCCAGACACTCTTCTTTTATGTTTTTATTTAGCTAATAAATTAAACTTCCACATACTAAATATTTGAACTTTTTGGGCTCTGTATTATGCAAATGTCTTGCTTGAGTGTACAGCATTTTTGGTCTACTACCATGAGTCTTTGTCTGGAAATAGATGTTTAAAGTTCTGCTTTGGACTTGCTGATAATGCTTTTATAAACGGTGTTGTTTTCAGTTAAGCAGAGGACATGAGATACCAGAGACATTTAATCTCCTCTGCTTCTTTCTATAATGCAACTGTGTTGTAAAGACAGCATCACTTTACACAAGTTCAGAAATTCCTTAAATACTTTCTCTTTGCCTGTCTTGTTTGATTTTTTTTAAAATCAAGGTCTGTTAAAGCTCACAGATAGACTTGTCCATAGCCTGGACATACTAGTTGTAAATATTATATTACATCTTTGTGTCTTTTTTCATAAGTCTGTCTTTATGGGCTACATCCATTTTTTAATGGGTTAGTTGAAAAAAAATCTGTATTTTTTTCCTTATTCCAGGCTGTAGAGGAGCACAAGTTGAAGAAATATGGAGCTTGGAGCCAGAGAATTTTGAAAAATTGAAGTAAGGCACATATTTTTTTATTCACATTTGTCTGAAGTCTCTGAAAGAATGTTAACTAAACTCAGGTGGATTTTTTGGGGGGGCATTTTGTGTTTGTGTTTTCTCCTTCAGCTTCTACAGAAGTTCAGTAGGGTTTTGATTTAATGGAATACCTGGCAGTTAAATTGGTTTTTATTAACACTTTGGTACTTTATCTAGCTTAATCAGGTTTTGAAAGAAATGCTCATAGCTAGAATGTGGAAGTAGATTTCTAATGATTTTTCTATTAGCTTGCCTTATAGCTTTTAACAAATTTTTGGGGGAATTTTGTTCCTTGCTTTATCTTCCTTCCTCTTCACATCCCATGATGTTGCCTCTGTTACCTTAAATTATTTTCCAGTATTTAGATACCTTTGTAACTCGTTTTTCCCATGGAATCACTTCCATATGTATGTGAAGGCAAATAGGCTTCTTATAACTGATAATGACTGGTGTCATGTGGAACAATTTTACCCTCATTAAGCAACATTAATTCATTTAACATTTTGTTCATGATGTGTTGTTATCCATGTTTGCCACGATTCTAAGGGAGAATATCATCTAACCTGGACTACACTCTTGTATCTTGTGCAAATGTCCCTTACTTGTAGGATTAATCTTTCAAAAGACACAGGAATTGGTTCAGAGTATGCACTTTTAGGATTTTTGACCGAAGATGTTTGACAAGCAGCACCTGAATGCAGCAATGTTGCCTATGAAATGGTTTATTTGCTGTCTGCACCATCAGAACATTTACCTGTTCATTCATTAAGTGACAGCTTTGTGTATCCTGGGAGATGTGTGTCCTGGTCCTGAGGGATGGCCAGCTTCCATCTTCCCTTGCTATTTACACCTGCAGTATTCTACACAATGTATAAACACTGGGAGTGAAGGAATATAGGAGCATCTTTGGTTTCTAAACAAGATGTCCACTGAGAGAAGTTGAAAAAAGGTACCTCAGACTTCTGGCCAGAGCTTAGGAGAAGTTTCTTATGCAGTACAGGGGTATGTTTGTCTTGTAGAGAAATCTTTTGTGGCCTCTTTGTGGTGATGACATTAGATTTGAGCCGATCAGTAAGTTTTTGTCGCACTGTAACTGTAGATTTTGTAAGACCTATTCCCTTTACTGATAATTTTTTGTGTTCTGGAAATACAAAATACAGTGCAACATGTAGTAAAAGCTTTTTACTACTCAAGGCATGCAGTCTGAAAGGCAAGATGCTTTTTTACTAGAAGGAAAAACTGGTTTCTCTTGGTGAGATAACTCAAAGCATCAAGTTTCAGAAGAGTTCCTCTTTTTCATCTGTGTCTACAAGGATTACCAAAACTTTAGTTCCTGCTCTTGTATATGACTGACAAATGCTTTGACAGCTGTTTATCACTAACCAGTTCAAATGAGAGGTCTGCGCCTATAAAAGTTGCAGTAACCAGGAAAGCTGGTCCTGACTTTTGAAAACGACTGGCCAAATGCTCATTCATTTTTAGCTCTTACAGAAAGAAGCCTGAATTGTCGTCTGCCTAATTAAAAGAACATATCTGAAAATTTCGATGCAAGTTTCTGATATTCAGCAATAATTACCAGAATTACTTTACCAGCATACAGCTAAACTATAGTACAGTACTGGTGACCTTTTTCCTATAAATTTTGTTTTTCAGGCCAGTACATGGGCTGATTTTTCTCTTCAAGTGGCAGCCTGGAGAGGAGCCAGCGGGTTCTGTTGTCCAGGATTCCAGACTGGATACAATATTTTTTGCTAAGCAGGTATGAGAAATTCAGTAATTGTTTTAGACATATCATGAAGCTTAGCTTTTAATACCAAAGAAGTAAGCTGTGTTTTTGTTAATATGTACACAGAAATTAGTACTTTGCAAGATAAAATAGTTTCCACAAATTCTAAGAGTAGGAGCTTTGTATTGACAAAGCAAATCAATTTGAACTGTCAAGTCAGACAAAAGTAGCAGCTATGCAAGAGTAAAGCTTTATTTATTTGTCAGCCCTCACCCCTGAAGTAAATCAGTCTTCTCTGCAGTAAATAGTGACTTAGTAAATGTTCTCAGCAGAATGAGCAAATTACTTCTTTTGAAACCACTTTCAACAACTTGTTGGAAGAAATATATTTTGGTACTGTTTCTATTTCTTTTTTTTCTCAAATGCTCTGAAGCTGGGGCAGTATATGTAGGATAATGCTTTCCTTTAAGGATTTGCAGACCATTTTGGCATACATATTGTAAGTATTCAAATCAGAAAGGTGAATTTAAATTAGAAAAATTTGTTTTGCTGATGTAATCCATTGTGTTTTATTAAATATAGAGTAGTACTGAAATTTTGTCTTGGAATTAACAGACTGCTGTGCGTGTTGTTTGCAAAGACCAAAATGAAAGTAGGAGTATTTTTAATGGGTGTTAAATGTAAAACATTGATATCAAAGGGCAAATTATTAGGATTTTTGTCAAGACTATTACACAGTCTAGTTGTTGGGGTGTTACACAGTCTAGGGGGGTGGGGTTTGGGGGGCTTCTTTTTTTGGTTGGGTCTTTTTCTTGTTTTATTTCCCACCACAAATGCAGAAGTGTTTTGAATGTAAATTTCAGAATACAAAAAGATCTCCACACACTTCGAGGTAGAAGTATGGAGATATGGAAAACAATGCAAATAGCCATCCTGGCCACTCTGTACCTGCACTTCTGTTTTGTTCCTTTTTTAGTTGCCTTCCTGTTTCTTGCTGTTGTGGATCAGCTTTTTTAGTGCTGATTCTCTTCATTCTTCCCCTGCTGCAGCTCTTCAGTCCTGCCAAGCACTGGCCACCATTTTTATAATACAGTGATCAGCAGCAGTTTGCTAATGGTCTTCATAGTTCGATAGCTCTCATAGACACTGGTGTAGGCTGTGATTTCTACCTAACCAAACATACTGTTAGCAGCCATGGGCTGTAGATAAAGAACAACCGTGAGGCAAAGAACTCAGAGAAAATCCTTGGTGTAACTTTCAGGAGGTATTTCTGATCAGAATCTAGAGAGGGATTTTTTTTTTGAGGATTTTTTTTTTCTTTTAATTTTAAAGTGAAGGTAAATTTTCCCTCACTCAAGGGATTTCATCTTGTTTCCTGTGAGTAGCTGAGGTTGTCCTCAAATTGCTGTTCTTGTGAATGCTGAAAAGTTTCAAAGCATTTTTCTGCTTGCTCTCTTCTGTCTTTTCCCTTTCCCCCTTCCCTTTTTTGAAGCTTGACACTGTGTTTAAAGGCAGTAGCTAAGAGGAACTTTCTTGGGCTTTAAGATAAGATTGCAGAATGTACATCACAGAAGTTTGGATAACGTTAGATTTGATAACAAGCCCCACAAAATTAAAGGCTAACACTGAAAAATTTTCTTTATTTTATAGTTTTTTCTGTAACACTCATTTTAATGTGTTCTTAAGCTGAAACCTCCTAATTGTTTCTTTCCTTCACCTGCTGCCTTAAAGACTGGAGTGACTCTTAATTTTAGCATGGAAAGCAATTTCTAGAAATGTTGACTCTTAGAATAGTACTGCCTGGTTATGCCACTTGATGGCATGGGATAGATGTTTCAAAAGTCATTTGCAAAAAGTTTAGAATTAGTATCTTTTTCATTTTCTAGTGTTACCGTCAATCAAGTACAGTGGCTTTGCAAAATTAAAACGTTCCTTGTAGACATATATATGCTTGTGTTTCATATCAGTTCAGTTTTGCCTGCATTGAGCTATTGTGACTCAACAATTAGAAATAGGTACAGAGCAATTGTTATTAAAAGTTAACAGAAAGAAACTACTTTGGATATTTTGGAGGAATCCGTTTAATACCAGTTTAGCTCTGGTGACTTTCGCACTGAAGGATGTTAGCCTGAGTTAGAGATCCACTTGACAAGCAATGTTTTGGGACTTCCAGTGTTTTCTGGAGCAAGTGTCTGATCTTAGAATTTGCTGCTTATGAGAGCTGGGTGCAGTGAACTTCTGTGAGCCAGTAAAGCTCATCCCCCAGCAGCTTTCTGTGCATGTTGTCTGGCTGGTCTCACTGTACTATGAGATGTCTGTTCAGCGAGTCTGTACAGGACAAAACTGGTAACAGGTAAGTGAGAGAACAGGGGTTTCTTTGTGGTAGTGCTGAAGTTACTGCATTTCTCAGAACTATAGTCTGAACCCTTCTGAGTCACCCAGGAGAACAAAGCAAGATGAGCATTTATTTATATTGTGAAAGAGCAGGTTCTCCCAGCCGTCGTGCAGCTGGGCTCATGTGTGTTTTTTATTTCTTCTGTATGTTTTAAGCAAAATTTTATGCTGGCTTTGAGGATCTTTACAGAAGACCTTTTTCTTCATTACAGAAGTAATGATGTAGAGTTATGCTATGTTCATTTATAGGCTGGAATCCCAGAACAAATAGATTGGTTAGGGCAATTTTTATGACATTTAAGGTTGTTGATCTGTATCTTCAAAACTGTCATTGCACTGGAACCTGCAAAATCTGAACAAGTCTTTGCCTCATTTTCCTTTCTCATACATTTTCTTCTTTTAAGTGTTCTCTCTAAAGACGTTTGGTACAATTGGTTTTAAGTGTCTTCCTGAATCCTTTGTGAGCAAGACAAGGTTACTATTAATATAACAAGAGTTGGATAGAAGAGAAATTCTGTTTCTGTTCAACTTTATTATGTGTTCAGTCTTAAAAATTGTTTCATTGTGGGGAATCAGTTAGAGGTAAAAGGCAGCAGCTCTCAAACTGTCTAGTAAAACATCATTAAAATTGCATTAAGAAACAGTTTTGGTAAGAAGCTTGTGCATGCTCACGTTTTCCTCATTTTCACTTCCATATTGATGTTGCAGTTAAATTCCGAATGGCAAGTAGATTTTGTTCCAAGTAAAATCATGACTGTGTTGGGGGGTTCAATTTTGAAGTCTGTCTTGAATGCATGCATATTAAAGGGGTTTTTTATAATGGTCACTTTTATGTGCACTCATGTTAAATTTGGCCTCCCTGTTATGCCTAGGTATGGTTTGGTCCTCTAGTTGAGGCCACAGAACTCTGGAGGATCTTACATACCCTTTGAGCTAGGATACATAGGCACAATGAGGTGAGTTAAGGATACAATTTCAGCCTTAACTCAGAATTTCCTGATTTCTGTGATGCTTTGGTGAGCCCTTGCTGTTGTTTTCACTCACACACAGTGGATACCTGATAACACACACTCAATGTACTCAGCTCCCTGCCGCACTCTAGAGAGGAGCTGCTTTCTCTGCCAAGCATTGCAAAAGTGTCTCTGGACTAAAAAGAATGCCATTGCTGCAGACCTAAAACTACTTTTTTTGAGTTTAATAAGTTCTTCAGCTTTTAGTATGGAACTATTGGAACTTTCTTAGGTGCCATGTATTTATTCTATTTTATTTTGCATTCTCATGACAGAACATTAACTCCATTAACTGGGAATAAGAAGGAGTATCTTATAAGTGATACTGTTAATAACAAAACACTGGTCTCTGATTATGTTTATGGCACTAATGTAAGCATACTTAATGGATTTCAAACTCAAAATTTTTGACCCTTTCAGATTTGTTAACATTAAGATAGATGAGATAACTGTGTTAAAGCTAAGTTTGGGATAACAGATAACTTACAAAAAGTACAACTTTGAGACATTTAACAAATCAGAAAGAGATTTTCAGTAACTGAATATAGCTGTAGAAATATTTTATCTTTACTCCAACAAAGTTTAAATGGAAAATAATGGTATCAGGTTTCTAAACAAGAATAAATTGTCGAACTTTGTGTTAATGCTGAATTTTTCATGTTGAGCTCTGTAAAACCAAGTGTTCTGTAATGTTGGGATGTTTAGTAAGTGAAGCCCAGGGACTTGCTGGTTATACTACCAATTGCAGCAGTGGCTTGTCCACAGGTTTTTTTGAAAAGCAACATACGTAATCCATTAGGTAGAAGATGTGAGTCAAGAGTTTAAAGTGCTTCTGCCTAAAGTTGATCCAGAAGGTCAGATTGGATTCCTAGAAAAAGGTGTGTGATCAGGCTACGCTCATCTTACTTAGAGAATAGCCTAATCAAACGGGTCCTTGGTTTGTTTTAAGCTTCACTTGGGGATAGGGCAGTCTTCTCTTGATACATTTCTGTGTATGTGTGCTACAATTTTTCTTTCAAATATTGTAAAATGCACCTTGAACTTTAGCCTACAAAATCTTTTAACTATGAGTGTCTGCTTTAAGTTGGAATCTTGCATATTGATCAACCTAATACCTCACCAAGATTTTGTGGACAGAAATATCCTGGCAAATCTTGGTATTTCTGGACAAATACAGAAAATCCTCTTAATTCTCAAGTCCAAATAAAAATCTCTTGGGAACAACCTGCATTTATTATTATGTTACCTAAATGCAAAAAATGTTTTTCTGCTAATGCTGAGGCACGCTAAGTAAGAGATACTCTGGAAATAAGAGATGGGTATCCTGAAGCATTCTCTAGGTTGTGTGTGGAGCAGTGCTGGACTGGCTGTGTGCACAGATGGCCTTGTGTCTGTGTGACAAACCCAGCACTTGCCTGCCTTTGGTCCTGCAATCACATCCTCACTCTGCACTCTTCACCCTGCTTGTGAGCCACCACTGGCTAGATATTCCCTTGTTCTATCTTGGTAGTTCTCCTTTTGTCATCTACATCCTGAAAAACACACTGGATTTTTATGCACATCACCTGCATTTCCTTCTGTTCCTCTGCTACAGGACTGTTGTTGCTGCCTTTTCCTTAACTCCTGCCTCTCACTTGACTGAAGTTCTAGAATGTATTTCTATAATGTATTTTCATTTCAGCAGCTGGAGGCTGTTGCCCTCAGATCTGCATCTTTTGCATATTGTTTTCTAGCAGTCAGACTTTGTTTAGCTTGGTCTCTATGTATTTCATCAGACTTGTCTCATGCTGTAGTTGGAATACAAAATATGCTTAAAGGCCAATATTTGATGAGCCCATTAATTCTTTGCCAAATCTAATTTTTCCTCTGAATTTATTTTCTCTTTCAGGCTTCTGTATCCTGCTGTTCAACAATCTCGGTGTTGATTTTGCCTCTAGGCACAAAATCTCAATAAATTTACCTTCCTTGTTTTGAAGCCATTATTGAGTTGTCTGTACAGAAAGGAATTGATTGTTCCATCTTGATTTTTCAACAAAATTAGTTGCCATTTAGTCCTGTCCCTCTCACAATGCCCTGTATTAATTACCGTTTACAAATACCATTTTCCTTTATTGTAACAGCACTGTTCTAACAGTGTGTCAGCGCAGGTGTCTGTACCTTCTTTTGCTTCTCTATCAGCTTAATTACACTGCATCACCCACTCTGATCCACTGGAGATTTCCCTGCTTTCATCACAGAACTACTTTACAACTGATTACATTCTTTAGTTGTGTCTCAGAGAGTCTTTAGTTCTTAGTTCTTTTGCCTGTGTTACAGGGTAATTCAAAGTATGCTGTTCTGCTAGTCTGAGGGTTTGAATTTTTCTGCTGCTGGTTCATTATTTTGCTGCTCTTCACGGATTTTCCTTGTATGTCCTTTATTTTGCATCTATGTGTATTCTAGCCCTTAGCTTGTGTACCTGCAATTGGTTTAATTTGAGTTTTGGCTGCTGTAATCTGTTCTGCATGTGTAGTTAACCCCCTTGATTACCATTTAAATCAACTAGATTGTATTTTTCTTAAATTAAGACATGTTTTATTTATCATTTGCATACAGACATAATCTGAACTGAGAACACCCTGAAGAATAGAAAATAAATTTATTATGTGGCTTTTAGTATTAACATACTAGGTTTTCCTTTCTTAGGACCAGTCTTGATGGTAAAACTGGTTGCTTGAGTTTTCTCTTTTTTTCTCCTTTCTTGTTGGAAGTGGTTTCACATTCACAGCCCTGAATTAATTTTCTTTTTTTTTTTATATAAAATTCACATCTCTCTGGAAGTTTTAAGGTTTAGCTAACATTTTCAATTGCAAAATAGTCTCAAAGACTAATGATACATTAGTCTTTCCTAATCTATAGCTCTGAGAAAAAACTGCTAATACAAAGTCTTTTATTATGGCCTCATACCTTGTGATTACAGTGCATTTAGTTAAATCTCAAATTATATTTAATAGTCCTTGTAGCCTCTTTCTTTAAATACAGTGATTTAGTTTGATTATTAGTAAACAACATTTAAGACTTGGCTTTAATATGAAGGGGGTTGTTTATATTTTCTGCAAGTACAATATTTAACACTGAAATGTAACAATGTCAAATTAGTAACTTGAACTTGAAAAGGATGGATATATTGGACAAGTATGTTATTGAATTAACCATCATTTAAACAATCTCTGCATCTTGGAACACTTTTCAGTTTTATCAGTTTATCCCTTGAAATCTTTTGGCCAATAAAACCTTTTAATAAAAATTCTAAATTCCATAATGTGCTTTTTTGCTTCAAATTCATTTTTTTTACCTCCTGCTCCTAGTAGGAGGTCTGATTATTTCAGGGTATTTGCTTGGGAGAGTTGAGGTTTTTTTAAGGACATAGATAAAATAACACAGTTAGGGCAGCTTGCTTTGAATATTACTCTGTGTTTTTCCACAGGGATCTGAGGATTTCTGCCTTTCTTCCATGCCTTTCATTAATCATTTTAGAGAGATGGTAAGGCAGTGGAATGACAGTTTCTGAGGACAGCTGTGAAATACGAGTTTTTTCAGTGAATTGTAAATGGCAGCCATGCAGAGCTGATTTTCTTACAGCAAGGGCTTTGCTGTAACTACCCAGGCTGCAAAGCCAGTCTGTACTAGGGTGCAGCTCTAATGTGAATCAGCACAGAAAGTGTGAGTTTGTAACAAAAGCAAGCACCGTTTGGAGTGAACTTTTCTCACCAGTCCTGACCAAATTCTCCGTGCTTTTTTCTAGGTCATAAATAATGCCTGTGCAACTCAAGCCATAGTAAGTGTGCTGTTAAACTGTGCTCATCAAGACATTCATCTAGGAGAGACCTTGTCAGAATTTAAAGAGTTTTCCCAAAGCTTTGATGCTGCGGTGAGTGAGCACTGTCTTGGGCATTTTGAGTGTCACAGTGTTACAGCTGTGGTGGTTTACAGGTGTTCTGTTACTTGCAGATGAAAGGTTTGGCGCTGAGCAACTCAGAAGTGATTCGGCAAGTGCACAACAGTTTTGCCAGGTAACATATGTTTTAAATCTGGCCAAAATTTGAGCAAATCCTGTTTAATCTCAGGGGATTTAAAATTTTCTTTGCAGGCAACAGATGTTTGAGTTTGATGCAAAGTCTTCAGCAAAGGAGGAAGATGCCTTTCACTTTGTAAGCTATGTTCCTGTTAACGGAAGGCTATATGAGTTAGACGGCTTAAGGGAAGGACCCATTGATTTAGGTAATATTTTGCATTTTTGCTGAACTTCCTTGATTTTAACAATGGCTTTTTGCAACAAATTGCTCATTCGTTACAGGCTCAAAGAAAATTATTTATTAAAATAAAGAATATCTTGAAAGTTTTCTCAGTGTGCTGTAGGCTTGTACTTCCTTGCAGTCATTTGTATTGTTGTTCTAAAATGAAATTTTCTCCCTGCTTCCTCCATGTTTCTGATGCTCTCTCTTTTCATTTAGTAATGAAATGGTCAGGTTCCACAATTCCTTCCAAAACCTTGATAGTTTTGTTGCAAGAGAGAAGTTTGCATAAAGGGAGAATGTATACAGCTGACTCCAGACACTTTTTTTTGTTATGTGGCTTGTTTACACACTGCCCTCTTTCTTTTAGATAGCAAGTGTTTTCCTAATGGTTTAAAAGAAAATAGCTTTATTCTCTGTAAGATGAGCTTCTGTTTTGTAATCTTTCTTGAGGTATGTGTGCCCTGTTGAGTCTTGAAAAGCTCTGCACTGCCTATCATGTATCTGTACTTCAGAGTCTGATACATTGTCAACAACATGTTCCACATTCCGTTCCCAGAGTGTTTTCCCAAATTTGTTGAAAATTTTATTAATGTTTAGGCTGAGCAATGGCTTGCTGCTTAATCATGTCTTTAGTAGTCTAGAGATACTGTACAGTCTGCAGGCCTAACAGTAACATCATTTGTATGGTCACGAGATCATGAGTCTCTAAATTTACTGTAAGGTCTTGAAATTGCAAAATAGACATTTTCAACTTAGGAGATCACCTGTAGGTATTCTGTTATGTGTCTTGAAATCAAGTCCTCTACCATATTTTTCTGTCTGCCTGACTCTCTAACATAGTGCATGTACATAGAAAAAAAATCAAGAGTTAATATTAGACACCTGTACCTGTCTATAGTGTTTTCCTTTGCTGTCTACTTGAATGTTGTCATACCAACTAATTTCCCTTGTGTCTCAGAAATTTTACATAACATACTTCCCCCCGCCCCATTATTTCTTGTTATCAGCAAAATAAATGTTAGGTGCTTATGCCCTTAAAATTTAGCTTTGTTCCATTGCTTTGGCTGCTGTGTTATCTAACTGTTGTTATTAATAAAGTATCTTCCACCTCCTGAAAAACCAGGTGAGTAATTTCAGACTGCAGTAGCTAAGGAAAAGCTTGTTATATACTCTGAAGTTGCTGCATAAGCCTGAATTATACAAGTCAATTTTGTAATAAATTTTGCAATGATAGTGAATTTTTTCCTTTGTTAAATTTTGCCAAGATGATGAGCTTTTTCCTGTTTTTCCCCCAGGTGCCTGCCATCAGGATGACTGGATAAGTGCAGTGCGGCCCGTCATAGAGAAGCGCATACAAAAGTAAATGGTTGTGATGCCTTTGAAATCTAGCACCTCACCTATGCTTAAAAATTTCATAGTCCTAATATCCTTCAGTTAAAGGATTTCCACCAAATTTCTAAGCAATGCATCATTTATGCATCATTTTTTTATGTATCTCTCTGTGTGACTTGAGAACCTGTTTCCCAACATGAGGCGAATGTGATGATAGATAAATCTCAAATACACTGTGCTGCTGCATGGTTAATCCAAGTAGGTGTCTATATAGTGAAGAGAGATCCTACAAGTGCTCTGCAAAAGAAGATTATCTCTGTTACACAGCTGTGGATCTTTGTGAGTGAAAGCTGAGAGTGCCATGACCACGAATAGCATTTGCCTGTGCACTTAAAATTACTTGATAGTCATTCTGTCCATACAACTGGTATTAAGAAATAAAAATGGCTTGTCTTAGAAATTTAAGATGGAAAAGTATACTCTGGAACTTTCCTACTTCTTAATTCTGATTCCAAACTGCAGTCCCAAATTTGTTAGAAATAAAGTTGATTTTATGCCATTTTTAAAGAACAATGCTAAGCTTTTGCTTTAGGACTCTTTTTCTATAAGCAAAACAGGACTACCAAGTTGCTTTTGGAGAATTTAGCCTCCAAAAAGCCTGCTAGTTCAATTGTTGAATGTACTTCTCACACTGTTGGAGAACTCTCCAATATTTCCTAACAAGTAATAGTTATGAGAAAGTAAAAATTGCGGTGTGAAGCATCTTCTGTTAGTGCTGTTGTCATGTTTTTTTTCTTTTTTGGGCAATTGCAGTATTTGTTTTGTGACCATAGACAGGAAGAGTAAATTCCGGGGAGAGAAGATTATTAGGAGTTACATATTGGATAGAGTTAATTTGTGATCTCATTTTTTTTTGTAACAAGATTAGATATGTAGCATAATTCAGTTTAATACACCCATTTAAATTTTTTTTTCCATTAAATGCATTCCTTAAAATGAAATCAAGGAGGGGGCTTTTGAGTTGTCATGTTGGTAACTAATTTTGAAAGTGGATTGTCTTTGTTTTGTTTTTCTGTTCCTCATTTAGATACAGTGAAGGTGAGATAAGGTTTAACCTGATGGCAATTGTGTCTGACAGGAAGATGATATATGAGCAGAGGATTGCAGAGCTACAGCAGCAACTGGCAGAGGTAGGCGATGGAATTTAAGTTGCTCAAGTAGTTTTCTGATAGTTGTGTGTGTTGGCTTTACTGTTCACTTCCCTGCCTTGCTCCAAATGGAGTAGCAGTAATAAAAGCAGGGAATGATTGCTAGAGGTCTGTCCAGCACAGTGTGGATGCATTCAGTGCTGCAGCTCTGAGCTGAGCACTCAGCACAGTTTTGACCATGTAATTTTGACTTTATGCCTTGACTCATTTGCTGTGGTGCTGGAACTGTTCTTTTCCCAGTACCTGCTCATAACTAACTGCAGAAATTCCTGGGATATGGTAAACAAAACTGAATCTTTCTGTGATAGAAATATCCTTGAGACAAACCTGCTTTTAAAGAAAACAATAATTTAATAATGGAGTAACATCATCCATTTAAATTTTTGTTTTGTGGAAGGAGGAGCCTATGGATACAGATCAAAGTAGTAATATGTTAAGTTCTATACAATCAGAAGTTGCAAAATACCAGATGTTAATTGAAGAAGAGAACCAAAAATTAAAAAGATATAAGGTATGTAGTCTTTCCTTTTCTGATTAAATTATTGGAACAGTTGTAAGAAAAAGTCAGCTTAGATATATATATATATATAGGAGCTTTGAAATTAATCTGAAGGAACTGGATGGGGACTAGAAGACAGCTCAGCTATATAATAATTCTGTTAATGCTTTTAATTTATTTTTAGATTGAAAATATTAGAAGAAAACATAACTACCTGCCTTTCATCATGGAATTGTTAAAGACTCTAGCAGAGCACCAGCAATTAATACCATTAGTAGAAAAAGTGAGTATTTCCGAACTGATAGTATATTACATCATTTTTCATACCTTCTCTTTTAAATCAACAAGCCCATGTAGTTTGTTTTCCAAGATCTTGGGCCAGGGATGGCTCCCCATGCCGCTGGAGCAGGCGGTGACAGCCAGTGGCACAGCACTGGGAATTCCACCCCTCCCTTTTCCCTGCTCCTGTGCTCATTTACTGCCTTGGGTTTCCCCCTTTCTAAGGTATCTAGCCATTAACATTGAGTTACTGCCAAGGTTTTGTATTAACACTTTATAAATAAGTGTGTCGGCCACTTTGGCAAGGTTATTAAACTGGTCAAGTACTTGACTTGTACTCAGCTCTGTGCTGGTGTGCATTTATGCTTGAGTGCCAAAGGCAGGAGCTCTGATTTTTTGCTCACTGAGAAAGGATCTCTGAATTATATAATGAAAAAAGAGCTGTGTATTATTTTATGAGTACATTCTTTGTGCATAAGGAAGAAGATGCCTGTTCCCTATCAATTTGAACTATTTATGATTGATACAAGTTAAAAGCATCTGCCTGCAAATATTTTGACAGGACCTTTTGTGGGTTTTTTTCCACTTATTTGAAAGATCTAAACCACTAAGATCTTGTGTTCAGTTTTGATAATCTGTATGTCTGAATGTTTTCTTGTGACATAAAATGTTTCCATTAGGAAAAGTTTTTTCAATGTTAAATGAAATTTGTATGGAAATATGAAAAATGAAAGCTTGAATTATGTTTTTAAATAACAGTGCTTTCCCCCTACAGAAGTTAGCTAATCTTGGTTTCTTTTGCGTAATTTATTTAAATCTGTATTTATTCTTAAAAGGCTTTATATTCTAACCTAGTAAAGTAGTAGGATGTTTCTGAAGGGTCCAAATTTACATTTAAATTTTTCGTTTTCCATTGTATTTTTAATATTCAGAAATTTTATGCGTAGTCATTCAAAGCTCCAGGATGATCTTCATCTTACCAAAGCTTGACATCATCTCCCCTTGTTTCCTAGGCAAAAGAAAAACAGAATGCCAAGAAAGCTCAGGAGGCCAAATGAAGATGACTTTGCAAAACACATACAAGTTACTTGCTTCTGATACTATTTTCATGACAACAAATAAAACTTTTCATAAACTTCAATTTTTGTCCAGTGCACGTTTACCAGTTATAATGGTTTGTCTTGTACTGTTTGCATGGGTCTGGCTCTTCCTTCCCTGCATCTTGTGCATGTAGTTCTGCTGAGCAATGTTTAGGTTCTCCTGGTCACATTCAGTATTTAACAGTCTGTCTGATGGCTGAAAGCTTGGGAAGTGGACCCAGAAATGTGCAAGGAAAATGTCCCCATTTTGTCCCACTTGAAAATGATAGAAATGCCAGAGGTTTAAGTATTAGCATGAGCTTTCTTTGCTCATCCCTACTAACAGTTACAATCCTTTCCAGTTGTTCAGTGACATAGCCTGTGTCTTTGTTTTTATCAAGTATGTGTCTAATTTTTTTACAAAATGGAAAAGTATTAATTTAGCTGTAGAAACATTTGCAAAGACCAATGTATTATCTCAAAAGAACTGCATTGCTTTAGTAGAAAAGATAATAAATATTCCCATTTTTATTTTGGCAAACCTTTTTCTGTGGTATTTTATTATGGAATAAGATGATTAGGATATGGAGGTCATCAGCCTTGAGTATTCTATGCATTCTAAATTTGAGGTAGAAAGAAGGCATATTTTGTTTTGGGGAATTAATATTCTTGGATATAAGGTATTGCTCTTCCTGGATTATGTTTCATTTAAGTCTGTAAAGCAGTGCTTTTTATTTGACTTTGAGAAGTAATATAAGGAAAAAATCTATGGAAGACTGTAGTTGATGACAATACTGCTGTGGAAGATGTTTGAGCTGTGTCCATGGACCAAAGGAAATACCTGGAGTTCACTGGGTTGCTGCCTGCATGTGAGCTGTGAATTGACTGTTTTGGTATGGATAGTAACAGGCCATTGCAACAATACACAAACAATACACACTGTTCGAATTATTCATTCTCAGTGTATTTGTTTAGAAAACTTCCAGCTTCTTCCTAAAAGACTGGGGTAAGAAACAAAGAAAAGAAAAAGAGCTTTGGTTTTGGTTTTTTGGAGGTTTTCTTTTATTTTACCTGTACTTCAGACTGTGAACAGCTTTGGTCTAGGCTGAATTTTTTCAAAGCCTGATATGAAGCATTCTGTTATCTGTTGGTGCTTTGTATATGTTACATATACATGTACATAAACAGGATAAAATTTTTGGCTGAAGAAGTAAAGCAGACTGTGCTCTTCACTGCTGGAAGAATCTCCTTGAGTCATTGCTGTGGCTGGAAGGGTAAGATCTATTTCAGAAAAAACTGAGATATCCATATCTGTGTTTTGTACAAAATTGATCATGTTAATGAGAATATAAACTCTGAGAATTTCCTACTTCAGTTATTTACTGCAGCGTTATTGTCCAAGTAAACTGAAAGACTCTTACGGAGGAAGAGACATTTCTGCTTTTAAAGTTACATTTTCAACCTGTTGAAAACATTTGTCTATCTTTAAGTGGTAGCCTGATGATGCCTGCTGCACCCTGTTGTCCTTGGAGAATTTTTCTATTTGGTACTAGATGTCAAATTTGTCCTGAAGTGATTTCATTCTCCTTTTACTGGCATACTTGGGTAGGTACAAAAGGAATTTTGCTGAAGCAGAAAATTGTTTTTGCAATTATCAATCAATTTTAGTAGCAATTGTTTCAGAAATTAGCTTATATTGCAAGGAATCATTCTGGATTTGTGGAAGGACAAAAAGAGAACAGATGTAAAGATCAAATTTTAAGAAAAATTTGTTAGTCCAATGTGTAAGTGAAAAATGTTCTTTAAAGAAGTCTTGAATGCAGAAGTAGAACATTTCAAAACTAGTATTTTCTGTTGTTATTATTAATCTATTTTTTCCTGATCAAACTTGGGGCAATATTTTTTTACCTTTTTTGCCCAATTTGTAGAATATTTTTTTCATAATGTATGTCTTGGCTTTAGAGGCAGATATTTGTCTATTAGGACAGCATCACATGAATGTAGAGCTGGGACGTGAAGTGGATCCTGGCTAGACTGGGATACAGTTAATTTTCTCCTTGGTAGCTGGTGCAGTGCTGTGTTTTGGATGGAGCATGAGAATAATGTCGATGTTTTCAGAGGTTGCCAAGAGTGCAGGAGTTTGCAGCTTCTCGCTGCCAGCCAGGAGCTGCAGGGGCACAAGGACTGCGAGGGGACAGCCAGGACACAGTCCCAGTGGCAACAGGGATATTTCCCAGGATATGTTGTCATGGCCAGTGTTTAAATCGGGGTAGGGCTGGCTCGGGAGCCTGCTAGCATTGCTCAGTGAGTGCTGAGAGCTGCATTCTGCAGCATTGTGCATTCTGATTCTAGGAACTCTCTCTTTTGACCCGTGCTTTCTCGGTCATCTCCAACCGCATGCACTGTGCAGCAGTGAAGGTGCCAAGAGAGCGCTCATCTCCGCGTTTCGTGATGAAATCCAGCGGCTAGGCGCTGCTTTTCCCCAGCTGACGCGGATTGTGGACGAGCTTTTGCTGGAATTTTGCGATTCTGTATGCTGCGCACAAAGGCCGGTGCTCTGCGTCTTCATTGTTCGTCCTCTTTGCACTGAACTGAAGCGAGCGATGCCATCCAGCTTCGCCGCTTTTCCGCGTCCGTGCTGCGCGCATCCTCTGTGACAGACACCGGGATCTTCACTCCTTGCGAGGCTCTGCTGTGCGCCGTGGTACTTCGGGCTGAGAAGGACCGTGCAGGGAGCAGCGCGGTCTGACGGCGCTTTGCAGGCTGTGTAGGAGCAAGGACTGCGCCTTGAATGCGGCCCAAATACGAGTTTCCACAAGTTCCTGGGGCAAACCCCGAGGAAGTCTGTTGTCCTGGCACAGTGCCCTTCGTTCACAGACGGCACAGTGTTCTGTGTGCACTTGAAAGGATCCCTCTTCTTTCCCCGCTACACGCAGCATCACATCCCGTCCATCTACACGAGCCGGGATGCACGGCGGAGCTCCTGCTCGAGCTGCTCTCACACGAATGGGGAGCGCTTGGCTTTTTCCTGGGCACTGTCCGCGCTCACGGAAACAACCACACGATGGCACCTTCGACTTGCGAAAGAAAGGAACGCACCAAGCTCGAAACCACCCCAAGCGCAGAGCCAAGTTGGAAACGTCCAGGCTCTCAAATCAACCGTGTCAGGACAAGATTTCGCTGACCTTCCCCTTCCCAGTGCAAACTCTTCTTCGCACCACACGAACTCCATTGCCCTAGGAAAGCTTTTCACTCTCGCAGAGTCCAGCCACAAACTTGAAAATACCTGGCAAAAACACGGCTCACGGAAGTGAGCCAGCTGAGAAAGAGCTTGCTGCCTACAGCTTCAACAGCACCCATGGGACGCCCAGCACACACCCTGCTAGAGGCACTTTCCTTCTCAGCTCCTGACAAAATTTTTAAATTAACTTCTTTCTAAAAGGGGGCAAGTAAAGTTAAATTTCCCTCCCTACAGGTGAAGGTTCAATATTTGGTTTGTCTAATCTAAAAATGGAAGTGGAACTAGCAGGAATTATTGTATTTAAAGTTTCTGGTCCGTTAAGACCATCTCAGTTTGATAAAAGCCTACATGCTATTGTCTGAAGAATATTCTGTTTCCCCTAAGACCAGATGCGTGCAATTTCATCACATTTTCTGTAGTATACACCAGTAATACAAAATAGTCACAAATAGCAGGAAGAATTATTTCACCATTAAGGAACCACCCTTCTCACCCTCTTTTGGAAGAAGCATAATCTGGGAGCTGAAGTAACAAACTTGAGAACATAAATCTCCCTGCTACTGAGAACTTGCTGACACAGGAACAACCTAACCTCTAAGACTGACCCTCCCCTTTACCTTCATTGGTCAAGGGTAGTAGTGCAAAATTTGCTGGGTCAATCAAAGACTAATGCTAACCTAAGAAAAGTCCAAAAATAATCTGCGTTGTTCTTAGACAATGAGAAATGGAACCAGAACTACCAATCTGGTTACTTGCAACATGTCCCTACAACTTATTGCCTTATATTCATAACTAATGTACAGCCACCAGTACAACCAGGAAAATATTAAAGTTACTGATGTCAGCAAGGGAAGGATTATAAAGAACTATTCCCATTAATCATCACATACACAGTAACTGCACCATTAAAATGTAAGCCCTTTTAGTACCACCACCTGGAAATTTAGTATTTAGCAGCATTTATAAATATTCTGAGAAGAGATAAATGAATTTACATCTGCTTTTAAACATATATGCCTGAAAAACCCACCAATTTCTCAATTTTTTTCCATCTTAGTGGAACTCTTCTCCACCAAAGAGGACACATAAGAGTTAAATTTCCCTTCTCCACCTTTGCACCTTCTGGTATATATTGATTCTTGAGTGAAAGCACAGTAATGCAGTAATAAAAAGAATGAAGATGACCTAAGATTCTAGAATGGAGGTAGTTTGAAGCATTTTGGATGATAGCTGTTGTCTGTCAACTGAAACTTTTCCTGAAATCTACCTTTTCCTCATTTCCCTTTCCTTCTCATGCCCCCGCCCCAAAAAAAAAAAAAAAAAAAAAAAAAAAAAAAAAAAAAAAAAAGTCTAAGTCTTAAAATAGCATGCTGGGTCACAAGCACATAGAAAAGACAAGTGTTCTCTAATTGGAACTTATTTAAAACATCGGTTCAGTCATGCAAATAAATAGCAGAGCAGATGTTTCTTGCTCTCAGACACCTTCACACATCCCTCAGCAGCCCAGTGTGTGTTCTGGGCTGCTTAACTGAAACATTCTCACAAAGGTATTTCTGGCTGCAGATGACCTTTGGTAAGCACTTCCTCATGGGAAAAAGGTGCTTGTTAAGGTAGACCATAAGCAGCTGCTTCTACAGAGGTCACGCAAAATAGAGTGACAATCACAACTTGGTCTTCAGGTATATTAACCCTAAGTGAATAAAAAGTGTCTAGAGGCATTGAAGCATGTATTCTGGTTTTATCATTTTGATAATTTCAGTATTTTGACAGTTAAGGAGATAGTCTATAAGTGAATAACCATACAAATTTTAATTAAAAGTGAGATTGTACCTACGAGATTCAGAAAGTTGCCAACATTCTTTCTGTAGAACTGAAACAACTATTTGTTATTTGCAGGTATTATTGCTCTATTTTAATAAGATATGGTATGAGCTTTTTGCATGTTGCAGGTTTACAAATTTTGGGTTTAAATTGCTTAGTACTTTTGCTTGTTTCATTGAGCAATGTAGCTACTCCTTAGAACATTAGCACTCTATAGACAAGAAATATCATAATAAATAAGAAAAAAATATAAGGACCTGGGAGGGATTACTGACAAAGATGACTCTCTTCATATTAATACAGAGAAGCAGTAAAAGAGACTGATAGCTTGAATGATAAACAGCATTATACCCATTTGTGAATTGTTGTAATTAAGAACTAAGACACAACTTAGTATTTGAGAACCATTTTAAAACTACATCCAGGAGTTCTCTTGTGCTATATAAAAGCATAACCCCATAATATCTTTTTAATTAAAAGTGCAAAAATTACTGCTGAGATTCTAAAAAAGAGCAACAGTCCTCCTACTGCAGCAATACACATTTTAGAATGTGATCTGCAGTTCACAAGACAGCGCTGAAGACATCTGCTTAACACCAGGCACATGTAGAATCATTTTGCTACCTGTCAATATATCCTGTGCCTTTGTGAGGAGAAGCAATGTTCCTGTCTCTCACTAGGCTCAGCAGAACACTTTCCTGCTTTCTCAGCTCCAGCCCCTGGAACACCTCCTTCCTCTCCTTCTTCACTGCCCCTTGATCTCTGCTGTTTCTTTCACAATTCTCATTCTGCTTTTCTCTGGCCATGATTACAGCTGCGCAACATCTTTTTTTCTTTATTCTTAAATCTGCTATCGTAGAGGCATTACTGCCATTTTGAATTGGCAGCCTTGGCCAGCATCATCTCCATCTTTGGAGTGAGTGACCAGGGATTGGTTTTGCCACGTATGGAGGAAGCCTCTAACAGCTTCTCACAGAAGCCACCCCTGTAAGCCCTCCTGCTACCAAAAATCAGGCCCTGCAAACCCGGTACAGCTGGTTTCAGCCTCTGCCTCCCAAACCTTATGAGTTTTAGCAGCTACACCTGAGAGATCAGGGAATGACCATGTTTGCCCTCAACTGGTTTTCAGTGTTTGACTCATCAATGTAGGGTTTTATCAGAAACAGTTTTATCTCGTCTATTAACTATGCAAATAAGTGCATAGATGCCTATGTGCTTCCTGTAAGGAAGCCCAAGTAGAAGGTAAATAGAGGACACTCCTTTTCTTTCCTTTATTTTTTTCTTTTTTTTCCCCAGAGCACTGTGTTAATGGAAACAATAAGAAAAACAGCTGCCTGGAAGAGTCTGTAATAAACTGCCACATAAATAACCTTCTGATATTGAATAGCTGAAGTCCAACTACATTCAAGTTGTAAAGACTGAGGACTTCAGAAGGAAGATTAAGTTAATTTTCATGCAGGTAGCACATGTCTGCCTAGCAAAGCCACCAGAAGACAGAAGCACTGAGGACAAACAGACTGGAGGTACTGTGGCCTCATGTATGAGACCAAGAAATTTCCCTAACAGAACAGAAAGTGTGCTTCTCAAAATAGCTGGAATTTGTTATTAGGCTAAGATTTGTGTGTTCCATGTGCCCCAATGAGCATATAAAAATTTTGATTAATCTCTGAGAAATTGATGACACTTGCTAAAAATAAATTAGTTTATTATTTTAAAGATGTATACACGATGTAAGCTCTATCTGTGCTCACAGGATGTTCTGATCCTTTCACTGTTTTTTGTTTAGTAACTATATCAGTAGCTTGTGTAGAAAAAGAACATAAAAAATAGCTAACTCACCAAACCACAAATACTGTTTCTTTCTGTCTGGTAATAAGAGCCAATTCCAGTCAGTATTACTAACTTGCATTTAACTTACTGATTTCCTTCAATGATTTTCCTTTCTCTTCTTCTGTAAGTGCTGCTTTTTTCACCCGCTAGACTCAAAGAAGAAGAGGGAACACCATTATGGCATGTCAGATGATAGAAGTCTTCAAGAAAGCCTGGAAAAATATTTTACAAACAATAAAAAGATAGTAATGTCTTTTTACAAAATCTGTCATCTTCTTAGACAAGTTCAAAAAAATAATAGGAGGATGGACAAGTGGTTGGAACAGAAGGCCAGACCATTCCTCACCTTGCCACTCCTTGCTATGTGAACATGAAAAGTGGCTTAACCTTTATCATTTAGCTTACCCTGCAAAACGAGAATAAGGTTTACATGCAGCTAAGCAAAGGTACTAACTGTATCACCGTACCTGTGTCTCATTTTCTCCCAGTTTTATAGTACATGAGCAAAGCTGCCAGAAAGGAACAAAAATTACACTGTTAATTTAGGTGGTTTTCAGCTTCACACATGCACACACACAGAGAAAGGAATTCTTATAAAATATGATTGTCTTAGGTGGTTTTAGCTTTACACATACACACATACACACATACACACACACAGAGGAATTCTTATAAAATACAATTGTCTTAATTGTTTATCATCCCAACATATGTTACCTTCCTAAGCTCATTAGGAGGCTGCTGTAAAATGTGATGAAGCAATGCTATGAAGGAAAAGAAGAAATTTCAACTTAAGTACCACTGGAGCAAGGAAAGGAAATAAGGGGTCATACTTCTGCTTTTCTGAGGCAGAATAAGAAAAGGAAATCAAGCAAGAAATGACGTGCAAGATAAGGAGGTAGCAGCATAGGGAACTTGGCAGAGGCTCCTGCCCCTGCCCAAGGGGACTCAGAAGCCAAGGAGATGGTTACGTCAGCAGAGGGCACTGGAGGAACGAAGGTGTGATGTGGTACTGGCTCTGACTAGTGGAACTACAGACTTGCCATGCTGCAAATTCTTGCACTTGCTGTTACTTCAAAATTTTGATCCCAGAAAGAGAGATGTGCTGAATGACACTGGAAGGTCTGGGATCGGAGCAAAGCAGGTAATGACGTGTAAGCACAAAAGGCAGTAAGAAGGAGAACAGCATCATAGAACTGCAAAAAAATTTAAACTAATCTGATGTTTGGTGGGTTATATAATGCTATTTATTTGTGCAAATTGTGAATTTGTGAATGCTTGGAAGAGGTGCTTTCATTTTACATATTTGGACTTCACATTCCTTTGGATCCTCTAGGATTCTTTTACACATGGGAAATCGAAATCTTGTGTGTTATGGTGGAGATACTGATCATGTCCACAGTAGAAGGCTGTATTTTGCAATTATTATTTTATTATTTAAAATAAACATATAAAATTAGCTCTAATAGTTGCATATGTATCCCATGGGCTTGGATGACATTTAGCATGCTCTTTAATGAACAGCAGATTTCTTTCAATGGTTATGTTGGATGGATACAGTCTTCTGCTTTTGTCAATGGAATTTTATAGAAGTGAAGGAATTGAGGTTTTGTTAAGGAATATTTAGGTTTTGAAGAAATTTGGGGTTTTGTTTTGGTCAATTTTTTTAACGTGATGGTCAAACGTATCCAAGTGCGAAAGATTTTCTTTTTTATTAGCTGTGGTTTATGTGCAAGAACCTTCACTGTGAAATAACAAGGACATGCTTGCAGCCATCGAGGTGAGTGTTTCATTTATTTCATTCTTGCCTTCCATTCTGATATCACAGGTTTTGAAATGAGAATTTTTCCATTATTATCAGCTTTACAGGTCATGTTGCTAACTAAAATAGCAAACTGAAACACTGCCAAGACATGCAAAAAACACTCATTTCTTTTTATAAAGGCAGCTATCCTGGTACCACAGTTCTAGAGCAGTTTTATATGGAAGGAGTAATATAAATATTGAATGGTGAGATGATACCATTTGGCAGTTACACTGGTATTTTAGGTATTTCTCTCCTTCACAGAGGCTAAAATGGGGAGTCATTATTAATGTATAATTTGAAGAACATTACTAGTGTGGCCACAAATGTCAGCTCTTAGAACCATGCCTACACATTATCCCCTTTTGGATGGGAAAAAAGAAAGAGAGAAAAGAATTGAAAACTAAGACTATATGTGGTAGAATAAAAACTAATTCCTATGGGTTTTTAAGAGCATAAAAGAAAGAACAATGTAAACAAGTGGAGATATATTATAGCAGATTTAATGATAAGCTGAAATGATATTTGAAAACATTAATCCTAAAGACAAATAATATTTTGTGTTTCAAATGCTAAACAGTGTATGCAGGAAGAAATGCTGCATAACTGGGGAAGGCAGACACTAAAAATAATCTAGGTTATCTAGTAGGATCAGTTCCCAACAGGAGAACAAGCTCATCTTCAAATTTCTGAACTTTCAGAAAACATAGCAAAGAATAAACATTAGAAAAGCCTGACTGATGGAAGTTTAAAGTGGGGTTTGAGAATTAAAATGCTCATCTGTGCAATGTTACATAATAAGAACCATAGGTGATTTAATATCCCACTTTTTCAAATTTCAACCATCTATTACTGTGGTAACCTAAGCTGTGATGCTGCTAATGGATTTAAATGTTGAGGGAAAATAAACTACCTGGAAAATGAAACCTTTCCACAATACAGGAACAAAAATAGAAAGTGGTAGAAGTCCCCAGACTGTAATATTAAAATCCAGACTGAACAGAACATCAGAACACTGTACAAGTAATTGCTAGAAATTAGGCAGTAACAGGATTCAGGTCCTGGCTATTTCTAGCTTCTGTGACTTTAAACAAAGGTTGCATAGAACACCTACCATTTTAGCTGCATTCCTAATGCCATCTTCTGCTTCTAATCAGGACACTTACAACTCCAATAAGGTTCACATTTTTAATGCAACAAGAGGAGTCTGCAAAAGATGGCAGTTGTTGATTGAAAAGTTTCTATGGTAGAGAATATCAGACTGGTTGGAAGCACCTTAAAACTCATCCTGCCACAAGCAGGGACAACTTCCACTAGACCAGGTTGCCCCA
Source organism: Sialia sialis (assembly GCA_009812075.1). Lineage (NCBI taxonomy): Eukaryota > Metazoa > Chordata > Aves > Passeriformes > Turdidae > Sialia > Sialia sialis. The sequence continues at coordinate 7,274,229 of VRYO01001717.1, read as the reverse complement.
GGCTCTGTGCAATTTGGCCCTGGACATTTCAAATTTAGACTTCATGGCAATTTTGGTTTGAAATCAGGCAGAAACACCATTTTGTGTAGTGGTTTTGGTTCACCAATTTGAGTTTCCCAGCCAACACACCAACTTAATGTGATAGATCTAGTGCTGGCCAAATCACCAGCAAACGCACCCACCAGAATTATTTACTCATGTCCTGCTATGAGATAGGATTAGGAGGAAGGCAAAGCAGGTACAAACTTTGAAGGGTATAAAGAAAACTTTATTAACAGAATTAAAAGAAAAATAATAAGAAAATCAGAATAAACCTTCAGAACACTTCTCTTCCCCCCGCCACCCTCTTTTCTTTCAGACTGACAATGTAAAGACACAAAACCTGGGACTTTCAGTCAGTTTACCACCTCTACAATACTTTCTTCATTTCTCTCAGGGAGAGGAGTCTCTCTTGCCATGCCACAGAGACTTCTCCCAATAAACAATTCTCTTGGGGCTTGAATTTCACAGTGAATCAGCCACCCGGGAGATGGAAATCCATCTGCCATGTGAAAGTCCCTCCCCTCACCTTACAGCTTTTCCCACAACTGTTTTCGAGTGCTCAATCTTCGGCTAATGGGGTACCCTTTTAAGGATGAGCTCTGAGAACAGAGGTCTTGTTCTTCTTCCCTGGGAGCAAAGGGTATTCATCACCCTTGTCTCTCTCTGCTCAAATTTCTCATTGGATCGCAGCTACTTCAACATTTGCTTGTTCAGTATGGGTGCTTTTGCTCATGTCTAAAATTTGAATGCTCCGTCCCTCTATGCTTTTCCATGAATTACAAGGATATTTCAGTCTATCACAGTCCACCACCACCACGGCCTTACAAAAGAATTCAAACCCAAGACTGAGCCATCTCCTCATTCGCCTAGCATCTGGGATTTGACTCCTTTACTGACCTTCATGTCCCATGTTGTTCTCTTTACGTGGAGCTACCATCTCGCCCGGGCCTGCGGATAGCTATGTGATCTCTGCCGAGCAGCAGCAACCAGAGCTGTTTACAGTGGAGGATTTTTTTGGCGGCCACGCTGGGTAGGGGGCAGAACCCAACCCAGCCCTGCCCGTGCTGCAACAGAGGAAATGTTTAATGTTGGTGAGATGTCACCAACCGTGGCCTGGCCCAGCTGGGCCGCGGCCTCCCCTCCCCTCCCCTACGCAGCCACCACGCAGGGAGAGGGGACAGAACTTCTCTCTTCAAAACCAGAAACAGAGAGCTTTTTCCCAGGCTTGTTCGTTTTAAAATGTGAATCTCACAGAGGCGTGTTCAGCTCTTTAATTGGCTTATCAGCATGCCTATTCTCAGAGCCAGCCAGCAATTGGTTTTGCCAGGCACGGAGGAAGCTCTTAGCAGCTTCTCTTAGAAAATCACTTCTGTGGTTGGCTCTTTCCCTCCTCACCAAAAATCAATTAATGGAAAACCAGCACACGCTTCTTTTTTAGCTCATAGTAAAGCTCCTGCTAAGTCAAAGGTTCTCTTTGTTAATATCTTAATATTCTATGTTCATAACATCTCACTGACTGTGACTGTGGCTAGAAAACCCTGTTGTTAGAAATGCATAGCTCTTCTTAAGACTATTTAAACACTCACCCTTGATAAACATAAAGGTTGTTTTGGTGGAAAAGCTTAAATAATATAGATTATTTCTTTAGTAAAACAAAAATAACACTTTTGTTTACTGCCACATTTCTTGTAAAGTTAATGAAAATCTTTCTGTGGTCAGGACAAGAGTCAGAAATAGGAGATGAAGAGTAACCCTTCCCTATGAAGTTTTTCCCTATGTGTAGGAATTTCCATCTTCTGTCTGTGTCACAACCCAGCTCCCTTTTGCAGGCTGCTCTCTCGCATCCCTGGCTCTGGGCATGGCTGCTTCTGACTTGATGTTGTCCTATTTAAATTGTATTTCCAGGTGATGCAGTGCTGCACTTCAGATGTTCGACTGACAATATACTGGGTGCTCCTCACAGTTTCATCAAAGGAAAATAGAAACGCAGTGATTCCCTGCACAGCATCCTGCACAATGGCATCATAGCAGGCTTGATCCCAGGGCCTCTAGCTGGGCATAGACACGATAAAATATATGGGCAATAAAATGGGACTACTGGATACCATTTTTAGCTCTTTAACTTAAATATGGCTTCCTTAGTATTTTACACCATATTCATGTTCTCATAAACAGTCATGAAGTGAATGTTACCCGGAAATAGCCTGATGCTAAATAATTAGCTCGTGTAACAATCTATCACTGTCAGTACTGCTTAGTAAATGCTACAAGTCAAGCGACTGCAAGGAGTTCTACAATAGCATTTTAAATTTTTTTCTGTATGCCAGCTAGTTCTGACTGTGACACATGAAAGCTTGGAGGGTCTCCAAACATCTAACCTGTGGTGTTGGTTAAAGCTGAGGGTGATTTGTATCCTGCAGCACACAAAGCTACGGGGGACCTTCTCCAGCTCATCTCTATGCCTTCTCGTGGGACTGGCGGGCAAAACCCCGAAAGCTTAGCCCTGCACGGCCACGTAAAAGGAAACTTAATTTGGGTTATTTTTCCCTGAACTAAGGAAAGTAACCGGCCGAAGCAATAAGGTGTGATGGCATGAGGCAACCGCAGGATCCGCCAACAGAGGCTCCTGAGGGACAGAAAATGGCGGGCGGGGGCCCTCAGGAAGCTCCGAAGACACAGAGCGCTCTCCAGGAGCCACTCGTTGTGTGAAAACCACCGACCTCCAGCCCCGAGCCCGCCAACTATGACAACAGAAGGTGAGGGAGGGGGGCAAAACCCCACCTGAAAGGAGGAAGGCATCTGACATTGCAGACTGTCCCTGACGGAGCGCAAGCTACCCTCCGCGAGACATGCGATCGCTTCCCCACCCTGCCCTCACTGACTCCAGGCCGTGACTCGGCTATTTCTCGCCGTCCCGGCTGCAGGGGAAGGCGGGCGCAGGAAGGGGCGGGTGATGCGGAGAGGGAGGGAGAGAGGGAGGGAGCTAGGTGGGCGGTGAGAGGAGCAGTCGGCGCACAAGATGGCCGCTGCCGGAGTGGCAGCGGGGCGGCGGCGGGCGATGGCGGCGCTGCCCCGGGGCCCGCGTGTGCTACTGGAGGAGCAGCAGCAGGGCGCTGTGGCAGCCCCGGTGTGCCGGAGCTGAGGGGGCCCGTGGGCGCTGTAGGAAGCCCGGCCCGCGTGGTGAGTGCGCTGCGTCCGCTGCGGGGTGCGGGGAACAATAGGGCGGGAGAGCTCTGCCCGCCTTGCCGAGAAAGGAGGTGGAAGGACGGGCGCTGGGACGATATGATTTTCAGAGGTGCTTTTTACTTCTAATCATTCTGTGACTTTGTGCCTCGCCAGGCCTCAGGCTCCTGCGGGGCTCGATTTCCGAACGCCTGGGGCAGGCGGGGAGGGACCATGGGTCGCTGTGCCCGACGGGGGGGAGGCGGAGAGGGACTGGGTCCGGCTGGGGGTGGGGAGAGGCGGCATCGCCTCAGGCTGCGGCGGCCGAGGGACAGGCGGCTTTTGTGTGTCCCCTTTGCCTGCTGTTGTTTTTCCAGGGGCTCTGCCTGTCTCTGCATAAGGAAACTCATCCTTTTGTCGCGTTGAACAACAGAGACGGAGGGAAAATAATGTCAGAGCCCTAGCAGTCCCCGGGACACCTCTCCGCCCTGGGTTGTGGCTCTTTTGTCTGTCGCGCCTGAGGGAACAGCGAGGTGGCCGCGGCTCCCTCTGTGTGGGGACAAACGCTGGTGAAACCGTCCAGGATCTCCCTGACTTGCACTAGTTTTTCCACCCTGGCATTGTTTTGGCTCTTGGATTACACCCACAGAGTGGGTAGGGTTTCATGCCGGGGGTGCGGTGTTGGTGTAGCTGGGATTTAATTTGCTTTGATGGTTGGGAATGTCCTGGTGTCAGGTTTTGTCCTCAAAAGCCATTGTTGAGGTCTGGCTTGTTTTAAAGCAGGGAACTGATGAAGGTTTTGGGTGTTTTTTTCCTAGGAACTGGGAAGGTTTTGTTTACCTCTGCATGCTTTTTTGCCTAGAGTGTATTTTTTATTTTTATGAATTTTCGTCAAGTACGAGTGACAAATCATTTGTTCCTCCAGCAGAAGCTACGGCTTTCTGTGTGTTTTTGCCATATTGAAAATGGCTGAAGTAGGGAAAAAATTAAAATTTTGCAAAAATAATTAAAAGGATCAAAGTAACCTGGATTGTGGCTGAGCTACTTTAATCATTGTAACTAGTGTAGCAATGCTGTCATTTAATGACTCCATTGGAAGATAAATGCAATTGTTAATTTCAGCATTCATACTCTTATTCACATTATTTGGCTATAGAATTGTGAGATAACACAGGAATACTGGGAGGCAGAAGATAATGTATTCCTAAACTTACCTTTTCTTACTTCTTTCAGGCTTATGAGGATGTGGAGGAGGTTAATTTTGTCAGCTATAAATGTCTGTGTTGCTGCGTTTGAAGTCAAGGAAGCTAATGTGGGACTTCATGGCTGTATAAATAGCCTGTGTTCAGGAGGAGTTTGTACATTTTTGCCAATTTCTAAGCTTCACCAGGAGCACCATGGCTTTCTTCAGTGCATTGATACACAATACTAATAATGAAATTATGGTTCCCACTAATATAAATAGAAGCAGATGGTGTTAGGTACCTTTTCCTTTCCCAGTGATAGCTTACAGCTTTGCCTTTCTGTCCTAGAAAAGAGCCTGTCAAAGCAGACAGCCTGACAGGCTGCTTGGAGGGAAATTTAGAAAGGCAGGTACCATCAGAGCAGTCTGTTTTGACAGCCAGAGACCTGAGTTTGTCAATCACTTAAGAGCAGCAGGAACCTTCATCGACATAAGTAGGAAGTAACTTGTATAGTTTCTGGTGGTTTGTTGTTAGTTTTTATGAGGTTTTTTTTTTGTATCCAAACTAGCTTAGTTTAAAGTGAAATATTTTAGAAATTTCTGATGGGATTGTTGTATGCTGATAATTTAAAAAACTAATGTTCCAGTGAACAGGGGAACATATGAATCTGGAAATTGCAGACATTAATACCACAGAGTTTAATTTAGGGGCGTCTTGAGACGTGTATTATTATATAAAAGTGCTCATGCTAAAGCAGATAAGGAGAAATAAGCAGGAATGCTTTTGGAAACTTCTGATGTGTTGCCAGTGATGCACTAGCAGTCTGGGTGGAGTCATTATCAATCTGGTTGAATTAAGCATCACAGATGTTGAGATTCAGTGAGTGTGTATATTAAAATATTGCTTTAATTACTTTGTATGTGATTCAGAAGTCTTGGGTGACGCTGATGCTGGCTGCCTTTGGAAGTGATGGCAAAAACTGACATCCCATTTAATTAGGGTCTCTATCTCTTAACTAACCAGTGCTGTAAGAGGGTGTTTCATGGTAATTAGGAAACTAACCTTTCCTAGTCTGAAATATATAGTGATATGAAAGACAGTTATCTTTTTTTTTTTTTTATTCTGAACCAAGAATTGTAGTTTACATGCTGCATACCTGGGAGAAAAAAAAACCACGTTTAATCTGTTTGGAAGAACTTGTGGAGTCGTATGTGGGTTTCCAATAGTATGACATATAAAGCTGAACTAGAAGGAAAGAACTCATCTGCACGTAGGTTCCCAAACTTCCCCTTAATCTGTGGTGCAGAAGCTTTATAAGGTATCTTTTAAGCAGGTGATCTTTGTAAAACTTTGTAGTTTTTTGCAAAGCCTGCTCATTGTTTAAAATTCTCCCCCGGTGGATTCACTGAATCATTTTGCAGATGAAAGTCTGTGCGGTTTTGTGGTGCTTTTTCCCACACCCAGTGAATCAAGTCGTCGTTTGCTGGAGCATCCCAAGTAACATTGGCTGGTGGGCCAGAAAAACAAATCTGACTGAAAGTACATAACAGATAAACTGTAGGGGAATTAGTATTTTGAAATTAATGTAGTGGACTGTACTAGGTAACAAATGTGAAACCATTATCATACAGGAATAAAGATATAATATGCTCCTGTTGTGAAAGATTATTATATAAACACACTGCACCAACTGAAATTTCAGTATGACCTTCAAGATTCCGTGTAGGCCCTGTTACAGTAATGTAGCTTGAAGTCTAGGGACTCTGCTAACTGAGAAAGCCGCAAATGTTTACTTACGTTATATTACTTTCCTTTCTATGCAGAGATTCCACAGTGTGTCTGGAACTAGGTGCAGTTTCCATCACTGTGTCTGACCACTTGTTTTACTGAAGAAGTGCATCTCTTGATAGTTAGCTTTTGCATCAGTCTCATTTTCTTCATTACATACAGTTACAATTGAAATGGTATTAGATTTCCAGGGGCTAACTGATTTCCTAATGAGGTTTTTTATTTGTGGAAGTGTGTTAATGGGCAAGAAGGTGCACAAGTTCTAATGGCTTATTATAAATAGATTTTTCTGATATAAAAATAATTTCTGATTAGAGTGCTTGAGGAAATAGCTTTCCAACTACTGCAACATATTTGGTGCTATCAGCTGGAGAAAGAGATTTTGGTGATAGAAATAGCAAGAATTCTAAATCATTTGCTGTAAATGTGTGTTGTCAGAAGCAGTGCCGGTTGTGCACTGCTCTGTGTTAGGAAGTGTAGAGGAGCGTGTCATGCAAGTGTGATGGGTGTGGTGGCCGCTCACTGAGATTACTTTCTCGTGTAAAAGTGAAGGGAGGAGGGAGGCAGCTGCAGGGGGTCTAAGGGAAACTTTCAGCAGGTAGAGATGACTTACCATATACATCAGGACATGTATGCATATACAAAAGGGCCTGGACATCCTATGCAGACTCCTACATGAAAACTTCTGCCCCACATGCTAGGTTAGCTTTTCTTCCCTAGGAAAAAAAAGTATTTCAGGAAGCCTAAAAACCACACAGAGAGTAAGAGGGGAGACAAGGGAAGAGGATTGTTTTGATGCACAAAAGGATTGTTTTTTTCGCTTTCTGCTACATAAGAAATGGAAGATGCACAGTTAAACTGGAAAGTAGTGGAGGTGCTGCTGGAGAAACAGATCTTTCACTTGCTTCACATGGATTGTGACACAGTTGCCATGTAATTCGATGCCAGGGACGCAGAAGAGAGTGTTTGTGTCAGGGAATACTGTGGTGAGTCTGGAATTCAGTATTACAGAAGCTAGAGGATTTATTGACAGTTATGCCTTCCAGCCATGGTCACTAAAACCACCATAAGGACATGTTTGTTCTTGCCCCTTGCTGAATAGACCCCTCATGCTACAGATTGCTTGCAAAACCACTTTTGAAAGTATTAATTAATAATTATAATTAGTTACTGAATTTGTGGTGTGCATGTTGTATTGATCTGAGATGGGACTGCTTCAGCTACAAGACAACTGAAGAAACGAAGTGTTTGGTGTAGCTGAAATGTGGTAGGCTGGGAAAATGAGATCTCACAGGTGCTTCCTTATTTTGTTTAGTTTGTTTTTTGTTTTAACGTGGAAAGTCTGGTTGGTCTCACCTCTTACTATTCCAGTTTAATAGGTTTTTTTTTAATTGTCTAATGAAACATTCTTTCAAAACAGGCTGTTCATTTTAAATTAAAATCTGGACATTCCAAATATAATTATTTTTCAGGATGCTTACGTGTTTTAGACCCTGTCAGGATAAGCTTTGAAAGTTGAGGTATAGCTGTTTTTAAAAATGCTGGTTGATCAGCTGATGGAACAGGAATGCTTCTAGCCTGGATCTAAAGGTCTTCTCAGCACTTTCTCCTGAACTCATTTTGAGCAATTACTTTAGTTGAAATGATAAGCAAGTTGGAAGGGTTTTCAACTACAACTTTTAACTTCCTTCCTATATATAAAGGAGACATCTACTAGAGTAGCAGGAACCTCACCTCTTTTCTGTGCACTGGAGGTTTTCAGAGAGTTGCAGCTAAATATTTTTGATAAATTGTGTCAGACTGTGTAGGTCCCCAACGAAAAATTAGGTGCTATCTTTAGGGCAAAAGAACTAAGGTTCAGGCAAGGTGTTACAGAGAGAGTGAATTGAAATTCATGCCATGGAGGATGGTCCTAACTACTTCCTTGTTAATAAACCCAGTTCTGTGGAACACTACCAGTGTTTGGTAGCATTTAACTTTCTCAGTGCTTTGTTTTTAGAGTAAACATTACTCACAATAACTTGGCACTCTTCACTTTTTGTAGCAATTGTGTTTGAATTAATAATGTCTCCGTGTCTTTTTACAGTGACTGTGTAATAGAAATGCCCTTCAAAAGTGACTGAAATAACATCTTACTGTTGACTTACTTTTCCTATAAGTCACATTATTTCAGCTTATTCTCCTTTCACCTCTGTTCCTTTTGTTACCATTTTACTTCAGGTACTATTTGATGTCAGAACTGTACCAACAAGTGGAATTGTTAGGACTTCGTTATCCAGCTACTCACAGTACAGGAAAACTAAAGTGTTTTGTCCTGTGGGGTTTTTTTTTTCAATTCTGTGCTAAGATGCAAGAGCTGAAGGAGAGACCTTGAAATGATGGAAACTAAATTGTAAAGCAACAGTAGAAAGTGAGTTTGATTAGCTTATGTGACATTCCTGAATTGTGGTGTCTACCATAAACATTATTTTATGACCATTAATGATTCTGGCAGTTATGCAGGCCTAATGATAATTAAATCTTCCCTTTCTTGATATAAGCTGTTCTCTGGGAGACTTAGTAGAAGAAGTTTCCCTGCCTTTATAAGTGAACATTATGCTAATGAATTTTTGAAAAATCTGCTCATGAGTCCAGTGAAGCTATCATCTCTGTTTGTTGTGTGTCACAATTTAAAATTCCAATATCACTGTACAAAAATCAAGCGTGGGTTTTGTGCCACAAAATGAAGTGGTTCGAGGAGCTAGGAAACAGCAACATGCTGTCCTGCTTTCCAATCTATGTATGGAAGAAAGAGCAGGAATTGTGAAGCAAGTGTCAGCCTCCACTCATACAAATGAAAAATCTTCACAGCTATGTATGATGTTGATGATGTTGCATATGTATTTTTTGAGCTCTGCTAGAGCAATTGTTTGTTTAACATAGCATCTAGGAAGTTGGTTCTAGATGTGTCTGAGGGGCTTCCTACCAAATCATCAGTCCCCTAATGTGAACAGCACTAATTAATCATATTTGAAAGATCTTGATAAATAGCTGTTTGTCATCATGCAGAAATTGTCACTGGTCACCTGCATTGTTCTTAATTACTGTATGGGCAGACGGAATCCAGAAAGTTTTGGAAGCTGGAAAATGCCTTGCTCTTATTTAACAGCTCTGAAGGGCAGTAATTCTTGGTCTTGCTTGCTTTGTAGAGGCGATGTGGATTTTAAATCAAAAATAGATGAGAACAGTACAGAGTCTCACAAATTACTAAAGCAATTGCAAAGGAAATACCACACTTTGATTTAGCTTTCCAGACATGAAATAACTTTTCTCTAGGGCGTCTATCTCTTCGCTTGCTAAAATGCTCTGTTTTCTTTGTAGGATTACTTTCCCTGGATGCATGGTTATCTTTGCCTCCCCTATTCTCTTTAATGGTATTCTCTATTTTTCTTCTATTTTTTGTTTTCCATTTAACTTTGTTCTGGTCTGAGCCACTCATCAATTCAGCCAGCTAATGCAGGTAACAGAGATGGCTTATTGCCTCTTAGTGTCGTTGCTTTGTAGTTCAGAGTTGAGGATGGGTGGTTTGGATAATGGAGCAACCTGTGCTACTATTTGTTCTTAGACTTGACTGAGGACTGTCCAAACATCAGTGCTTCCTCTGGAACTGATGAGAAGTTAGGGAGCACTGTGACCACTATGTAGTGAATTTGAAAGGTGAAATGGAGAAAGATAAAAATAAGTTAGGCTAAGCTGGCCTGATGATGGACTGGGTTAGTTAAACCAAAGGTAACGACTCAGGCTGTCCTTCCTGTTTTATGAGTCATTCTGCCATTTAATTGTGTGAGAAGGCCTCCTGTAGAATTAATTAAAAAGGAGGCTTTAGTACTGCAAAAACCTATAGTCAATCTTAATTTTAGTCTTCTTATTTAAACCAGGCCTTATGGATAGAAGCCTTGACACTGTAACTTCTTTGTAAGTGAATCATAATGGAGGAAAAAAATGTTATTCAGGAAAGTGAGAATTGCTTCAACTTTGGTTGCTTGGAGTAGACCAGGCGATTTAAAATGCAACTGGTTTGTTGCCAGCTATTGTCAGATTCTGCTGAAGAGATGTGAGCCAGTAGGATTGTCTGTTGGACTTACCAACCTGTATGTGGATATAGTTTCCTGTGTGCTGTATTAAATCATGCTAGCTGAATATACCTTTTCCATGCTACCTTTAATGCTGCTTATCCACTGTTTTGTAGTTTATACAAATCCATTTCTTGGTTTGAAGATATCTCGCTTTGATTCCATCTGGTTTTGTCTCCTGAACCATTTTACTCCATTTTAAGGATTTATTTGTGTTAAGAATCTTCAGGGACATGAATAATTTCAGTGCACAGAAAAGGTGCTCAGAGTAAGGGTTGGCTGTTTCTGGAAACCCTCTAAATCATCCCATCTCTGTTTTTTTATAAGTTCCCTGTTGATAACAGTGTGAGAGTGGAAAAACCTAGTTCTAACTTGTGGCAAAATGCACTGGGAAACTGAACTTTTCGGTTTTCCCTGTGATGCTGCTTAGCGTTTTACTGGTGACCTGCCTGTAGGCATAAAGGTTCTGTTGGAGTGCAAGATACTTATTTTTATTAAAATGGTAATGTGAAAGGCAGTAAACAAAGCTCTCAGACACCTTAACCAGGATGTAAAAAGGCACAGCCCAGTTGGTTGCAAATCAAAATAAATTCCTTAAGTTACACCTGTACTAAATTTACACTTTTTCTCTAATTATTACTAGACTTGAGACTTACCTTCTCTCTGAGCAGTGTGATTTTTTTCAGAATATATTCTTAGTGGGGGGAAATGTGGCAAAATTTTAATTTGTCCTAAATGCTGATGTACTTTCTCATTTCTGTAGCATTTATAAAAAGGAAAAAATAAAAATAGGAATAATATGATGGTATCAACACTGGCAAGTAGCTTTCAGGCTTTTTTTTTTTCTTTTAACATTCATTCCTTTACCAGGAGTATTGGAAATTCATCTGTTAAGACAGAATAACCTAAGTGTCAACATCTGCACTGTAGTTCACAGAAGTGTAATATTTCCCTTTTGATTTTCTGTAAATCTGAGGATTTACATGACTTCAGCAAACAGATTTGTAGTAAGCTTTTCTGGTCACTCCTTTCTCAGTGGAACTTTTCTGTCAAATGCTTCTAACAAAATAGCACTGAAGAGCTGGGTGGGGATGTCCGTGGGTGTGTTTCTGAGGAGAACTGCAGTTTTTATGTGAGTTTTTAGATTCACTAGTCTGGTTAAGAATAGAACTTGAGCGCTGTCAAATTGAAGCTTGGTCATGATGTAGGTGATTTCAGGACATACCAGGAAAAAAGGCTTCCCCAGAAATCCTTGGTATTGGTATTTGAGGACATGATGATGTGGCTATTGCATTAGGCACTACAGAGGAGGAAAGGGGTGTGGAGTCAGGATTACTCACCAGGTATTCAAACAGTTACAGGTATATTTTAGCTAAAATCTTGTTTAAAAAAAACAAAACAAAACCCAACATTCTACAGTGTCTTCCTGTGAGTAATACAGGTATTCACTTGATAAATAACAATGTGACTTGTCCTTCCCCAGGAGAGGGGGTGGGGGAAAAAGCCTTTGCATATTTACTAGTTCATATGACAGTAATTGGCAACCTTCAGGAAGGGGAAGTTAGTGACAGCAATCCTTTCCTTCAAGCAAATCTGTTAATTCATTAATGTAATTTCAGAAACTTGGGGTAGCTTTTGAGAAGTGGGAATAGACAGTGATGTTGATGTGACAAACTGCTATGTGAATTGTCATTATAGAATAAAAATGGACAGTAAGCCTGTGGAAATTCAGTGACTCAATTATGCTAATAAATACATTTAAATACTTTGTTCTTGTAAGGTTTTGCATGCTGAATAATTCCCAGTGCAGTTATGAGGGCTTCACTAGTTCTGTTGCAGCTGCCTTTGGCTTACCCATTTTTAGAATTTTCTCTTTTGAATTGTTTGTCATTGGGTTTTAGTGTACTGTCAATGCTTTTATTAAAAAAAAAAACAAAACAAAAACAACAAAACCAAGTGGCTGAATACAGGAATGTGTAAAGGGACTGCATAGCTGGTAAGAGAGTTTCAATGCCTTGTTTTCCTTTTCTATACCTTATCATATACGTGGATACCTGCTGTATGACCAGACTTACATAACACCAGTCAGAGGAAGTTTAAATTATCAAATCATGCAAATATTGGCTGTACATGGCTGGCTTGTCATTTGTCATGGCTTGATGTGCAGTAACAGTGGTGCAATGGGCAGCTGAGTTCTATTTTTAAGACTCTTAAAAGTAGGAAATCTGAAAAATGGAGGGATCTTTCTCAGTAGTCCACGTGTGCCATAACTAAAACATGGATCACATGTACTCTCAAGGTACTGCAAAAGGTAGCACTGCAGTCAGGGTGTGCCAAGGCTCAAACACTTGTGGTCTCATAGCAGTCTGGGACAATGCCTAGTAAAGCTTGTGGTGAGCTGTTGCTACTTCAAGGAGATTGTTAATAGAAATTACATCACCCAAATGAAGTAGAGAGTTGCTTGATTATGCAGCTACTGTTATTTTCTTTCTGAAAATATTTCAATCTTATTTTAAGATAGGGGACTAGATAAGCCTTATCTAGTCCAGTATCTTAGTTTTCCGTGAGTGAATTCTAAATTTGTGTGAATGAAGTTTATTAGTGCAAGTTTCCCCTTTGCTATTACAAAGCTGGTTCAGCATGATGTGGAGATCTGGTACTTTTTAATAGCACAATTCCAGCAGTAGTTTGTGAGATAGTTTGTGTCCTGTGTATTTTTTATTTTACATCTTTCTGGCTGCTAATACTGCAGCAATGTAGCTGTAATATGTTTTTAGAGATTAATATATATTTGAAGACTGGGAATGAGAATTTTTTCTTTGTAGACTGCTCCATTTAGAATAGGTCTCATGCAAAGTAAGCAGTAAGGGGACTTTCTTTTAAAAAGACAACATTCCCTGTTTTGAGGATAGCTGTTTTTACAAGTCATACAAAGCAAAATGCATCAAGTTGGATTTTTAGTGGATTACTCCCAAGATTATTGCATTTTGCCTCCTTGAGTGAATGATTTTCAAGTTATGTAACTTTAAACTTCTATAACTAGGGTTATAACTCAAAACCTCTTTATAAGAGGATGTAGGATTTTTTTTTCCCAGTTGAATTCAGGGTCCTGCGAAAAATAAATATACATCTTCTCCATTACTGACAGAAGGATCCATGGTTGTATTTTTTCTATTATACATGAATATCTTAAGATGTTTGCTCTATTAAAAGAAAAAAAAAAAAAGAAATGTAAGGCAACAGCTTTCACTTTTGTGGTTAAGCTTGAAATGTTTGTTACTGGTTTAGGAGTAGGTGTTTAATGGAAACCCTGAGACCTGAGCCTTTTGTTTCCACTCACTAAAATTCTGGGTACTTTTGTCATGGTCTTGGCACTGGCTGGAAGCCAGGTACCCACAAACACTCCCCTCCAAAAAAAAAAACAACAAAAAACTATTCACTTACTCTCCTCTGCTATGGTTGAGCAGAGGGGGTAAGAACAACTTAAAGGCTCATGGGATGAGATAAGGATTAGGAGAAAACACTCTAAGGGCAAAACAGGCTCAGAAATGAAAAGGTATAAAGAAAAAAATTATTAATGTAAATAAAAGAGAATAATGAGAACTAAAATAGACCTTGAGAACACCTCTCCCCTGCCCCAGCCCTGCTTTTCCGCTCATTGACAGTGCAAGGAGACAAAACACGGGGTTTGTAGTCAGTTTGTCACTTCGGAAATTTTTTTCTTCAGTTCGTTCAGGGAAAGGACTTTCTTCTGTTATGCATGGGGGCTTCTTCCTACGAGAGACAGTTCCCTGTGAACTTTCCAAATATACTTCTAATTTTCACAAGTAGCAGTCCTGCCCAGCTTGCTGCAACGTGAGTCCCTCCCACGGACAAAGTGTGTCTTTCCACAACTGTTTTTTGTGGGCCATTTAGTTCGTGGGGTGTAGTTTGTAAGGATGAGCTGCTTTGGTATAAAAGCAAGGTCCTATTCCTCTATCTGGGGAAGCGGGGGTTCTCTGTGTTCAAGTTTCTCACTGGATTACAGCTTTTCACATGCTCCCGTGTGAGCACCTTTTTATCAAGGGCTGTGGGTGAATTCTGCACCTCCCCACGCACTTCATGAATTACAGGGAAACAGTTTGTTGTATTCCTCACCACGGCTTGCAGAAGAATCTCGGCTCCGATGACTGGAGCATCTCCTCCTCACTGTCCCTCCTTTTCACCGACCTTAGTGTCGCCATGTTTTTCTCCTCACTTGTCTTCACCTTGTTCTTTTTTCTGACTCGGGAGAGGTGGTGTCCGTGATGTCCGTTTGTTCTCAAATTCTATCAGCTGAAAAGTTTCTGTAGCGTTCCTTAGGGCTAGAAGGTTCATTCCGTGCGGGCAGCGCATCGGGAATTGCTCGCCATGCCGCTGGCTGCTGGTCACGTGGTGCGCTCGGCGCCTCCCCTCATGAGGGGCAAAGGGAGGGAAGAGCCGCTGCCGCCTGCTCTGCCCTTCTGCTCGCAGCATGGCTGCCTAAAAGCGGCTAAGCAAGTAAAGCTCATTGCGAACCGAGCCGAAATGGCAGTGGCCATGTGGCGCCGCGCCGATTTTGGCCATGTGGTCCCGGCCGTGCGGCTGCTCCCGGCGCCGGGATGGCGGCAGCCGCTCCCCGTCTCGGCTGGGGACCTCCCCCCTCTTCGGGCTCCTGGCTGCTCCGGGCGCTGGGATGGTTCCCCGGCCGCACGGGTTCGGCTGCGTGGCCGCTCGTGGCGCCGGGATGGGCCCCAAAGGCAGCGCCGGGAAGGGGCCCAGTGACCCCCTCACCACCCCTTGGAGAGGTAGAAGGAAGAAGAATTGAGTTCGCTTTTTTCTTTTTAAATATGTCCATCATCAGAGCCTTTAGGGATTGACTCTGCTGGACATAGAAATTTCGAGGAGCTTCTCTTGCAGAAGCAGTCTCTGTGGTTTCCTCTGCCCCCACTAAAAGCCAGATTGTGTTACACTAACACAACTTTTAATGATGTTGTCAAGCTGTAAAGAAATTATTCTATTTTTATGAATCTAGAAGGTGAGGCTGACACCAAGACTGCAAAATATTTAAGGATGGGATTTTTTTCATGTAATTGAAGGTTGCATGAAAAGTCTAATTCAAAAGGAGTACCTTGCCCAAGGCTATTCTTGGCCTCTGGAACTGCTTTTTTTAGCCGGGCTGCAAATTGAATCACCGGCTGCCAGTATCATTTAAAGCAAGTGAGGCTCAATTACATTCTGAGTCAGATGTACCTGAATTAACCTGCTTTTCAGCAACAGTTGTGTGACCTCTCTTGCTGCTACTTAAAGACTTTAAGCCCTGTGTGAATGGTAATTTAACACTGTCTAAAAGTCTTGAGCAAGTTTGTCATTGCTGAATAGTGTTTGGATTTTTACATCAAATCTGTTGGAGGTGCGGAGAAAATATTGTATAATGTGTTGACTAGCTAATTTTTATTTATGCAGTTGTTAACAAGAGAGCTGAAGTTCTCCAGGCTCGTTGCCATTTCTGCCACAGCTGCCTCTTGACCTTGGATGACTCCAGAGCTGTAGTGTAGATTAGGTTGTGTTATTAGAACACAATTGCAGTCTCTGTCATGAAAAACAAGTAGAATAAGATAAAGAACATAAGTTTGACAGATGAGTAATATTCCTGCTATTTTTGCAAGTGAAGTTTTTACAGGACTCAGCAAAGAAGTTATCTGGTTTGGGCCCTGTAAGCTATTTTTGTATCAACTATGGTAGCATTTACAACTGCTTCCTTATTTGCAGCTAGGTTCTAGGGATGGGAAGGCAATGTGAGTTATGGACTGCTAGAGCATTCTCTGGACAGTACTTTGCTCAGTGCTGTAACTGCAATGAGCTGAAAGGATGGCTTTGACTGTATTTTGCATAACTTGCACCATTAAACATTTCTAGCATTGTTTTTGAAATTAGATAATTTTAGTGTGGATTTAGTAAAAGTAATAATTCCACAAATTATTGCTCACATTCCTTATTCCATTTCACCTACTCTCATAATTCCAGCTTGTTAGTGTAGTCATCCTTATTGTTAGGAGTGCTGAATGGCATTTAGGTAGCTAGTTAACATTTAGTCAATACTTTCAAGATGACTTCCATTAATGAAGAAATACATAAAAAGCCTGTGTTGCCCTGGTTGTGCCCAAATAAACTGCTTATGAAACTACGCCTAAAAACTTGTAGTCTGCCTTGAAGTTCCTTCTTCTGTGCTTCCCACAGTTTCCCCTTGTTTCCAGGACTTCTTAACCATTTAACAGATCTGGAACATATTTTGGAACCGTTTAGAAGTGAATGTGAGAAGGAGGGGAATTTGATTTGGATAGGCTTAGGTCCTTACCAGAGATGAAGCATGGGCATGGAGGGTACTTTCTGTGAAGTAGTTTAAACTTGCCCTGCTCTAAGCCTATGCTTGAAAATGCACTGGAAATGGTAAATAGGTAAAGTTTCAGTATCGTCTTCCTTGTTGTAGAACATAAATATGAGTCTGGATGCTTGGGCCCTCATAAGGCTAAGGTGGTTAACACATAGTTTATTTGGAGAGATTACATTCTGCTGCTGCTGTGCTAAATCTCATTTGGAAGGCTTGTAGGTAGTGGCTGGGATTTGCTCTTTGTTTACAGCTTGGGTATTTGCAGGGAACGAATAGATCAGGTTGGAAGGGACCACAGGGTCATCGGGTGCCACCTCCCTGCTCAAGCAGGTTAACTCCAGAGCACATGGCACAGGATTGTGTCCAGACAGGTCTGGGATATCCCCAGTGAGAGGCTCCACACCCTCTCTGGTCTCTGCTCCAGTGCTCGGTCACTGCACAGGAAAGAAATTCTTTGTCGTGTTCAGGTGGAACTTCCTGGGCACCCATTTCTGCCCATGGTCTCTTGTCCCATTGCTGGGTCCCAGGGAGCAGAGCCTGGTCCCTGCAGACACACACACAGAGGGATGAGGGCCCCTCTCAGCTGGGTCTCCTCTCCAGGCTGAGCAGCTGCAGGTCCCGAGAGAGAGCTGCTTCATGCCCTTCCTCATCTCCTCAGCCTCTGCTGGACCTGCTCCAGCAGCTCCAGGTCTCTCCTGTCCTGAGGAGCCCAGACCTGGACACAGCACTCCAGAAGTGTCTCACTAAGGCTGAGCAAAGGAAGAGCTGACAATGCTCCTTCCTAATGCATCCCACAATATCATCGGCCTTCTTGGCCACAAGGGCACTTGTTTGATTAGTGTTTAACTGTTCTCTTAGCAGCTAGACTTGACTGATCTGAGAGAGAAATTAGGAAAACCTGGGTTATCTTCTCTTATCAACTCCTCAGGCTGGGCTGCCTGCCCCAACTTTTTGGTAAAGCTGCAGTGTTGTGGTGAGCACAGAAGTGTTAGTGGTGCACATTGTTTGCAAATGTACATTATTTCTCTTAAGCTGATGGTACCATACCATTTCATTATAATGCAGAAATTATATCACATGCTTGACTGAATGGGTGCATGAAGTAGAGGAGCTGATTTCTTGAAGCTAATATAGTTCAATGATTTTGTATCAAAATCTTGGACAGAACAGTGTAATGGATAGAATATAATAAGGCTCAGAGGGTGAAAAAACCACTTTGTCATTGTGAATTCCTGCTATGATAAAATGTATGTGCCACAAAAACTAGGTGCTCCATTGCCTTTTGAAATAACATCGCAGTAGTCCAGAGGGGGCTTTGCATGTAACAGGAAAAAAAAACCTTCTTGTGATTATGATGTTTAAAATGAAGTTGTAGATTAAACAGGCAGGCAAGCAGCTACATTGGTAGTTTTGTTTAAAAATTTGTTAGTTTTCACTGCTCTTGATATTCTGCTTTTATTAGAAGATTTTTTTTAATGTTTAAATGCAGTCTTCTAAAATAAATTGCTTTGAAGGTAAATAGAATAACTGAAGCTTTATTAGAGTACTATTATGTAAACAGCAGTTATTATATTATTAACATGAAGTTATTTGACATCTATTTCTAAAATTAGAGTGAGATCTACTAAGTTACAAGAAAAGCCACTTCCCAATCACAGAAATAAGAAGCAAGAAGAAAACACTGTAAAGAAGTCCTGAGACTTAAATTTTCAGGTGGACTCTGAAAATGTTTTCTAAATACCTGTGGAGCGCTTTGTAAAATGGGATTTTACATTTCCACTTTGCACTTTCAATACCAATGAAATAGAAGCCTCTCCATGCCTATCCTGGGCAGTAGCATTTTTACTTACTTAACACTGCTCTTAGAGTGTATTTCAGCATTTCATTACTATTGCGCCTGGAATTTTTGACATGTTTGGTTTTTTTAAGTCTGTCAGTCAGTTTGAAAACAAATAAATAGGAGAGTGACAAGTATAATGCCACTTGGACATAAGGGGAAGTAGATGGATAGGAAGTCCAGTTCTTGCCTTGTAAGTTTATCAAATAAAAATTTTCAGTCATATTTTCACAGTACACTACAAAAAAGAATAATATCTGAATTCTTTTTTCCTTTTGGAGACAGTATTCTTACATAAGTTTGCTGGGGAGGAGGGGGTGGGAGATAATAATTAAATGTTTTATTATAGGTTAGAGGGCTTTTCTGAACTGTTTTGGACCAATATCTCCAGCCAGTGTGTGGGTCTGCCCTTCTGTCTCAGTGACATTGCAGTTGTAGTGTTACTGTAGCTGTAGTGTCACTGGCATCAAAGCAGAGTTAGAACTGCTGAATTAATTGGGGAGAAAAGCTATTTCTGAAGAGTGGGTGGCAAGCAGTACATTATACCTTTTTGTTAGATTATTTTTCTTAATGCTTTCTTTTTCATTGAGTTGTGCTGGATCTTCTCAATGATTCATGACTAAAGAAGGATAAAGGCGTTGCAGTGACATCAAGATCTTCCTCTCTCCTTTCTGTAACTTACTTTCCATTTTCATCTGCCAGATGCCTGTAGTTTTCAGGTAACTGTAGATTATTCTTGCATGAAAAACAATGATACTGGTCTTGGTGATCCAGAGCACTTCTCACTTCAGTTGCTTTCTCCTCATAAAGTCTACTACTTGGAGTTATTTTAGATGAGCTGTGTGGCTGATTTGTTGCCTTGTTTTACTTAAAATGATATATTGGTTGTGTAATTGCTGTCCACCCACATTTCTGCCTACCTGTGTTTATTAATAAAGATCTATGTTTAAAACTCAGCTGGGACACCTATGTAACCAGTCCAGCTGGAGTATCTTAGGAAGGAATGAGAAAGAAAGAGTAGTGGCTTCCCTAGCTGACACTGAGAAAGAAATATCTGTCTGTACCCTTGAATCTGAAGACTTCTACAGGCTTGTCCTCTTTATCTTTGCCATGGCTGTTTTCAAACATATGTCTTCTCTGGGAAAAGCAAATTATTAGCTTGCCTCCTTGAGTTGAGAGCTCTTGAGGATTTTACCAGTTGAACCCAAGTCCCTGTGGATTTTTAAAGCGCCTTCTGCCTTTCTTCCCTTAATCTGTTTGGTTTTCCCTTGATTTTTTAAATACTGGCTTAATCACTGTGTTACTGTTACAGTTTTCATTGACAAATGCAAGAACTCGTAATTTGAAGTGAAAGGAATGTTATAGAGCTGTTGTCTGTAATTAACTCCCTAGACTTTATCATCTGTTGGTGGAAAAAATTTCCTTAGTGGTAGATCATTAAACCATTTGCTGTTAAGAATTGGTCACTTCCTCTTTTAAATAAGCTGTAAGGGATATATAATATCAACCAGAAAGTATGAAGCTGGTCGTGTATATCTTCCCCAAAAATTTATGATTTTATTAACATGCTGGGCATGAGCAAGAACACTTAAATTTTGTCTACATGTGTTGTCTTTTAATGTTCGTGAGAAGAGGGGTCAAGAAAATGATATATCATGTTTCAAAAATTACATATCAGATTTCATTCTATGTTTTTCCTGTTAAACACCATATAAATAACTTAATTCAACAGTTTTCTGTCAGAAGACGTGAGGTCTTGCCTCACAGGATGTTGGGAAGCTTAAATCATTGTAAATTGCTTTCAGAGCGTCTGTTGGGGAGGTACTCTGCTGGAGTTGTGATGTTGGTTGTTTGGTTTTCTTGTTTTTCTTGTATTATTACTAGGCAGGGAGCTTCAGATAAAGAATAACATCTTGTCCTTAACTCGCCCCATTTTCCTAAGGTGCTTCACTGTCTCTACCACGTAAGAGACTTTTGCCTAAAATTACATTAATTTCTCTCTGTTTTCACAGTCAAAAATTACTGAGGAGAAAAGAAAGTAGATCTTAAATCTGATTTAACTGTGTTTCAGTTACTTTGGGACATAGTTTTGATGTTCATTATTTTATCTTTTTTTTTTCTTAAGAGGTTTATTGTACAGCTGCTAAAGCCAGCTGAAGCTTTGAAGGAAGGGTGGGAATATGCATTAGGTGCAGACTTGCAGGTTTTGGTGTTGGGTGGGGATTTCTTTGTTGGGGCTCTGTGCTGTGGGCAGTGTTCAGTGGTGTTGGGTGTGTGCTGGCAACACGCATGCGTGGAGCAGGAATGGGGAAGTCAGGCACTTGCTGTGAGCGGAGAGTTTACTGAGAAGTTTGAGAGCAAACAGGAAGGGGAAAAAAACCCTGAATCTGTCAGATATACTCTTCTGGGCTTATGGTATGTGTTGTTCATGGAGCTTCCCAAGCAGAGGTAAGAAGCTTTTTTTCTTCTGCCTGCTCTTCTCTGATCAGGTATGGCCTTTCCCTCTCTCTTTAAAGATTTTTAGAGGTTTTTCTGTGCAACTGGATATGGAAAACATTGCTAGAGTGATGTATCCTTTTCTGTGAACCGTGAAGTTGGCAGTTCTGGGTGCTTATAAAAAAAGACATTACTTTTGGCTGGTTAGGGCTTCCCATAGGTTGTCAAGTCATTTTTTCCCTAAAATTAAAGTCAGGTCTTGTTAAACTGTTTGCTCAGGGAAAAGAAGAAAGCTACTTAAGTGCCCTCAGAAATACTGTTTATTACAATGAGCGCACTGGAGTAGAAAACAGAAAAGTTCTGTGAAACACCAGCAAAAATTTGTCTATTTGGCACTAGACAAGAATGGAGGTGGTTCAGCTGCTGGCTAGAATTGTACTATGGGGATCTGGTAATCCTTACAAGTTAGGAATTGCTTTACTGTTGTCTGTTAATTTAGGTTGTTGATTTATTTTTAATCTCAAAGTGTCAGAGAGGTTTTGAAATAGTTAATGTACCACAGAACCAATCTCCCAGAAGAGAGAAGTGTGCTGGGTTACTTTTTCTCTGAAAAAGTATCTTATACTCAAAATAGTGTAACTTACTATCAAGAAGTAAGAGTCTTTAAAAGAATTAATGAGATGGTGTTTTCTTTATTAGAATAAATAATGATTACTCAAGAGTTGTATCTGCGTGAGCAGTTCAGTTGGCAAGCCTGAGTTTGTTTTGGCTCTGAGGAGCTGCTGTAGCTTTAAGCTTAGCACTAAATAGGCTTTACTTGTGTTCACTGGTAACTGCAACAGGAAGCTCTGCTTGGTTTAGCTTAGGAGTAAGACTCAGCAAAAATGAAACGGCTTCAGCTTAACTGAATTTTGGTTTAGAAGGTGATGGTTGTGTTTAGGTAATGAAATGCTGTGGGAATATATAAAACTCAGGAGTGAATTATGCTCTTAGGAACCCTATCTACTGAATTTTAGGAGTGAGTAATGCTCTTAAGAGGTGTATCTACTGAATTGGCAGGAGCTGAGCCAAGGGTGCCTCTTAGGTATGCTGAGTCATGTCCTTAAACTGTGACATGACTTAGTGTGGACTGCTGCTGGGAGAGAGCAGTGCCAACTCGGTGGTGATGAAACAGCATGTGATGTATCCATGTGAGAGCATGCTGGGTCCAAATAACATGTTTGTGAGAGAATTGGGGGTGTGCTTAGAGCCTGCACCGAAGGACTCCCTCATCATGCGCTTAATTCAAACTGAAAGCAGAGGAGTTTTCCTGTGTGTCGTTCTGTGTGAAACTTGATGCCAGTGGATGTTGGTACAGACTGTTCTGCGTTTTACAGACTTCTTCTTGTCAAGAGTTGAATTTGAAAAGGACATGAGGAGGACTCTGGTTGCCACAGACATAGCTAAGCTTGGGTGTGAGGCTACATCAGCCTCTGCATTGTAGTCCAGCAGAGTAAGGATTGAGTGGTTGTTCCAGTGGTTTATGGAATAATCATAAACTGAAGCACTGGCAAGGTCCCAGAGGAGACAGGTCACCGATCTAATTACAGTGTGACATTTCCAGTCTGGGTTGAAGGATGGAATTTCGAGGATTTTTTGGGGGCTGGGGGGCCCAGAAGAGAGGAGAAATTTTTCCAGGTGGTTCTAGATGTGGGTAAAACAGCTTATGCACGGCTAAACAGGAGGATGAGGCTTGCATACAGGTACTTTTTGTTATTTCTGAGTTTGAAAACATAATCACTCTCTCTGGTTTCAGTGCAGGATTCAAGGTCTATGTCTAGGGGCATCTTCATTCTTAATTACGCCTTTCTGTCTTCCAGTTTGTGTACTGTGGATGTGTCTCTTTAGTTTTTTGCTTTCTTAAGTTTTGATATATGTTTTCTTCTGTCACGCACAAAGCAGTATGTATGGATATACATTTTACAATGTCAGAAGCTATTGAGTGTGAAATACTTAATGAATTGAGGGTTGGTTAAAAATGTAATATGGGGAGGAGGGCTATTTAAATAGTTATGTCTTTTATAAATTTTTGTGTTCTTTGTTTTGCTTACTCTGGTATAATGCTGAAGAGAAACATTTTTTTTAAAAAAGCATTGTACTATAAAAGAGAATATACTTTTCCTACTGTACATGTTCAAAGAATTGTTCTCTTTCTGTAGTGGTGATGGTTCCAGTAGCAGACAGTGATAATGAAACTGTCTTATTTCCACTGTTTTATTGCCATTTGTAATGTCTCCTGTTTTAAAGTAGCCCTTTGAAGTTAGAGACTGTGTTTTTTTTCCCAGTTATTTCCAAGGTCATAGTGAGTCACAAACCTTGGTACAAGGCAGCTTCACGTCTCTACCTCTGTTAGCTTTGTGCCTGAAGATATTTACACTGTATCTCAGCGCCTGGATCTGCTCCCTTGTCGGAAGTTTGAAGATCTGGTGGGAAAGCAGGACCAGATAGGTGGAAAGCCATGACACCAGCAGCTGTACTTGGCTTGGTGTGTGTGGCTTGGGAATCCTCAGTCTCTGTGATGCCATTCCCATCTTGTGTGGGGTCAGAGGAATTTCCAGTTTTGTGCTCATCTGCTGTGAAGATTCAATAGTAGCTGAGGGTTGTTGTTTCAACAGCTATTCTTTTCTGTGGGGAGCAGGTTGGCTGCATCACACCAGTTAGCCATCTGTTGCTGCAACTGGGCTGTGCTGAAATAGTTGAGTTTCTGAGGTTTCTCACAGCTGTAGGTTCTGTTGTCGGTGGCCTTCTTTTGGCTTTTAGGCACCAGGACACAATCTCGGACACTGTAGAGTCTCTGAGAGCTGTGCTTGTGTATAAGCTTTGCTTCCCTTTTTCCCCAGCTTTTTGAGACCTATCATGACATGGGATCATGGATGCCACTAATTAGTCCCTCCATCTCCAGACTTCCACAGTTTCTTTTTTCAATTGTCGAGTTTGTAAATAAATGACCTATTTCATTTTGCCACAGATACAGGTAGCAGCAACATGGCTCTGTTTAGTGGTATTTTTTTAACTAACATTAAAGTTGCATTAAACTCTTCCAATTCACAGCTTGGGGTGGTGGCATCTCCCATGTTCACGTCTACTTTCTAGATTTGATGGTACAGCTTTGTGTTAACTTCTGGTCTTAAGTCTCCTCAGTTAATGAAAAACTTGTTTTCCTGAATGCTTGGCTAATAATTTGTTTTAAATACTGTTCAGTTTGTTTTTGAATTGCAGAGGAGTCTAAGGAATTGTTGCTAGATACTCTAATAGCAATGTGGACAAAAGGAAGAACTATGCTTCAGCTCTGAAATTTTGATCCCCAAAGGATATTTCATAGCACAGCCATACAATACAGTAGATTTACCAAGCTTCGTTCTGCTCTTTGCAGAAGGATTTCTGTGGAGTTTCTGGGTAATTTCTGTTGCAGATTTGGTTTACAAAGAGTAATTCTAGCTTGTTACCAAAATTTACTCAGTATATAGGAGGGTAGGTAGCCAAGGAAGTCTTGGAAATAAATTTGCTGCTTGTTTTAGGATATAATCTCTCAGTGAATGAATACTTCTTAGAATACTTCTAACCTGGAAGTACAGAAGATTTAAATTGGGTTGTGGTGATACATTAGTAATGGGAATGATTTGACTCTATGCAGCCAAGATGGAAAAAAACAGCTGATTTGCCACTGAAGAGGTATTTTGAACAGCCTTGACATCCTGTCGTTGTGCAATGGTGGTGGCAGGGTGAGCCACATGTCGTGCCTCTTCCTTGTACCACCCTGCCTGGGTAATTCTGATGTTTTATTGACTCCTTGTTGGCTGGGAATCAGAGGCTGTGTAGCATTGTATATTGTCTTTTGAAGAGAGAAAAAATGATTTTTTTCCCTAGAATCATAAAGCATCCTGAGTTGGAAGTGACTCAGAGGGATCAACATTCTACAACTCCTTTTCATTAACTTTAGAGCTAAGGTTAGGTATTTGATGAAACTCAGCTAAAAACTTAACTAGTAACACTTCATTGTTTACCTTGGCAAAATGATTTCAACTGTGAACAACATTGCACTAAATTCTGAGAAAAAGAAGCCTTTTTTTCTTGAAAAAAGTGGCAGAGGCTTTTCAGAGTCTTTATTTTAGCATTACATTTTCTTTTCTGTTATAAAATGCTGTGACTCTGAATTGCACAGGTCCTGATATAAAGCTTCTCTCTTTACCTTTAGAATTTAGATTTTAATTGTAAACAGTTTTTTAAGGTTAAGATTTGATAAAACATTGTTATTTTGCTTATGGAAGAACTTTCTGTCAGAACAGATACTAGCAAGCAAGTGTGCAGTCCTTGGTTTGAAACTGAAGCCAATGTGTGGGAAAGAGAATGTAATGTAATATATGGGTGGTTTGGGTGGGGTTTTTGTTGTCATTTTGCAGCTTGATTTAGAAACATTGGTTGTGAATCAGTGACTTGCACTTTTCTTTTTTTCCAAACTCCACTGGTGAAACTAAGCCAGACATCAGAAATTATTTTATTACCTATTTTCTTTTTGATTATGATTTTTTCATATCATGTGATCCATCTACTCTTCTACATTTCTCCTCCTGAGTTCTGCTTTTTTCCTGTCCCTAAAAGGATTATCTTATCTTCCATTCCCTTATAATGAATGACATTTGATCTTCTTAGTATTTTGATTTGAAAGTGCCAAATAATAAAGACTTCTGAGCTTCTGTTGTATTGTAGTTTGTGTGGTTCTCAATAGAGTAAAGATGTTGCTTTATCAATATAATCTCTAAGCAGGCGGTGAATGATATCAACTGGGCAGTTTAGGATCAATTGTCAGTCATCCAGTCATAAGTGAAGTGGTTGTCTGTCTTCTGAAGGATGGAGGTGCTTGGATGGCAGACAGAGGGCAAGTTAACAGTGCTGCATTCCAGCAGGAGTGTATGCAGATTCCCAGGGTAACTGAGATGTGTCTGGGTGGGTCCATGTGGTACCGTACAGCTCAGTACTACAAGGTTGTGTGAAGATGCTGTAGTAGCAGCACATGGTCTTACTGAGTGCTGTGTGAGAGCTGCATTGCAGTGTCTGACTGACCCTGTGCCATTTATCCCTACCCACCTCGAGCCTTGGGCAGCTCGTGTGTTTCCAGAGTCACTGTGTGCCAGTCCAGAGCCCACGGGACTCTGAAGAAAGGTTGCTTATGATGAGCTTGGGATGAAGCCTTGTGTAAGCAAAATTATGTAAATATTGAATTATTTTGGACAGTAGATATTGTACAAAAGTGGAATTATCTTCTTTATTCACATTTTGTTGATATCAATTTGCTCATTTATAAAGAGAGAACATAAAAGCTAATTAGTCTTATAACTTCCATGTGATAGTTATCTTCCTTGATTTATTTTAAGCTGTATAACAGCAGAAGTGGTTTACATTGGCTTTTCCAGAGCCAGAGACTAGCTGGAATTAAAGCAAGTCGTGGCTCAGTCCTGCATTTAATGTCAGAATTGCACTCGTAGTTCAGCTGCACCTTGACGAGTGCTACTTCCCTAGCACAGAGGAGCTCATGTGCCTGTTCTAGTGCAGAACACTAACTTTGTGTTTCTGTTTTCTTCTAGGTTATGTTTCACACTATGTGCAGACTGTCTGTACTTACAGAAGATATTTAAAACCAAACAGACTTTTTTTGCAAGATTTTGATTCCAGTGGAATCTGTGCTTTAGATTTTTGTCTCGTCAATTAACTCCTGAAGCAATGCCTGTACAAGCTCCACAATGGACGGATTTTCTCTCCTGCCCGATTTGCACACAGACTTTCGACGAAACGATCCGGAAGCCCATCAGCTTGGGTTGTGGCCACACTGTCTGCAAGATGTGCCTCAACAAGCTCCACCGTAAGGCATGTCCCTTTGACCAGACCACTATCAACACAGACATTGAACTCCTTCCTGTGAACTCAGCCCTGCTGCAGCTTGTGGGTGCTCAGGTATCTGTGCTCTTTTTTTTTTTTTTTTTTTTTTTTTTTAAATCTGTTTTGGCATGATATTGTCTTAATGATGTGAAGAGAAGGCATCTACCTTTTTATAGATGTCTACAAGAAGTAGTAAAGGTGCCTGGAACAATTCTTTCTGCTGGTGACTGTGACACTTGTTACATCTAATTCTGTGGGCTGTCACCAGAACGAGTTTGTTGTGTTTCCTTCCTTCCTTGACTCTTACCTAGCCATGTTTGCCAAAAGGACGAGCTGGATCAGTGAGTTTGTTGTGTGGGAAGACATTTTTCTGTGGTAGATTATGTGCTTTACTGTATTCACTCTGTGAGACCTGTGTTGGGTTGTCCCAAAAGCAGGAGGAGAGTGTAAAGGATGTGGGACAGATCTCTCTGGTAGCAGCTTTTATACAGCCTTATTTGAAGCTGTGCATTAGAAATACAACTTCCTGAGATGACATGTTACTCTAAATCTGTGTTGGGGAGGAGAGGAAGCCTGCTTGAGACTCCCTTTTTTGCTGGAATAGGTACTGGTGAGGTCTGTTGAAGTGGTGGTATGATGGGGATGAGTGGCACTGGTACTGACAACAGCCCCAAGAAAGGGTAGGAGATGTGTGGAAAGCAGGATCACCCTGCTCAGTTGCAACAGAGACTTAAGCTGGCAAAAGCTTATTGATGTTAGGTCTCGGGTAGCTCCCTGTGACCCACACCTTCCAAGGCTTGTGGACAGGATTGTGATCTTAGGAGAGGAAGGATAACTGTGTCTAACTTATAGGTGAAGAATGAAAATGTAGATGGGATGCAGTTACCATAAAGCGGTTACAGTTTTATTTTGTACTGCTTCAGTGTCTGGGATAAATGAAATTAAATGCAGCACAAACTTCAATGAGATCCACAGTTTGGGGAAAAAGAGAGAATTGTAGAAGAGCTGTAAAAGTTGTGGAGGAAAGAGGAGCTCTTACGTTTCTTTTCTTTAGGTACTGTGACTTACAGGTCCAGGTGTGGTTTTGCCACTTCTTAGTTTATCAAGTAATAAGCTAATTTGTTGTTTTGCTTTCCTGGTGTATGGCATAGAGGCTATTTCAGAAGCTCATAATCAAACAGTGTTTCTGGCTGTGCTAAGTGACTCATCCTGCTCTGCAGGAGGAAGCAGTGAGATTGTGCACTCCCATTCCTGTGACATGCTGCCATCTTTGAAGAGCTTCCAAGCACTATGAAATCAATGGGTGATGTCGCTAAAAGGAGTTGTAATTCTCTCCTATATATTCTTCCTTCCTCTCTGCAGTTTCTTGAGTATTTCCAGTTGCATCTGAATATCACATATGTGATAAATGTCTTCCCTTTGTATTTCTTGGTTGTTTTGTGTGCATTTGAGAAGCTGTTTGATAGCTTCAACTTGAACTCTGCCAGAATTAAAATTTTTATAGAAACAACATTATATAGAATGTGATGGAACCCCCCCTGCTCTGTAAAGGTAACTGAGATTTTTTTTTTTCTGTTTTTACGATTTAGCTAGTCATAGTTTTCTTATCTGTATGTGTGAGGTATGAATAAAGGTTTTATTTTAGTTCTGCTTCAGTACTTGTCTTGAGAGCACTCTGAACTCTAGGTTCTGACTTTGCACTAATGACATTAATTTGTTTTCCCTTTTTATCTGAAAATTTTGTGTGAATAGGATTTGCAGGACCTTGTTTCATCATGACCTTAAAGCTGCAAATGCCACCAGAAGATAGATTATTCCCACCCCCATTCTTTGCCACTCATTTCTGATTGCTTGTTACTTCCAGTATTCTGTTCCTTGTAACAATAACAGCTGGGTGTTTATTACTGACAAACTTTCCCCTAAAGAGATGATTGAACCACTTTCCCTGACAGCTCCTAATTTCAAATGAACATTCAAAAATGTTCGAAATGCCATTCAAATGTGAATGGAATCAGTGTTCAGTGCAAGTCACTCTCCTTTCTCTTCCCTTTCCCATCCTCGCAGCTGTTGCAGTGTTTACCAGACACTGGACTATTAGAAAATAAATACAACCACTTTCTTGTGTAGGACAGGGAAATAATTGTCATTTTCCAATAGACTGTGTAAGGCCATTTAAAAAAAAATTTTTGCAGAAAAAGGCTTGCTTAAGGACAAATTTAAAAAAAAGTACTTCAGACAAACTAGTAATTTTTGAGCTGTCCCACTAAGAGAGTGCACTCTTTTGCTGTTTCAGCAAAAATGGTCTGTGGGCAGCAATCCAGCTTTCAAAGCATGAGTAGTGTCAACTTCAGTTGAAGCCAATTCCATTTGTTTTTCCACTTCTGGGTTTAGTTT
This sequence comes from Sialia sialis, assembly GCA_009812075.1. Taxonomy (NCBI): domain Eukaryota; kingdom Metazoa; phylum Chordata; class Aves; order Passeriformes; family Turdidae; genus Sialia; species Sialia sialis. The sequence continues at coordinate 7,244,973 of VRYO01001717.1, read as the reverse complement.
TAGGAGCATGTATCTGTCATTAGTGTCCTTTAATCTCCAACAAACTTCGGTACATACACCTTAATCTTAGTCCACAGAGATCTGTGATACTTTATTTATAAATGCTGAATTCCAAAAAAACAGGTTCCATTTTGGAAGGAAATACAGTAAAGCCCAACTAAAGCTTTTATCTGTGAGTGGGAAGAACAGTTTGTTCTTTTCCCTTTGGAGTGACTTCTGAGGAATTCACACACTTTTACTTGTTAAGTGCTTTTTTGGTGGAGGAGGAGAACAGGCAGTTTAAAGAAACAAATCTATTCTGCTGTGACTGGCAGCAGTGACAGGATTCCAGGGCAAGTCACTTTGGCTTTTGCACAAATACAGCGAGTGAAATAAGCAGGACTGTGCTTCTGGGGAAAACACACTGAATTTGTCACGCAGTCACCCAAGAAAGCAGTAACAGTAGCATTCTCTCTCTGGATAGATTTTGTCACTCTAACAGTGAAAAGAGTTGGTTTCTTACTTGAATTAGACTCTTTCTCAGGTTTGCCTCTCCCCACCCCTTTCTGAAATGAAACCTATTGCCCAGGTTGTAGTCACCCTTGGTGTGTAATTTAGCTGTTGGAGATTGATTTCTACATGCTCCCCTGTAGCATGGTACAAATCAACACTGTATAGAGGCTGTTCTGGAAGGCAGTGGTCATGGAATCACAGAATGGCTTGGGCTGGGAGGGACCTTAAGAGCCGTCTCATTCCAGCCCTGTGTCGTGGGCAGGGACCCTTCCACTAGACCAGGTTGCTCCAAGCCCTATCCAGCCTGGCCTTGGACACTTGCAGAGATGGGATAGCTACAGCCTCTCTGGTTAGGTAGTTCAGACTATGTCTAGATAAGTTTTGCTACATAAAAAGAGGGGAGGAAAGGGGTCATAAGGAGAAGATGACAATTATTATTCCTGGGAAAGCTAGACATAGCTGAGTAGCTGAGCAGGAGCTGTGAGGGAAGACACAATGGCCTTGGACACAAACCAGCAGGGCATTCGTAGGATACCTTGCTGCTTAGACTTCCTGGGTAAAGGAATCACTTAAGTTTGTTTCTGTGGGAATAAGGTTTTGAATTTTACCTATTCAAGTATCCACATATTAGTCACTATATGTAACTATTTTAAGCCTTCACCTGGCTAGTGTTTTGAAGGTACCTAATCATGGATCTGTCATTTAAGCTCTTCATTCATGTTTTTTTAACCCATGAAACAGCAGCATGCACATTCCAAACAGGTGATGTAGAGTGGTCAGAAATGCCTGTGGCGCTTTAATTTTGGCGTAGTCTCCTGCTGGACATGATAAATAAGATTCTAGACATTGGAATTGTACATGGCAAAGGACCATGTGGTCTTAACTCACAGCCCTTTCAAAAGGGGAAGATTGCAAGTGCAGAGCTATTAGAGGCACATTAACTTGTGATGAAATGAAGTGTCACAAAAGAGGAATTATCTGTGAAAAAGTTGTCTTTAGTGTAAACTTTTGAGGAGCTAAAGATGGTAGGCTTTGGGTTTTGTTTGGTTTCTTTTGGCAGGAAGCAAATCATTCATTTGCAGGGAGAGGGAGGAAAATGTTGCTAGAAACAGTTTTCAAACCATACTAAAAGGGGTTTGGTCTGTTTAACATGTTCTCATTCTGTGCAATTAGATGTCTAATGGTAATTACTGACAACTCAAGCTGACTTTCTTCATCAAATTACACTTAAATCACCAATTGAGAATCACTGCCTGGTATGAGATTAGCATTCTTTTCTGGTCCCCTTCCTTATGCTGTCATAACCTGTCTCTTCCTGCAGCCACAAGCCATGCTGATGGGTAACATTCCACTGCCAGTCATTGCCAAAGCAGATAACATGCAAGACCATCACAGACTTAAAGCAATTAAACATCTGAGATCATTTTTCCTGTCCTGCTCTCATCCCCTTTGGGAGGTGTTGATTACATGATGGGAATGTATTTGCAGTGGAAACTGTCATAAGGGTGTGATGTCTGAGAGAACGGAATATGGAATGAGGGTGAAAATAATGAGCTCACTCTGTGGGGCATCTATTCTGAGGCTCCTGAGAGGCATTATGAACAGCAGTGACCATAGGGTCATGCCTGCTGTTAAAAGGCTGTTTTGGGAAGGGGAAGTGAAAATGCTTTAGAGTTTAATTATTTCAGCAATAATTTTCTGTCACTTTTAGGAATTATGTCTTTATGATTTTTCTCTTGGTAGATGCTCTTCTTACAGTTATTCTAACCCTAAAATATTAAAAATAAGTCTTGGAAGGGCATATAATAAAACCAGCAAAAGGAAAATTACTTGTAAATTTTACTGTGAGGTGCACTGCATGAGTGAAGTGTGTGCATGAGAAATAAATTCTCTTCTCCTGACCACTCCTGAAAACCACAGAAAAAACGTCTTGTTTTACTCTTCAGTACTACACATACTCCAGTTTCAGATAAAAGTTCAATCTCTTCTGGACTCATTTTGCAAACAGTACAGTGGTACAAAGCATTTAGATTTTTACATTGAAGCTTCCCTTCAGAAGCGAAGGAATGGGAACATTATACAGATAGAGTTTGAATAACTTGATTAGCTCTTGGAAGTTTTTTCTGCCAGCTTTTCTGTGGGAGAGGGGGAAGCTTTCTGTTAGTTGCTAGACAGTCCTTGTGTCTCACTGGTGGAGTTGTGCTGTGTCTGGCATTCCAAACCACTGCTTTGAATGTGTGCTAAACCCACTTCAATTCAGGGTGGAAATCCAGGGCTGAACGTGGCTTCCTGTCCCGCGTTTGTTCCGAGCCCCCTTTGTCTGCTGGGGGTTGCAGCGCTGTCATTGTGTTTTGGGTTGTGTCAGTGGTGCTAGATGGAATGCTTGCAGGAGCAAGGAGGAATTTGTGCAAAATTTCCCTGCAGTAAATAGGGCAGAGACAGTGCAGTGTCTGGACACGTGTGCTTGAGATGTCATTTGTTCAATAAGCCAGTTCTGCTGTGTAACTTCCCTGGCAGAAGCAGACTGCTGAAATGGCAGTGCCTTTGAAAAGGGGATGTGGAATCTTCTGTGAAGGTGCAGGCAGATATTGCAGGAGTTAGTAATCCCAAGAAACCATGCAAGGCTATTGTGATAGTTTAGAGCTTACCATGCTAATATACAGAGTTGCAAAGTCTCCTTTTGCGGAAAATGTTCTTGCTTACAGACATAAAAATCTTCAAACCCAGAAACCAAAATATCCCAAACAAAATTAAAGCAAAAACTCCACAGAACATTGCAAGTTACCTTCCATCAGTGATAAGTAATGAGGCTAACCTGGATTGAACTTGGGCTTTTCTCTTTAGCATGAATGAAAGGCTAGATCAGACACCGCCTGTATCTTCTTTATGTTAGACTTGGGCTGATACTATGTTAATTACAGCTGATACCTTTTCTTTGTTACCTGCTGGAAAACGCAAGATAGTAACTTTATTTTCCTCTATGTGTCAAATGAGAAACTTAGCCTGGTGAGACTTGTCTAAGGAGAAGTGTGATCATATGGCTGAAGCATTGCTTGCTGTTAAAGCTGTTCACATTGGTGATGGCAACCATATACGTATGTATGTGTATATATATGTTTTATATATATTTTTCTGCTTTTATTTGGTGCTGCCATCATAATGCTGCTCTTGCCATGGCTGGGTTACACATGAAGGTAAGATCTGTATTTAACTGGAGCATTAAAGGCTTTTCCTTTAAGATTGAAGGCCTGGATTGGTCTCTGTAAGCAGCTATGTGGGATTAGCACGCTGTTATTGCCACTGGTATAGGGATTGACTTGGAAATAGAAGTCTGAGATCTGTTTGCACTTTGACAACAAATACAAAAAGTACTTGTGCTTAGTCTCCTGAGGAATTCCAATTCTCTGTACTGTCATATTGGATTGACTGCTGAACAGTGATGTTGAGAAGTGTTAGTACAGTGTTCTACTGCACCCTCAAATTTGATGAAAACTTTCACAAGAGGAAAGTAGAAACAGAATTACAACTTGGGGGGGTGGTGATGCAAATCCCTTGGAAAAATCCTGATTTCTGGTGAATGTCTGGAAGAAGAAATCAATGGCAGCTGACAAAAAACCACAAAGCTCCAAGAATTGGTCTCTATCATCAGATAAATACTCACAGGGTGTGTTCATATGCACTACATAGGAGAACTTGGTATGCTGCTTTGTAACTGGATCTAGTCAGACACTGTTCCAAGGATGTCTTGGTGTATTTGCTGCTAAGTCTTTCTTCCACTAATCTTAAGTAGCTGCAGTCTCTTATCCCTGGATGATTTTAGAGCTGTGAGGCCATAGATACAAATTTGTACTTGCTGGCAGACCAAGGTTCTCCTCTTTTTTTTTTTTTCCCCTTGAGTTTTTTTGTACAGTCAGCTTTTGGGATATTTCAATGTGTTCTATTTTAATTTCTTCTCCTTCTACTTCTATTCAGCCACTGAATAAAAGAAATCTATCTGTCTTTTTGTTTTCATTTTCACTGGGGTTTTTAATGCTATTTGTTCAGTAAATAAGCTGAAAAATGCTGAGTAATATAGAAAAATCACAAGAGGAGACCAAAACCAGAAATGTGCTGTAGTAATAAGTGTTTATAAACACAGTTGCCACTTATTTATGCATATTCATGGTAGATATACGTGTCATCTCTCCTCAGGTTCCTGAGCAGCAGCCGATTACTTTATGCAGTGGAGCTGAAGACACCAAGCATTATGAGGAAGGCAAGAAATGTGTGGAAGAATTGGCATTGTACCTCAAACCACTCAGCAGTGCAAGAGGTAGTTCCTGCATTGCTTCCTTGTAAAATGAAACCAAAAAACCCAAATAAGATGCAAAACAAACTATCCAAATCATTAAGTTAGTATATTTGGAAAAAGGATATAAATCTAGTTTAGAAACAAATTAAAACAAATTTCTTCAGCATTAAGGTTGTGTTTTAATGGAGGGGAGGGGGATATAAAACTGAAATGTGTAAAAAATAATTTGGAGAAAAGGCTGAGGTGTTTGACCACAGCATAGTGGGTGCAGACAAACTTTGATGTTTGTAGAGTAAGTAAAAATAGATAATTTTGCCTTTTTTTTTTTTTCAGTTCTTTTTTGTGATAACTGTAGTGATGCAGCTGTTCTGTAGAGGATGAATAAGCTGATATGAGAAAGTTACTGCACATAAGGGAAATTCTAAGTAATACATTGTTTGTACAAGATTGTATACAAGAGCTGGGTCAATCTGGGTTATTCGAAGTTAGCAAACTTGCACTGTGTTGAAGAGTATGGATTTTATATATATTACATGTGCTGGATTTGGACAACCTGTCAGCCCAAGTAGTGGAGTTGAGCATCATGGGCATTAGGTTATCATTTTTTTTTTGAGAAGCTGTCTTTGTTTTGTGACCAGTGCAATGTGACAGCAGGATCACTTTGCAGTTGGTGGCCCAGTGAACGAGTTCTGGCTGTAGAGCAAACTCGACATGGCAATTGTATGTCTAGTGAGTCACTTGTTCCTTTAACCTGAGTTAGGTGGCTCTCAGCATGTTTATGATTCAGAGTTTTGGCACATCACCCAAGCAGTTCAGGACTCAGGTAAGCTCTAAACCAAAACAGTAAAGGTACCACGTGTAGGCAAGAAACTTGGTGTGTACTGAAAACAAAGATACGTCCAGGGGATCCCTAAAGTCCATGAATAAAGGATGGACTAGAAATCTGTATAGGAGGGTGTGGGAAAAACTACCAACATGAGGAGAGGATTCATTAGAGGTTCCATCTTCTTAAAAAGCCAGATCTGTCAGCCTGTGGGGAAGCTGACTACCAAAAAACTGCTTTTATTGCCAAGTGAAACAAGTGAAATGGACATCTGTTATGCCTTGGCTAGTATTCCCGTTGACAAAATGGACACGAGGACAGCTAGGTTTGCACTTGTCCAGTACAGTCACTGAAGACTGGCACAAGGAGAGGAATATGAGGCAGTTTATTTATTTTGTTTCATTTTGTTTTGAAGGTGTGGGTCTTAACAGTACAACTCAGAGTGTACTGAGTCGTCCCATGCAGAGGAAACTTGTGACATTAGTCCATTGCCAGCTGGTGGAGGAGGAAGGGCGGATCAGAGCCATGCGTGCAGCACGGTCACTGGGTGAAAGGACAGTCACAGAGCTCATTCTGCAGCACCAAAACCCTCAGCAGCTCTCCTCCAACCTCTGGGCTGCAGTGAGAGCCAGAGGGTGCCAGTTCCTTGGGCCAGGTAGGTGACAATGCAGTATCATTGCTGTACCAGAAGCAATTTAGAATTGAGCCATTGATAAGTGACTGTCCAATTGCCCAAGTTATTTTATTAAGCCTGATTTCTTAATAGTAGTCTTCAGAATTAATTATGTATGTCTTGGACTGGTGCTGTTGGGTTTTCTTGTATTTTTAATTCTTTTTCAAGTCTTCTGTAAAAATCAGAAATCCTGTTCTTGTCATAAGATAAATGACAATTTGCTTCTCACTTGCTGTTTTTTGAACTTTCTAGAAAATATGAGATTACTGGAAGTGATTGCCATGGCTTCTTTTCCTTCTCTAGGACAATAAACATATGAAACAGTTGTGGGGAAAGATTTGTTACAGTTACACTTATACATTTTTAAGAAGTTGTACATTTATAAATTAAATTCTTTTACTTGAAATACTAGAAATAAATCAATGTTGCTTGAAAAAATGAAGTCTCATTATTGAAAATACAGACTTCACTTGTTGAATCTTGAAATATGAAGCCAGTTTCTTAAAAAATAATGACGTTTTTCCCAGCTGAAACAGATGAAGACTAATTCTGAGATGCTAATTTTCATACCACTTCAGGGAAGAGAGATGTTGATTTTGTGGCAAAATAGCACTGCTGCAGCCTGGTTGATTGGTGTGGGCACTCGTTTTTTCTTCTACTTGCATGGAAATGAACCTTGCTCTTCCTTAGCTTGTCAGCTTTTTCTTGTGGGATAGATGTGGGATGTAGGGAATACACTTTGAAAACTCATATTAATAATCAAGAGATGTACAGACAGGAATTATCAGATGATGCTCAAAAGAGATGTTGTTGTACTGATGGAAGTAATAGTAATAATAATATTAATATAATATATAATAATAAATTATAATAATTATAGTAATAATAAAGGTTAAAAGCTCTGTTTTCCCTAGGCACATTCTGGGATTCTGGAAGGGTTCCTTCTCTCTTCTTGATCATCTCCCTTTTTTCCTATGTGGGTTTCTGTGTCTGTTTTTAGATGTTATCCCAATTGTAGATGAACAAGAAACTGCGAAAATGTTACTTGGGCTTATCTCATCCTTTGTCTCTTTTTCCATTTCCCCTGACTCTCAGCAATGCAAGAGGAGGCTTTAAAGCTGGTTCTGCTGGCTTTAGAAGATGGATCTGCTCTGTCACGAAAGGTCTTGGTTCTCTTTGTGGTGCAGAGACTGGAGCCACGATTCCCTCAGGCTTCCAAAACTAGCATTGGGCATGTTGTCCAGCTCCTTTACAGAGCCTCATGCTTCAAGGTAAGAAGATTCTGCATGAAAGTTTTGTAATGCTGTGAAAACCATTGGTTTCAACTTTCCATTTTCATTGTCGTGTAGCGTTAAATGTGACTAAATAGATGTGATTCATTAAGTCCCACATGAATTTAGAGAGTTCTTTGTCGTTCAGCTGTCATGGCAGTGTAGGCTTAAACATCAATTTGAAGCTGTAAAGTTAGATTTTACCTCTGTCCAGTTTCATAGAGGCACCATTACAAAACCTGGATGTAAGGCAGCATGCTTACCTTCTTAGAAGTGGCTTAAAGCCAAAAAAATCCCTAGTTCTGTTAGTTCAGTTGTAGTGTGGTTATAATCAAAGAAATAGGAGACTTTTGGGGGTCTGCTGTTTGAAGAAAAACTGCTTAATGTACTTTACAGTATTTAATATCTGTTACTAGATGTTCAACTTAAGTGTCATTAACTCTTGCTAAATAAGTAGAAAAATGCTTTGGTTTTGCTAATTGTACCCTCCAACAAAATCCTGCAATGCATACAGAATTTCTTAATTGAAAGTGTAAAAAATGAAAAATCTTTTAGGAGGTGTGACGCTTTGACCAATCTGTGAATCAGAGTCCAAATAAACAATGTTTTGGATCCATTTTACCATGGTTCCACTCTATGAAGTGTATGTTACTTTGGTAGGAACTGGTGTTCATTGGGTAGTGTCATAGTTGATTTTAGCTTGGGAGAGGGCCTTAGTTGCTGACTGAAGATGTCACTTGCCTCAGATTTCATGTAATCTTGGGCTTATCTTACTTAATTGTATTTGGCTCATTTCTCCTTCCTAGGTGACCAAGCGAGACGAGGATTCCTCCCTGATGCAGCTGAAGGAGGAATTTCGGACTTACGAAGCTCTGCGACGGGAACACGACTCCCAGATAGTTCAGATAGCCATGGAGGCAGGTTTGCGCATTGCACCAGACCAGTGGTCCTCACTCTTGTATGGAGACCAGTCTCACAAATCCCACATGCAGAGTATCATTGACAAGGTAAAGCCACCTAAAATCAGCCCAGTCCATCTTGTTTGCAGCTGGAGTAGATTTAAATGTTTGTAACATTCAGCTTGGACTTGCCCATTAATCATTTCTCCTGTTATTTCAAAACCCGTTATGTCTAAATAATTAGAATATATATTTGGAATCTAATGAATCTTACTCCCTCTGCCATCCTGACATTTTTGCTACTTCACTTTTTTCTGTAGATGGCAAATCACAAAGTTGAGCTAAATAATTGGGTTGTGACCTTTATGAACAGCTGATAGGTACTGGTGTAGTGACAGAAGTGAATGGTCCGTGTTTCCAGGCAGGAAGTTACTGCATAAGTTGGAAAACAAATGAGTCCCCATGTCTGTGTCTGAAGTAGGGCAGAGAGGTGAAAGCACTTTTCATAAATAAAATACCTAAACTCTGGAAATGCCTAGATCTCTCTGTATTCAGAAGCAACATAGTATATAAATGGGGTTTTAGATTAGGGGACACTTTTTAAGTGTCTAAATTAGGTGGTAAGAACTCAACCTTGTTGAATGATTAGAAAGCTGTGAACCAGCGGCTTTGGCTGCTGTGCAAGAGGATTAGCTTCAAGATAGCTTCTACTGTATATTTATGTCTTTGTTCATAGTTTGAAGTATCCTGCCAAACATCTCCTGAAGGATCTAGGTGGAATTAACAGTTTAAAATACTGGAATTGTGTGATGTTGGAAGTAGAACATTGCTAGCTAGCTATTCTTTAAACAGTCTTGTTCTGTATTTTCTTCTTGCTGTACTCAGTTTAAAGCTGGGTTACAAACCTGTTGGTTTGGGGATTGGGTATATTAGGGTCTTCAGAAATCTAAATTAAATTACTTTGGCCCATTTTTTTCTGGGGTGACAGCACAACACGAAATGGGTTTTATTACTAGATATAATATTAGCCTTTATTTTGTCTATTTAAAGAAAAGTCATTTAATGCAATATCAAAGAATTATGCATTCTTAATAGAAAGGGTACACTGCAATGGGCTTCTGTGAAAGATGTTTACCTCTAGTTTTGAGAGACAGTTCTTGTGAGCCTGTGGAGCAGCCTTCAGAAGCCATGAGGATTGCTATGCCTGTAGAAAGTTAATTATGATAACTTTTTTAAGTTGCAGACCCCAGCCTCGTTTGCACAGAGTGTTCAGGAATTAACTATTGCTCTTCAGAGGACTGGAGACCCAGCTAACTTGAATCGTCTTAGACCTCACCTAGAGCTCCTAGCAAATATTGATCCCAGTCCAGGTAAAACTGGATGTTTTTATGAAAACCTTTAAGCTCAACAAGATGAGCTTAACACTGTTCAAGGACTGAGAGCTGATTGTCAAGTGTAAGCAAACATCCTCCTTGCTCATCAACTAAAGGGTTTTGGATTCCAGAGTAGAATTTTGATAAATTGAGTAGAGAGAAGCTGACATAAGAATGGTTTGTTACCCTACCAAATTTTGTTCTTTTCTTGTTCATATGTAATTCTGCAAAACTAGGAAAGAGTCTGGGAAGATAGTTGCAAAGAATTTAACCTAAGATGTTGACAGAGGACAGACAGAGAAATCTTTGAAAAAGCCAGCAGTGCAGTAAGGATGGACCATCTGAGGGAGAAGGGAAGAGACAGAATAAGGTCCTATGGCTGAAGTTTTATTTCATACCTGCTAAAATTTGCAAAATCAGTATTATGTATCAAAATAGTAAAAAGATATGAAGTACTACTAGAGGAGATGAGAAATTGTGCTTTATTTAAACAAACAGAAGTTCAACTTCCTTTTCAATGAGGACCAGTTGTACTTCACAGCTAAAGGAGATGCAGTGCTTTCTTCCCAAATCTTTCATAAAGGAACAAGCTGAAGACAAACCTGTGTACTGCAAATTTGTTAACAAAAAACTGATATGGAAGGTGGCATCACTAATAGCCTCCTTTGACTTTGGTTGCCAAGTCTGGTCTTCATGGATTTTTCCTATACTGTTGAGTTATCTAAAGAACAGCAGGGAAGCATGTTGAAGTACTTCTGGAAGAATTTAGTCCCTGTGAGTGGAATATAATGTAATTAATCCTGCTAAAGGTCCTGAAAGGCTCTTTGAGGTACTGTGCTTTGCAACAGAGCATGCAGGCACACAGTGGGAGTGTCAGCTGCTGGAACAGATTCAAAAACTTAGAGAAGTGAATTGGCTAAATAGAAAAAGTGCTCCTATAGAATTGAGACTGTACAATTTATTCAGTGGTTTAGATGGTGGTCTGATTCATAGAGTTGCCCTGTGATGTTTTTTCCACATGAGAGGCATTAATTTATGTTGCTGTTCCACGTCTGTGCCTGTGTAATCAGGCCAGCGATGACTGTATTCATACGGAGTGATTTTACCTCCAGGAGTCTGAATGCAAAGAGGGATTTTGAACTTGATGTTTTCCTAATGAGTAGGGTTTGTACAGTGCTTTTACTATGGTTTTTTTGTCAGATGTGAAACTTCTTGTAAAAGGAAATAATTTGACATGCTAACCATGGTCTTACTGGCTCATTCAGTGTTATGTGCAGTTCAGTCTTAAGTTTATAGCTACATCTGTTCTGTAAAAGCTAAATGTCCCAGAATTAAGGTGCTGAATGCTTTTTTATCTACTGATGAAACTTTTTTATAAACTTGGCTAGTCAAATTTTGTGATGCTGATGAAGGATTACCTGGTTTTGGAAAATCCTTCTGATTTTTCTTTTGTGTTTGATGTTTGCTGTCCATGCAACAGATGCTCCACCTCCAACATGGGAACAACTGGAAAATGGACTAGTTGCTGTGAGGACTGTGGTTCATGGCTTAGTTGATTATATCCAGAATCACAGCAAAAAAGGAACAGATCAACAACAGGTAAAAAAGCTAAATCATTTGGGAAATAGGTACCCCCCCTAAGTTTTATTGGCTGTATCCTATAGTAGTGGTTTACTAATGTCATCTGGAAAGATTTGGTTTGACAAGGAGCTAATTGAAAACATCACTGCGAGTCATATTTATGGAAAGAGAAATAGGAAAAAAACATGAAACAACACATATGTATGTCCAAAATCTGTTGAATTGATTTTCACAGCTCACTAGGATGAAAGGAGAACAGTCTGATCCAACTGCAAGCTTAGGGGAATGAATAACAGCCTTCCTGAGCAGAGGGTGCTGCTGTGATTTGTGGGAATTTTCTTGGTTTTTGTTGTAATGTGACTTATTTCAGCCAGCTGGCTCTCTGTTAATGAAGTCATTCTTATACCTGTGCTTAATGGTCTGTCAAGCTTGAAGTTTTAAGAACAGTGCATATGAAGGTAAAGTCACCTGGCAGCAGTGGCCAGTAAAAGGCTGTATGGGCTTATGTTCACTCTGCCTGGATCTTCTCACTACAATAGATGGCAAGAAAAACCCAAACTCTACAAAAAACAAACAAACCCTACAAAAAAACCCCAGCAGTTTTCAGGTGACTTCTCACAGATGTACCCCTTCTGGCTTGTCAAAAAGCACGTTGACTTTGACAGACCTTTCTCTTGGTGGGAACTGTTGGTAGGGTGTATAGGATTATTGGTAGTTTTTAAATTCTGTATCAGTTTTGTCCACTTAACTGTTTCCTAAAATGTACAGCTGTGTTCCAGTCAAGCTCTCAAGTACGGAGCTTGAATAAAAATTTTGTAGAAAACCAGGAGTTGACTTAGTTGTCAAAACATATATTCTTGAATCTGTTCATTCTGTTGAAGAACCAAACACAAGTACTGCGGTAATTTATTTCATATCAAGTATTCCATAAGTTCTTAAATTTGAGGAATTATCAACAGTCAAATATCAAGCCTTTGATAAGATTATGCATTCAGCTTGGTCAGGTGCACTTTGATGTTCAGGTGTCTCACCTGATTTCTTTAACCTTGTCAGCCCCCTCAGCACAGCAAGTACAAGACGTACATGTGCCGAGACATGAAGCAGAGAGGAGGATGTCCCCGGGGGGCCAGCTGCACCTTCGCACACTCACAGGAGGAGCTGGAAAAGTGAGTGCACCTCTGCTAGTAGAAAGCAGTCTAGTCTTTGTTGTATCTTGTCTGTAAAAGTTACTTCTCGTATCTAGGAATGAGGGGGAAAGGAGGTATAACCTGCTGTTAAACTAGTAAGAGGCAGTGTGATAAACTTGTAACAGTCATCTCTTAGGTTTTGGAGCTACTTGTTCTTCCATACAGCCGGATATTTGCTTTGTTCATCGTGCAGCTCTAATGTCACACAAGTGTTAACCAAAGTTTTTGGAGGTGGGCCGTTTTCCATACTTCTTCAGTGTAACTAAACAAGCTGTGTGATGGCATTCCCAGTGGCTATTATTTGGGGGTGCCTCTTATCTTCCCTTTTTATTCAGGTAGGTTGCTGGCAGTTTTCCAAATGTAAGCAATGTGTTGCTAGCTCTCCAAAGAGCTAAAAACAAACTTTCCAGGATTTTTCCCTGCAACAATTAATTCTTTGTGCAATCTGTCCAAAAGTTTCATGCAAGTACCTTCAGTTGGTTACATCTATTGTTGTAGAGTTAAAAAATAATGGTCTTATCAAGTTTGCAGTCTAGATCCATTACAGATTTAGGAGGGCTACCAGTTATGCAATAGCAAGATGTTGTTCTGCAGGTAATTTTTTGAAAGTAAAATGGATTATTTAGGAACTAAAAGAAATACAGTGTATTTTATGTAGTATATTAGCTTGTTACTTGCTTTTTGGGCTAAAATAATTCCAAAAGGTGCTTTTTAATGAGAAGAATACTGCAAAGACTCAGTGTTTCTTTTTCCTTTCTTAATCTGAAACTGAAAGCATTAATGTCAGTTCATGGGCTGTATAGCCAGTATGCAGTGCACAGACTAAACATGAAGAAAGGAGAGCAGAGTGCATGCGGTTAGAATGACCAAGACAGTTATTCATATGAACAGGGAATAGCACTTGTGTGCTGTAGAAACAGTGGAAGAGTTGTTTACCTTCTGCCATCATGCTAATGAAATGGAGCTTGGTAGTGCTGCTTTGGGATGGTTTTGTTAACCTTTGTTGAGTGGTGGGTCTGCAGTTACACCTCTGAGCCAGTTGTATGTATCGAGGACTGTTTGTCAGCTTTGCAGGGAGGAGAGGCCTATTGTAGCCAGACTGACTTCCATGCATGATGTTAATATTGTCCTGGTCTGAAGAGAATGTTTGTTCAGTTTCAGATTACAACAGTTTCTGTGGGTGGTTGGGGAACCTGGGAGTTCTGATTATGCCTTGTACTTTTAATCTTTGCTTAATTCCTTTAAGTAACTGTTATTAGGTGCTCCTCCTTTTAAAAATGCTTAATGTGAATAATATGCATTGCTGTTGTTGTGTGACTCCTGTATCTCTCTACATAGCTTTAAGTTTGGAGGAAGGTTACAGGGAAATGTGTGATAATGCTTTAGTTAGCATATTATAATTGGAGCTTGCTTAAACAGCAGCTCATTCCCCTCTTGACAAGAAACAAAGACCCTGTGTCCATAGGCAAGCACTGAACTTTTTAAAATTAATTTGTGTCCTGCACATGTGGACATTGCAACAACATCTAAAAAATAAAACAACCCCAACACTAAAACCCCTTTTTACTTCTGTTTTGTTGCTGTTAGTGCATCTGGGCTACTGCAAAGATTATCTCAAGACTGAGTACTAACTGCCACCTTTCTCTGCAGTAATTTGTGTACCTTTCTAGTCCAGGTTCCCATTTCTCTCTGATTGTTATGCCCTGCTGAAGAAGTAGCCTCTTGTTCAGTGAGAACATTCAGGTCTGCAAATGTGCTCTCACAGTTGCATTCTAGAAGCTGAACTAATGGCAGGATATTTAGTGGAGGACCTTCAACTCTGGAATTTGTTCTCCAGTACCATTGGCCTACTGGTTTCCGTGGAACTTTGGTTGAAATGCCTGTATTTGTTCAAGCTTTAGTCAGAAGCAGTTGGATTTTTAGAACTGCTGTGTCTTCATAGAATTTTTGTAATCCTTGCAATCACTTTATCAAACAACAGAAATGGTGTAAGCTGCATATTGATATAGTAAAATAAATCTTGAACTGTGCTTTGAAATATGTCACATATTTTTTCACTTAAATTTTCTACTATTAGTTTCTTCTCTGAATAAAGCAGGCTTGAACAGTCTGTAATTCTTATTCTGAAGCTTGTATCACTGTATTTTATTTGATAATAGTACTTTATGTGATGCCTGGTTTTAGTTTTCTTCTCTTGAGATGCATGTGTGTAAAGAAGGTAGGACTTGTAAATTAGCTGTGTGAAGTTTACCTGTGAATTCATGATGTACTTGTCATTAAAAGTGCATCCTTGTTCTGACTGAAACTCCTATTAGTAGATCAGCTACCAGGGAAGTTGTGTTCAAAGAGATATTCTCGTAAACCTCTTGGGGAACTTGAATAAAAGGAAGCTTTCAGTAGAATCCATGTTTGAAAAATCTTGAAAATACATCTCCTTTTGGTTTTGTCTTTTTTGTTTCAATTTTTGATCTGTGGTTTTCTTTCTGAAGATTCCGTAAAATGAACAAGCGTCTCGTTCCCAGAAGACCCCTTAGTGCCTCCCTGGGCCAGCTGAATGAGGTGGGCCTGCCTTCAGGAGCTATCCTCTCAGAGGAAGGGGGAGTGGACTTGCCCAATAGGAAAACTTCTGCTCTGCCGAATGGAATTGTGTCAACAGGCAGCACAGTGACGCAACTCATTTCTCGAGGCACTGACTCCGGTTATGAAACTGCCCTGAAGCCGGGGAAGATGGATCATCTGAGTAGCAGTGTCCCTGGATCCCCTCCTGACTTGTACGCCTCTTCCTACCTATTTTTCCAGTTGTTGTGTGGAAAAATGTGGAGTAGAAACAAAGTAGTTCTTTAAAAAATAAACAGAACTGGGGTTGTGGTTGGGGTTCTTTTTAGTGGCTATATAGTAGAGTAGAAAGCTAAAGCTAAAACTAAACTGTGTGAATTCCCTGTTTGCTTATATTTCAATTGGAGAAGGTGATAGAAGCCTTCAGAAGGTAGAGTGTAGACAAATGTAGTGTGTTAGACTACAGTGTGCTATACCAGGCCTTGATGAGCAGTGCCATCTTTCCACTTTTTCAGGCTGGAATCTGTTCCCAAGAGCTCTATTTCTGCCTTGCCAGTGAACCCTCATCCTGTGCCTGCTCGGGTGCCAGCAGATCTGCCCTCGGTGTCTGTCACCAAGCAGTTGCAGATGGTACCACGAGGGTCTCAGCTGTACAATGCACAACAAGCAGATATGTTTTATCAAGACCCCAGAGGGGCTGCCCCATCGTTTGAGCCAGCACCCTACCAACAAGGTAAGATTGACACCAAACTCTTTCATCCTCATGCTGATTTTAGTCTTTCTTCCTACTCTGGTTTTTAAGCCCTTTAATTGGGGTTTTCTTACAAATGAATGACACTACATGGTGACTTCATAATAAACTGGAAATTGGTGGGATTTTATGTCTTGACTGAGGACTTCAGTGCAAGTGGAAACAATGCTTGTATTTGTCCAAGTGTTGCAAGTCCTTCTGTCTTCAGTTCTTCCTCATTGGGCTGGATGAGGGATCCAGTATGGTAAACCTTAATTCAGTTTGATTGAGGGGAAATGTAAATAAAGTTGGTGTGATGACTAGAGATAAAATTAGAGAAGGGTGTTCACAAAGTAAGAAAACATCATAAAAAAGGAACTAAGAGGAAAAGCTAGCTATAAAGAGAGCACGTGGAGAAAGATAATATTGAAGGGGATTAAAAAGAGAAGTGTGGCTATCTATAAAAAAAACAGAGAATGATTCTTAGGCAATGTGAGGTTGCAGAGAGAAATGAGATAAAGTGAAGTTAATATGCAAGAAAAATAAGCAATGAAAGACTAAAGGAAGTTAAAAGCAGAAAAAGCTCTAGAAAGGAAAGGTGCAGTGGGGGAAGCCATTTCTGAGAAAGTTGCAGAGCATTTTGGAGCAAAACAAACTACCTACATTTATTCATTATGTGCCAGTGAACATCTGAGTTGTCCACAAAATTTGATATCATGCACATATTCATGCTTATTTTAAAGTTTTCTGGAGATCTCAGATAGAATAATAAAAATTTCAGGTAACAGGCAATGTAATATTTCAAGTCTTTGGTGATTTACAGTTCTGAAATGTCTTTCTCTTTTCCAAGACATAGAACAAATCTCTAGATAACTTTAAATCCTTTTAATCGAAGTTCCTTTACCCAGCCAATGGCTCTGATATGTTGAGATAAATTGAATTTAGTTGCATGGATGAAGGTTCAATCTTCAATTTGTTTTAGATCTTACGTAGATGAAAGAATTTGCAGAGATATTCTGGTGATTTATTTCTGCTCAGTGTGCAGGCACTGTGGTGGGCTCAGTCTCACAGCTCTTCATCAGATATTGTAACATTGACACCGTGCTGGTATCTTAGGGAATTATACTACATCACTTGAGCTTTGGATGAACTTTTGCTTCTTCAGGGTTTTCTGCAGTCAGCTTTTGTGGACAACTATGGTAATCCCTTTCTGTATCTTGTTTCCCCCCCTTGCCTTGCTTCAGGAGTGTACTACCCCACTCAGTCCATGTCTCGCTTTGTCCGCCCTCCTCCATCAGCGCCCGAGCCAGGTGCGCCGTACCTGGAGCACTACGGGCCGTACCTGCCGGAGCGTGTGGTGAGCCCGCAGTACCCGCAGCCGCAGGGGTACCCGACCCTGGCACAGCCCATGTACCCAGCACACTACGACAGCCGCCGTGTGTACCCCCCCGTGCAGCCCTACCAGCGCGACGACGTGGTGCGGGGCAGCCCGGTGCCCATCGACATCCCGCAGGCGGCCGTGCCCCTCTACGTACCTGAGAACAGAGACAGATACCAGCAGACAGAGGCTTATTGCCCAGTGGCTCCACATCTCGGTCAGATCAGACCTTCGTGCCACAGGGTATGGGCTCTACACTGTGTTTTTGTGGTTGTATTGAGAGAGAAACTATAGAAGTCTGAACTTTAGGAAGCAGATAAAAACTGGAAGGTGATTTAGTTACTGGTCAACTCTGCAGTTGTAATTATGTTAATATGTAAAAGTAGGCTGCTTCAGCGTTCCAAGTAGAAAAGCATTGTGATTCACTTTGGAAATCTCATAAGCTCTGACTTCTCCAGCAAAGATCAGGCTGGAGAGGCCCACTCAATTGCATGGTAAATTCAGTGTGGAAATGGTCACATGTGCATTCTTGTACTGCCCATCTGTGACTGACTGACTCTGTACCTAAGTAGTAAACATTAAACATACTTGCCTTGATAATAGAATTAAAAATTCTGCTCTTCTGAATTTTTCCTATTAGTTAACTGGAAGGTCTTCCTGTTATAAATTTACAAATTTGTTTTGGAATTGAGTTCTGTAGAGTAGTTGTACTTAGGTCGTTCAGATTAAAGGTTCTGAATCCTATTGCTGAGTACAGGAAGTGTTTTTAACTTACCATAACTGATAACATAATTTATCAGTTTGTGTGTGCTGTTTGTGTTTAATTCCATTGCAAAGTTAATAATAAATGCAACTAGTGACCTGTAGAGTTCTACCAGTTTACCATTTATGACTGTAATGGGAACTTGCCATGCTGAAGTGTCCCAGTGGGAACTTCGCCAAGTTGTAACACATTGCCTGTTTGTGGGGTGTCTTGAACCAACACTGGCCACTGTAGGAACATGTATGTCTTATATGAAAGTTAACAAGTAGACTTGAACAAAGTGATCATTACTTGTTACTTTAATGATTCTGTCTATCCTTGGTATTTTGCTCTCCTTGCAGTATATAGCTGCATCACTTTGTTCAGGTAAACAGCATGTAGAAAATTATTCATTTTGTACATTAATGTTTCAGGAGCTCTGAAACATTTTCCTGTGTTCATTTCAGCCTCATCCCAGCCTGGATGAACTTCACCGACGAAGGAAAGAGATCATGGCCCAGCTGGAAGAGAGGAAGGTGATTTCTCCACCTCCTTTTGCACCATCACCAACCTTGCCTCATCCTTTTCACTCAGAGGAGGTAAGCATATTTTGACAAAAACATGAGATACTGGCATGTTTAGAAAACACTTGGGTGTTTATGTGCTGATAGGTGTAGACCAGAAGGATATCAGAACAGTACAGCACTGGCAAGTGTAGGTGAAAGTAGATTTTGTGCCCAGATGGGAAGCCTTTGTAGTACAGTCTCCAGTATTTCAGCTGGATGTTCATCTGCCACTGGTCCTAAGCTCTCTGCTTTCAGTTCAAACAAGAAAATTAATTTTGAGCCATTACTAATTGAAATAATTGCTCTTCATAGTTACTAGACTTTACTCCTGACATATTTAGAGTGAAGTAACAGCTTGATAGAGATTTATTTTTTTAGCCAGTGTCAAAATACCACCTTCAAACTGGCCAAGTGAACAGTCAGCACTGGGAGTGTAGCCAGGGGCTCAGAGTTTCACGCACTTCATGCATTCTCTGGCCCAGTTCCAGAGGGTGATGTATCTGATAAAAAATAATCCTGGTGGTGTTTCTCAAGTTCATTACTGTTGAAGTGAACAGGGATGGCTGTGAAACTGCTTTTTCCCTTTACTTACAGAACCAGATTTTTGTTTTTGTACAGTACTTGGATGAAGACCTGAAGGTAGCTGGGAAATACAAAGGAAATGACTACAGCCAGTACTCTCCCTGGTCCTGTGACACCATTGGCTCCTACATTGGAACCAAAGATGCAAAACCCAAAGATGTTGTGGCAGCAAGGAGTGTGGAGATGGCGGTATGCAGGGATAAGGGGAAAACAGAAGAGGGGATATTTCTGTGGGTTGAGAAGGACTTGCATTTGCTTTCTATGATGATGGCAGTGCTTTTAGTTAGGTTCAGAATGCATTGCAGTCACAGAAAGCATTTGCAGGTATGTGAAGCACTTTGTTTTGAAGGTTATAAACAGTCCTACCCTTATGTAGCTGGTACAAAATTCTGCATATAGATGCACGATAACCACTCTCCTCTGAAGCCATGGATAGGAAGAATATTTTGCAAGGATTATTCTTTGCACTTACTTGAAATTCAAAAATTGTTCTGTCCTGGCAGTTTGGTAATTAAGCATGTCCATCTGTTGCTCTCTGTACTTCTTTGTGTCAGAGGAAGATGCCATAACTTAACTTTAGCAATTAATTCCTTCTAAGGTGATTGTTATTGCTGTTAAGGGTGTTACTAGTTTTTACTTGGAAGACGGTGATTTTTGGCCACAAGAGTACCTAAAACTTGCATGAAGTTTTTTGAGAAAAGCACAGTCAAACATTGTTCTAGGCTGTTTCTTCTTGAAGGCAGTTTCTAGCTCTATGCTACACTTATTCAGCCCTTCATTGCACTTTGGGAGGTGGGCCATGGTTTTGGTTTTTGTTGCTCTATTTTTGCTTGATCAGTATTGCAAAAGGAAGGAGCTTCTTGGATGTTACAATTGGGAGTCATGAATGGAGAAGAAAATAAAGAGGAGCTTTAAATACCACCTTTATTCAGTTTCTTCCTAACATTCAGGCATCACTCAACACAAGTAGGCTGGTAGCCCATGCATGTAGGAAGTCATTCAAGCTCTTCAAGAGAAAAAGCTGTTTAGTCTGAGGAACTATTTCACAGAGATTCATCTATTCTCCTTCACCCCCTCTCAACAAAAGTGATCTATTGACTGGTTTTTTTGTATTGTTGGAGTCATGGTGACCTTTCTTCAGCCAGTCAGAGGTGGGGGGAACATTTCTAATCAGAATTCATTGTTCTGTGGACAGATGCCCACCTGTTGCAACCACTTAGTTAGATCATGATTTTTTTGGTTGAACTTCTCCTCAGAAAGGCTTCCCTTTTTCCCTCTGCCCCATAGGAATTAAATTTGTCTTTTTTCTGTCTGCTGAATTGCTTTCCTCTTAAAACCTTGAAGCTACTGTTGGAAATGGACCAAAAAAGGAGGCTTTCTCCTGGAAAAAGAAGAGCAAAAACCTACATTTCATCTGCAGCTTTGGCCTTTTTACCTGTCCTCTTGCTCTCAGTTGTACACAGCATGGTTGTCTGGAATTATCTTGCTGCCACGTTTGACCTGGGGAAGTACTGAGATTACTTGGAATCAGCTTATTGCTGGCCAAGTGGCAGCATCCAGGAATGATAAACAACACTTGGCTTTCAGCCCTGCTGCTAGAAAACTGTATAAAAAAACTGCAGCTCAATTAAGAGAAGTAATAGGGTTCTGGAGAAGTAACCTCCTTTTTCAAGGCTAAACAAAATACTCTTCTGCCCCAGAGCTCATTTTTATTTAAGCAAAATGGGATCTCTGCTGCCTTTTTTTTTTCTCCTCACAGGAAGAGACTATCAGGAGACCTTTACTGAATTAATTCTTCAGTATTTCTTTTTTAAAATAATTCGTAAGAGATTCCTTTTTTGAAGGACAGGAAATAGTATCATCTGAGAGTGCATAATGCTGCATATTCTGAAGATGGCATGCAGCTTTACTGAGTAAATAGAAATATATTAAAATTGATACTAGCATCCTATGGCCTTGAGTTTAAAATGTAATTTTTTTCCAAAATTCCAAAATAGATTTTCCCTAAGGTTTCAGTTTCCAAGTATTAAATTACTTGAGTTTAGCTTCCAATTTAGTTGTTACTGCTGTTTTTACTCCTTTGTTCCTGCCTCAGATAAGTTAACTGTTTCTAGCAATCCTTATCCCCACCGAAAGCTTGCAGAGTTTTATTTTAATATTGAACTATACCAAAGGTTGTAGCCTTTAGACAATTTTCTTGGTGTAGTGGCCTGACTTACTTTACTTTTTTATTTTACTGCATAACGTTTTATTTCTTTAGCAAATCTTGATTTTGACAATTCTTACCATGTTACATTTTCTGGTAGCCAACAGATAGCTTTCCTGTTTTACTCAGCTCTTTGAGGAGAGAGTGAACTTTGTCTCTTCATATGCTGACCCATTAAGGTGTTCGAGTCTGAAACTGTTAGAAACCAGGATGATCCAGTTAGAAGCAGTACTGCTGCTTAATGAAAAATGCCTGAAATACTAGACATGTCCAAGTAAGTGCAGTGCTGAAAAATTTGCATTCTGAGTCATCTGCAGGGCTGTTAGGTGATATAATTCTTAACAGTGGCCTTCAGAGAAATTTCTTTTTGATTATAGGAGGAACATATATTCCTCAGAGATGCCCACTGGTGTTTTCCCCTGTTCTCTTCCCATTAGACTTTCTCTGTTTCCATTTGCTGCTGCTCTCTTCTTCTGGATTTGATCACAATTCATTTTGCAGCTTTTTCAGTGCAGTCTAGGTAATGGTCATCTCCATTAAAGAGATGTCCCCTCTGACAGTAGAGTTAGAAACTGAAGAATAGGAAAACTAACTGAAAAGTGAAGGGAGACAGAATGAGAGAGACTTACTGCACTTACCAAATTGTTGTGAAGGGAATGTGATGCTGTTACTTTGTGAATGAGTTTTTGAGTGCCTTTTGCCTGTCTTGTCCAGAACGTGGACAGCAAAGCCATGCGTGAGCAGCGCCTGGACATGCAGAGGCGAGCTGCCGAGACAGGGGACGATGACCTCATTCCTTTTGGGGACCGACCAACTGTGTCAAGATTTGGGGCCATCTCTCGCACTTCCAAAGCCATGTACCAGAACTCTGGGCCCATGCAGGCCATGGCGGTTCAGGGAGCTGCCACCAAATCCATCATTTCAGGTATGATCTCTGCTCTTGGATTTTGCTGGCTGTTGCTATTTTCTTTACTGCTGCAGTGTTGTTTGGGTCAAAGAAAAGCCCTGTAAACTCACATTTTAGAAATACAGCTGTGGTGTGTGTTAATACCACTTAGAATTACTTCAGGTAAGGTTGTACTGAGAAGACTGAATTCAGAACAGCATTGCCACAGCCTTCTGAGATCACTTGGTCTGGACAAGAGGAGACAGAGGGCAGACCCCGCAGCAGTTTACTGCTTCTTCCTGAGGGGATGCAGAAGGGCAGGCCCTGATTTCTTTCTAGTGACCAGTGAAAGGACTGGAGCTGTGTTAGGGGAGGGTTAGGTTGGATATCAGGAAAAGGTTCTTTCCTCAGAGGGTGATGAGGCACTGAACAGGCAATGGTCATAGCCCTGGGACTGCAAGAGCTCCAGAACTACTGTACGATAGTCTCAGGCACAGAACGGGATTGTTGGGTTATCTGTGGAGGGCCAGGAATTGTACTCTGTGGTCTTTATGTATCCCTTCCATTTGTGTCTGGATATTCAATGATTCCATTAGGTGTTTGTGCATACACAGTGTATTTGTTTGTGATATGTTGTTGCTGTTACGTTTTTCTGCCAGTCCCTCAGAAGTGAAGCTTATTTTAAGTCTATAGCTGCAGAATCCAGATGCCTAGCACTTTTTCAAATGCATAATGCAAAACCATCTTGATGAAGTACTGCTGCTGTCCTGCTTTATGGGTAGCTGCTCTTTCAAGCTTAATGCAGCCATTGTCTCATGTACTGTTAGGCAAAGCAAAAAAGTAGGAGTAGTTCATTTCCAACACATATGTTTTCTAATCACGTGTATAATATGGCTTTCAATTGTCTCTTTCTTGAGG
Organism: Sialia sialis; assembly: GCA_009812075.1. Classification (NCBI taxonomy): domain Eukaryota; kingdom Metazoa; phylum Chordata; class Aves; order Passeriformes; family Turdidae; genus Sialia; species Sialia sialis. The sequence goes on along the minus strand of VRYO01001717.1, from coordinate 7,221,819 downwards.
TGCATTGAACAACCTTAAGAAAATATTTCATTATTATATTCCCCAAAACTTGCTTCTGGCTTTTTTGAGCAGTAATTTTTTAGACTTTATTACTGGTAGAGCTCTGACTTCCCTGAAAACTTAATCTTTAAACTGTAGTTACCTAGGTATGGTAGAATTATCAATGAACTCCTGAGTCCTTTAGGAATTTCAGTAGTAAAAACAACTGCAGTCATCATGCCTGTGAGTTTTGTTCTTTGCTCATATGCCTGAGTATCTGAAGTCCTTTGCAGTCTCAGACTCTGGAAGGCTGTCACAAACTGTTAGACATACAGGAAGAGTCATGTGTTAGGCATGTGAGACAGTTCACAGAGAGTATTTCTGTGTTCATTTAATCAGAAGAAATGTTGGACTTCTCATAATTGGAGGGCCAGGCTTTCTTTTCTGTCTAGTTCTGTATTGGCTGAGCGACTGAAAGGGTGATTTTTGTAGTAATGCAATGTGGTTTTCTTCTGTTCCCTGGTAGACTACAGTCCTTATGAAACCCACGGTGGCTGGGGAGGCTCTCCATATTCTCCTCATCAAAATATACCTTCTCAGGGACGTTTCAATGACAGGTAGGATTGCTTTATTTTTTTCTTTGCCTTTTTCTAAATTTTTCTTTTACCTATTTTTTTCTGTGTCAGTTAAGATGGTTTTTTTGGAATTGTCTTATTTTCCAATCCCAAAGGGAGAGACTGTCCATGTCAGATGTGGCTGGTCATGGGAAGCAGTTGCCCTCAGCTGAACGAGAGCAGCAGCTGCGCATGGAACTGCAACAAGTTGACCATCAGATCAGCCAGCAGACACAAATGCGGGGACTGGAGGTTGGTACTGGCATTTGGAGCAGCACTGGGGGGTGGTATGGAGAGAGGTGATGCTGGTAAAGCTTTTCATGGGCTGACCTTTGTAGTGATATTCAGTAACAATACTTGATCTTGTGATGCCACGCATCAGGGCTGTGGTGCAAGTGCCAGCCTTTCTGCTTAGCAGCAGAAACTTCCCTGCACTCCACATCAACACCATATTTGAATCTGCAGTCTGTGGTCAGTCTTGTTTGCTGTCATTGTCTTTCTCACTCCCCCTCTGTTCAGCTCTACTCAGAGGCAAGCTTGTGGTGTAGGAGCCTGTTCTTGACTTTAACACTGCTGGAAATGTCTGATTTTATGTACAGAAAGCCATGAGCTTCATCTGTTACGTGTTTAGCTTGCTTTGTACCTGTTTCTTCCTAAATAGCACAAGCCACAAGAGTCAAGAAAGTAAATATGTGATATATTTAGCTTGAAAAATTAAAGCTTAGTATTTTATGGCTTCTTGCTTAGAAGAAGTGTAGTTGGAGCATAAGGCAAGATGAGTGTGTTTTTGTAAAAGAATTAATGAGCTGAAATATTTTGATTTTGTTAGAGAGAAGGAGAAATGCCAAGCCATAATGAATTAATAGTTTTAGAAAGCTTAAATTACTTTTTTTCCTGTTAGGAAAAAAAGCAGTAAATACTTACCAGAAAACTGTTCTAGATACCTCAGCAACTATTTGTGTTAACATTTTTCCAGAAAAAAAATGCTGTAAGTAGTGGATAGCAGCTTCTGCTGAAGCTGTGGGTAGCTAAGAACTTATGTTACAGAGCAGGGTTATTGCAGATTAGTTTAAGAGCTCACAATTAAATCACAGCAGTAGTTTCAGTAATATGCATTTGTTAGTTACTTGAAACATAGCTTGTGTTCTTGTGCTTTTGTTTGGGAATGAGAGGAGAAAACGTTTTCAGTCTTGCATGTCTGCCTTTGCCATAATACAAGAGTATTGGAAAGTTGCAAAACCTTTAAGTGGCCTTCTCCTGCTCATCATTGTTGGGATTGTGTCAGTGTTAAATCCTACAAAGTTGAATGTTGAGCCTTGATTTTGCCAGAATAAGAATTTTGCAGAATTAGTCAGTTATTTTGAGTAAGAACAGCTTTCAGTTTATCTTCTGTGTTTGAAGTTGCATGTAGATATTGGGTATCAAGTAGTCTTCACTGATTTGCCTATTACAAGGTTGCAGCTATCAATTCAGCCAGAGCATGAAGAGCTAGATCATTCTGCTTTTGCATTGCACGAGCATTTCTGCTTAAAGACCAGCCAGATGGGTTGTGTGGAGTACAAGAAGATATATTTAAATGCAGAGCACACACTTGCAGAATTGATTCCCAAGTATTAGCAGATTTTTAGAATGGCTGAAGTGGCTACTGCTTTTAGTAACTTGCAACTTGTGAATGACCATAGTCACTTGCCTCTCTCTGTTCCTCTGTTTCCTGGAGTGGGTCAGTAGACTACATCTCTCAGGTTGAGGTAATAGTTCTGGCTCTGCTGTAGAACTAAATAAGTTCTACTGCTGTAAATTAAGCAGCAGGTGTGGTTATCTGCAGTTCTCTTTCGTTGAACACAGAGCTCAGAAAAGAGTAGTTCATGGGCTTAGTCTTAGCTTTGAGAAGGGAGTGGTATGTGAAGAAAACACATGCAAATATATGACAGCAAGAGGTATTTAACACTGCTTGTTTAAAAGTGAAAATACTTGTGTAAGTGTACAGAAATATGTTGAAACTTGCATTAGAAGTGATTTCAATTGGGACATTGTTAAGTGTGGTGAGAGGCAGTCTTGGTTTTGTAGATGAGCAATGCTCTGGAATTATGGCCTTGGAGCTCTCTGTGCTTGGTGTGTTGTGTGCTCAGTTGTCTATGTGCTTGGCTTTATGCATTTAGGCTGTTAGTAACAGGCTGCTGTTGCAGAGAGAGGCGACTACCCTGGCAGGCCAACCACAGCCCCCACCCCCACCTCCCAAGTGGCCTGGGATGATCTCAAGTGAACAGCTGAGCTTGGAGCTACACCAGGTGGAAAGGGAAATTGGGAAGAGAACCCGTGAGCTGAGCATGGTGAGTGCTGGGGGCGTGGGAGGTAGAGAGATGCAGTGGAGAGCTGTGTACCTGGCTACAGCCCTTTCACCTGGGCAGAAAGGCTCCTTACTGGATGCCCACAGCTGTTCTTCAAAACCTCCTGAAGAATTTCTTGAGTCTTCTTCATGAGGAAGTTTAACGTAGATGCTTCAAAATGTTCATTTGTCACCATTTGAAAAAGTGTGGTGTTGAATTTGATGGAAACCAAATTGTCTCCAAGGTCACTGTGCCATGAGTTCTGTTAAGTGCTTTAACATAGGGAACATTGTCTGCAAGTACAGGCTAGCGTTCACAAGTCCGTGTGCTGTTACAGTCTGTGGCCTTTGCTTGTTGTTACAAGGATCATCCCTTCCTTTTGAGAAAGACTGTGTCCTGAGAGGATGAGCATATCTCAAAGTCTGGTTTTGTCTCACGGCTTTTGCGGGTTAAATTGTGTGACTGCAGTTTACAAGCCTTATTCATCGTCCCTAGGGGATGAAGTCTCCAATTCTTACAACACACTCTTAAAGAATTTTTCATCTGTCCTTTCTTTAAAGGAGAGCCAGTCTTCACTGGATATGAAAAACAAGCTGGGCACCACTAAACAGACAGAAAATGGACAATTAGAACCACAAAACAAGGTTCCAGCTGAGGACCTTACACTGACATTCAGGTAATACAGGCCTTCAACCTGTCTTTGTCTAACAGGAGACTGACTTCTTCAAGGCCACTCTCCTGTTGAATAAATACCCTTGCCTCCCATCAGCTATGATGAGGAAGCACCTACTAGGCAGAAAGAACACAAATCAAGTTTTTATAGTGCAGGCATGAATTAAGGAGCTCTCTAGCTGTGGAGTAGGTGAGTGGAATAAAACTGTATATAAGTTAATGCAACAGAAGACTTGCAGTGTCTATCAGAGAGGAATCCATCTAGTCAGTACTGGATGATTAGTAGATAGAAGCAGAAGTTACGCAGCTGTTACAAAAGAAATCCTTATCTGCTGTTTCAGTTTCAAATAAGTCTCCCAAATGTGAAAGTTATTCCATCCCCCTAAGGTATGTGATACGGATGTTGTCTAGGAAGGCACACCCTTTGAAACTCAGTTCACTTTCAGTTGTCAGTAGTGGACTTGTCCCTGTGCAGATGCTGAGATTGTTTTCAGTTCACATTTAGTAGACGGGTGGAATAAGATGTTGGCTTGGAATGCTGGAAGTCTCTACAGCAAGTATTTTCAAATGGCCACGAGGATCTATGTGTATTCAGGCCAGCACTGAACAGAGAAGCTTGGATGTTTGCAAAACTTCATGTGAGCAGTTTGGAATAATAATATTTATTCAGAATGAGCATTTTCTGAATAGGTACACTATTGCTAATGAAGTCTGTGTCTTTCTGTAACTGGTTCTGGAGTTCTGTGCTGCACCATCAGATTGACACCTCCAGAGCAGGAACTAATTTTTGCATATGGTGCTGTGAAAGTAATGAAATCAAAACAAAGGTTTATATTTTTAAAATCAGGTGGAAAAAAAAGAAAGATAAATTATTATTAGGTAAGTTAAATATTCTGGAATGTGTACACTGAAAAATAAAGGAAAAATCTGAGAATTGTTTCTTTTCACCCACTTCCCTCCAGCAGTGATGTTCCGAATGGATCAGCTTTGACCCAAGAGAACATTGGCCTCCTGTCAAACAATATGGCATCTCTCAGCCTGTCAGAGGACCCCGAGGGAGGAGGGGATGGCCACGACTCCCAGCGAGCGGGAGTGACACCCACATCTGCTCCATGAAGCGAGGCCAGCACACCCTGGAGTTCCTTCTGCTGGGGTGTTGGCAGCTTCCACCTTGTGTTTTTTTCCAGGGATGATTGGACAAACCCAGGAGCAGCAGCAGTAGCAGAGCAGCAGGTCCAGAGGCAATGTGCACAAACACAACTACTAGAAACAAATCCTGCACATAGTTCACATTAACGCATTTTTTAATTAAAAAAAATGAAAATTAGCAGTATCTGCAAAGAATTCAAATTAAATTTGTTTTTGTTCTGTGAATGAACTTTATTTTAATAACTTTGGACGCCTTGAATCCCAGGGCTTAAAAAAAAAGATATTATATATATATACTCTGTTTGATTAATTGTATGATCTTAATGAAGTAGGTTTTTTCTTTTATTTTGGTATTATTACATACCCAGTGCATAATTCCTTATTACCTTACTAAAACAATTTGGCCACTTCCTTGTATGGTTTAAGGGTAAACAAGGAATGAGGGTTGGAGAGTAGCTGTCAATTGCAGGTCAAAAGATGTGCAGCAAACTTCATGCTTAACCAATTCCTCCCACTACAAATGACAGAGTCTTTGTACAGGCGTGGCCCTTTCTAAAGGCTGGCATTGTTTAAGATCTGTGTGTGTTACAATCTGACACCTGAGTATCAAGCTGCAGTTTGTCGGGGCTGCAGTGAATCCACCCTGAATTCCTGTTTCAAGGGGGAAGAATTGCACCAAAGTAACCACCGAAGGTGCAGCACAGATCTTGCCAGAAGTATTGAGAATCAAATTTTGCCTGATAGATCTAATACTTCTCTAAGTAGATGCTTTGTAGGCGTAAGTCAGAGAAGCTGTGTCTGTTGATTTTTTTTATTTTATTTTTTTTAATTACAGACTTTGTTATTGCTGCACATTTTTTTAGTTTTTTGGCATATGCTGAGGTAAGATCCTGGATATGAAGACCTCTTGAGAGTGATTTTTCAAGTGCTGCTCCCTCTCTAACTTCTTGGCCTGTCCTCATTTTTTCTTTCTGGGTTCGACTACTAAGTGGGAAAGCACTGGTTATGTAATAAATTACTGCATTGCTTTGGTTGGGTAAAGCAAGAGTTAATAAATCTTCTTGGGTTTTAGTTTTTTTTTCCTTAACCTTAACTCCTGCTGAGGTTATAGCAACCTTGGGCTAAGCTTTGCATTCATCATACTGTTAAATAAAACAAAAGGGGGGGTGGGAGGGGATACAGTCTCACTATTGCCTACCAGTAGGAGAGTCCAAACAGAAGACTCTTTTGAGTAGCAATTATTTAATTTGCCCAGTCAAGGCACCGCGTTTATATACTATTTCACATTGAATTTGATTATGCCCTACAGACCTGGCTGGTCAAGGATTTGATACACATATTGGCTTGGGATTCGAGCTTTCTTTTTTATTTAAATAAAAATTTATATATAAATATATATATACATATATACATAGTTATATCTGTATATATATTGGGTATGTTTTAAGAATTTTTTCGCATGAGCGCAGCTGTTGTGATCAAATGTCTGGGAGGTAGAAGCACTGAATGAAAATAAAAGCGTTTTTCACCACACCCCCCCACACTTTCCATGTGTCTTAACACGGGTTTATTTTGCTCTTAGTTGAACTTTGGCCTCTTAATTGCCTGGAGTAGTTTGAAGCTTGCTTTTTTCTAATGCCTCTTTTAACTTTTGGCAAAGAATCAACTTTGCACTGAAACAGCTTCATCTCCCCTTGCCCCTATCGATCTGTATCTCCTGCTTGAAGCCAGGCATTCCAGCCACTCCCTTGGAGCTGAGCAGACCTGGGGTGATGCAGTTGGGAGCCCATCAGGTCTGTTCCTCCCTCCTGTGCTCTGGGCTGAGGAGGATGAAGGTTTTTTCCTGGCTGCCTGCTCCCGACTCACCTGACACAGGCCCTGAGCCCTCTCATCCTTCGGTGCAGAGCACCACCCTCAGGTCAGCCTCTTCCTTGATTTTAATTAGTTTGCTCCTTCCTGCTGTGACTTTATTAGCACAGGGAGCTCATCTTAGTCAAGATAATTAGTGCAATATTCTAATCTAGGGGGACAAGCCCAGAATGTGCCTTTTTTTGACTAGTAATTGTGGATGTAAAATTAATTTTCAAAGATGGTTGTGATAGGTTGGACACTGCAGATTCATTTGTAATACTAGGAAGAAAATCTAGAGGGGCAAAAACCTCTACCTTTTATTTTCAAGTTCCCTCACCAGATTAGGCATTATTCTTTTCTCCCCATTTTCTCCTGCAATTCTTCAGTAAGCACTATTTAGATTGCTGGCCTACATATGATAAATGCTTCCATGATCTGTGGATTAGAAGGAAGACCCTACTGGGTTTTTTTTTTCCTTTGTCCAGCTCTCTGTGCTGTACTTTGTGCGTAATGTCCTTGTTTTGATCAGTGTGTCCAGGTGAATGCCCTGTTTGCCCAGAATTATAGTTTGGCTTGTTAAATAGTTTGTTTAATGTCTACTAACAGTATTGATTTTCGACTTTGTTTCATCCCCTCCTTCTCTTACCCTTTTTCTGCAGAGGTTTAGTTGATTAAACAAATCAAACAGCAAAATGCAGTGCATGCTTTTAAGTTTTTTTCTGGAAACTGCACCTAAAAGATTCTGGTTTTGTGAAAAAACTGGGAGACTGTGAGGGACAGATAGCTCTGTATGTAGTGGCAGCATTAATGTTTACAGCTAACAAGTGTGAAAATGTCTGGAGTGACTCTGTCTTGCTACACCCATTCCTGTAGCCCATCATTGTCCCAGTCATACAGGAATTCTGGCCGCCTCCGTGAAATTGGTCTTGGCTACCAAGTGGTTTAGTTCCTTCTGTTGGGCAAGAGGAAGCGGTGTTACCATGGTGTCAGGGCACTGCTGCATCCTTTGGTAGGTAGGTTAAATTTTCTGCTGCGCCCGACAACTCGAACCCTCATCGATATCTGGGTTCCAGCCAGATGGACAGCATGGACAAACCTTCAGAATAGGAAGCTCCAAGTGGTAGGTTAAGCTTCAGTGTGTCAGTGATTCAGTCAGTATATAGATGATGCCTGTTTATTCTGTGGTGTTATTTCCCTCCTTCTGTCAAAGTCTCATCTGTCTGTCCTGTGACCTTGTTCTTTTTTCTTAATAGAAGTTTAAAGTTTTTCTTCTGCCCTTCTTGCATGCTGTCCCATTTCAGAGTAAGACTTTTTTTCTGTAGGTCAGAACACCTTTCCAGCTAGCAGCACTTTTATCCCTGTTCTTCTCTGTGTAGTTTTTTCTGAGCCCTCTCTCCCCTTTTTGCGTCTCTTTCTCCTGTGGCTTGCCCATCCACCCTCCCTGATTGTGTAACAGTGACAGCTTGCTGCCTCAAAACAGAGCATTCAAATGAATTCGCTTAGCCAATAACTTCTGTGAAGTTGCCTTTTCTAATGGTGTTATTACTCAGTGATGCACAAATGTGATATTGCCCCTACTGGTAGGCAAACAGGGGATCTGTATAAACATGGTAAACTGCTGTTTTTCTTTAAAGGAGAGCCAAAGACTTGTGCTTTACACTTTTTTTCCCCCTGGTGTAGCCATTTTGATTGTCAGACATTTGTGTGGGGTATTGTAAGTTGACTGTATTATCCTAATAACAATTTCCAGAAGTTAATGATTGTCAAGCCTTGCCCATGCATTGAATAGTGGAAAATCATTCCATTAAGTCATACAATTTGCAATGTACTGAGATGTATCTGAGATGTTGTGATGTGTTTTCAGTCTTCCATGCACTATCAGCTGACTGAATGGCTCATTTAGAGAGGGAGAAGGAACATAGAAATGTTATAATCCAAGAAGCCTTGTTTTTAAGTGTTTCTAAATTAAATACTGATTGAAAATTTTTTCAGTTACAGTGAAAGATAAATCTGTGTTACAAATGTGACTGACTTTTAAATCCACTGGGATGGAAAAGAATTGTGAAACACTAGCATTGCATTAAATTAGATGTGGAAGAACCAAAGTTGTGATGATATTGTCTCTTGGCAGCATGGACTGAGTAAGGTGGGACAAATTTTGTTAGAAAGGGCCAGAAGTGAGGTTTTGTTTGATAATACAAGAAAGTTGATGGTGTTCCCCTTCCTTTAAGCTACTCAAATTTTCAGACTTGTTACTAAAATTTTTAGGTTCAAAGAGAAATCTCTTAAAGCCCAAGTAGCATAAACCCTCATTTCAATTGCCATTTATAGTTTTTAAACTATAATAAAGCAGACTTAGAGGACAGTTATCTGAAAGACCCCCAGTATAAAGTTTCTTTCCTGAACTGGCTCTTTCAGACCTGCTTTTATGTTCCAAGAAATGCCATGCCAGTGTTCAGGAGGCTCAACAGCAGGAGTTCCAGCCACCTTCTCTGCTTAGAAATGGGAGAAAATACCCAAACATACGCAGTGTGCAAATTTTTGTGCTTGCCTGTGTGTATATGGAGCAGTGGTTTTGGTCCTAGGATAGATAGAAGGAACACACAAAGCAGTGCTGCTGGGGCACGTTACCTTCATATTCAAGTTTTGTCAGCATTCACTTTCCAAAAAACAGCCTTCCATTCCTGCCTCCTAATGTTGCTGATTTAAAAACAACCCCAAAAAACTGCTCAGCAACTTAATTTCTTGTATCACAATAAATCAGTTCCCCTGGGGGGAAGAAAGAGAACAAGAGTTTCTGAGTTGCCTACATGGTAATGGAGTTATGAACTGAGAAACCATTCACCTTGCTTGAGTAAGTGTAAACTGAATTCTGAGGAGAACAAAGCAGTTCATCTAAGCCACCTTTTGTGTACAGCTATGGTGCCAAGAGATGGGTGGTTGTTACTTGTGGTAAATCAGCACACAGATTATTAAGTAACACAAATTGATTTGCTCTCAATTTAAATAGACTCTTAAAATGTCAAAAAATTCATTGGGAGTTTTTATTTTCATAGTCATCTGTTGCCAACGGCATTATTTTCTGTTGTAATGTCGGGATGACAGAGACTAGAGTTAAGTTAATTCTAGTTATACAACATAAGAAAGAGATTTGTGGAAGTGTTATCCCAGCAGTGTCCTTCTACAGTTAACATGTGGCCTTTATTCTTCTGTAGGAAGAAGAATGTAACTGCTTAGTGTTGTCACAGTCTTTGAGCCACTTGTTGTGATGCAAGTAGAGCCTTGGGTAGCAGAGAAAGAACAAACTTAACATTTATTTTCTTTATAATTTTATTTCCTATTGGCAAGTGTAATAGCATGCCATGGGAAGTGTGGCAAGCAAAGAAGCTGCAGCTCTTTCTGAAATTTCCCAGTATAAAGAGTGCATTGCAACGTGGATTTGTCTGCATCAGGAACATCACAGTCATTTGATGCTTAAAATATGTGGCCATAATAATCAAAATTGGATGCCTGTAGCTTAGTAACACGAATAATTAACTAATCTTTCCCAGGCAATCTTTGCAATTCCACTGAGTTTGTGTATGATTTTTAGTGCTAATTGCAAGATGTTCAGCAGTTAGGAAGGTTTAGGTGCCTAACTTCATCCAGCAAGGCAGCTTTGCTTGGATATACTGGTTGGATGTTTTCATATGCCAGGAAAAAACTGTTTTGAAGATCTGCAAGTTTTAGGAAAATGCATTTGTCCAATACAGTATTGGGAGAGACAGAACCAACAGGTAGTACAGTTTCTGGAAATAAAAAGCATTAGACATGATGGAATTACATGTGAAATGTATATGGGGTAAATGTATCTGTAAGCAGAAAAAAAAAAAGAAAATATTGTCGAGTACTTGATGCTCAAGAAATTCTTTGCTTCTTCGTAATGTTGAAAGTATTTCATTAATAGTTCTGTGGCAGACACTACTCACAAGTCTTTGGCATCCAAACCAGATTGTATATCAGATGGATCCCACAACTGGATATGTGCACTGACTTCTTTATTTGTAGCTTTTTAAAAAATAAATCTGGCAGCAGCCTTTAATAAATGCATGAAGCAACCTGGGAGGAAGCAAACTCGTTCACATCAAGCTGCTGCACAGCTCACAATTGGTACTGTTCATCTGCAGCCTCTTGTAAATGAAGCTGATCAACATGGGCAAAACTAATCACTTTCAGAGTGTTTCCTAATTTTAAGGAGTTCCCATACCCCCTTTAGCTTTCCTTTGCTGTGTAAGCAGTTTCCATGCTAAAAGGATCTTTCCTTGAAGACAGCAGCTGTTCTGTAGCTTGGCTATGTTTCCCTATTTTCTCTTAACTGGTAGTGTCATGTTAAGCTCTTCCCCCAGCTTGTATTTGTTGCTGTCGGGAGGAAGAGGTGAAGCAGGATGTGTGAATGGAGGGAGAAAGAATTGTGGGATCTGTGTGACAGCTCCCACTTCTTTGAAATCATCTACTTCCAGTTGTGGGATTTCTCGATATATGATTTTTTTTGTGGTTTTTATAAGCCTGATTTTCTTTGATCTTGTTAGTTCCTTACAAGTCTCCCGAGACATTCTGCAGTCATTATCACCTTTTTGGGTGGAGTTTATTTTATTTTTTGGGTTGTTTGTTTGGTTTGTTTTTTTAAGTAACTTTTTAACATTGGTGCATATATGCTTGGGATAGAGCTCATGTAATTATCCAATCGTATTGATTGTATGTGATTGTGCCCTGCAGAGGTATATTTAACAAAAAATAAAATAAAGGATAGTCTAGGTAATAAAGGAGACCATGAAATTTGTTGAGTAAGGTTATGAACTATTTCTTAAATTTATTTAGGATCCTAGATAAGTGAAATTCCATCTGTTGTTCTCATTAATCAGTGCTAAACAAAATACCATTCATTCTCTCCTTGTGTTTTTCCTTGCTTTTCTTCTGCTGTTTTCTTCCTTTCCTGTTTCTCTTTCCCATAAACAAAATCCTCAATCCTTCATGGGAGTGGCTGACTCTGGGTTGGTATTGTGGATATGTTTGTAACTATCAAAACATTCTCAATAGGAGTAGAACTAAAGTAGAATGTATAAGAAGAATTCCGTAAATTGAATTCTTTGCAAGTTCAGGTGAATTATGAAGTTTTGTACTTACAGGTCTGGTCATGGAGGAGATGTTCAGAGAGAGATGGGGAATTGCTGTGTCTTTTCCAGGGATTTTAGATGCTTTGCTGTCTTTTGGGAAAAGTGAGATAACAAAAGGAGTAGAAGAAAGTTCTCTATATCCAAGTCCCTGTGTCTTTACTCCTACAATGTACTTTTTAGACTTGAAAGATAAACCTTCTAAATACTTTGCTGAAGTGGGACAGAATGCATTGAAGGAGGTAAAAGGCAAGAGGATCCAGAGATCTGAAAATCAGTATTGGTCTCCTTTATTTAATTCTCAGACCTATAGAGCCAATGGTGTCACTTTTGTTTGAAAGAACAAGGGAGTGGAGACCTACTGTACAGGCATGGCAGTTTTATGGAAAAAGCCATATGTTGAAATGCTATTTCTTCCCTCTTTGCCTTGATTTTCTCCCTCTTAAAGCTGACTCAACCTCAACCTTGCTCTCACAGAATGTCTGAGGGTCCTTTGAATTGCAGATTGAGCAAAAAAAAAAGTGGAAAAGTGATTCACTATTTGGTTTGTAAATAGATAGAAATATCTACAAAGTCTTCGCTGCTTTTCTGTCAGCATTTACATTAAGCGATAAAATAATGAAGAACACTTCGAAAATCTCTTTTTTTCTGTCTGGGTTGAATGAATTCATTCTAAATTTTGTGTGAGGTGTGAGACTGTCAAACCATCTGAGTAAGGTTTTCACCAGCTCAAGGTGTGTGTGTGTTCTCGGCCAGGCTGGACCATAAGAGATGCCAAATAGCAAAGAAGCCTGGGTTTGGTCTGCTCTCTTCTGACATCACCTATAAACAAAGTGGCTCCTTCACTTGTTGAACAGAGGTGACAAGAAAAGATACTCAATCAGTTTTGTTAATTGCCAGAGTGTACATATTTTAAAAGCAAACCAGACCCTTCAGAGCAAGGACTGAGCAGCATTTATCTCATGTTGAGCCTGGTTTGGAAGTTGCCTTAAAGTGAGAATTAGTTTTGCTCCACAGTCTGCTTTGTGGTTTTTAGTCTTCTCCTTTCACACTGTTTTGTGGTCTCTAATAAGTCATTGTCTGTAAATCTGAAACTGGATGAAGCTGCTGCTTCACTGAAAAACTCTTCCTTCTACTCCAGGGCAAGCACAGCCTTCTGCCCCTCGAGTTTGTGCATAATATCCATTACTATTGTCTTTGTTATTCTTGAGCTTGGGCACCAAGGTAAGGTGTGTTTTGCTGGGCTGAAGCCCATCACTGCTCATTATTAGGCCCCTCACATTTCCACACTATTGCTGGATGAGTCAAAGCATTCAGTTCCTATAAGGGAATTGTATTTAGTGGGAAATCCAGCAGAAAACTAAGTTTCAGTTGGGGATGGTTTCCTTACCCTTTCTCCCACTAGTCTGAGGATTCAGGATCTTCATGTAGTGAGTCACTTCAGAAGAGAAAAAAAGAAAGCTGAATTCCTATAGTGGCTGGCTTTTAAAAGGAAGATCTGAAGCACTTTGGAGAGTCAGGTCCCTCTGGAAGGAAGTGGTGGGTGCATCAAGAGAGACTGGGGAAAACTTGCTGGGTTTCTTTATGTGGAAAAGAGGGGAGACCAGGCTCAAGTGCATGGTACCTGCTGGAATTTTTTCCCCTTTGGATATGGATAGCAGGATAGGAACAATCTTGAAAAGGCTAGCTTGTGAGATTCCTTGATCCCATCTTGCTCTTTGAGTGCAAGAGTCATTTTCCCTGTGCACAGCCATGAAACTCAGCAGTGAACACCCAAAGCACAAAACAAAATTAAAGCAATTTATGTTCCTCCCCAATCAGGTATGTTTAAGACCTGTTTCTTTCCAGCTGTTCAGTTATTTCTGGAACCTCCTTCCTCCTAACTGAACTCCAATTCCTTGTCTCCAGGACTAAAAATGGGAGAGAAACTAAAACCAAAGCATGATTCATCTGTTTTGCCACGGGCTGCCAGGTTTTGGTACTTGATCGTTTTGAGTCTGTGATCTTTGCTTTGGGTCTGGGAGCAGCAGCTTTGGGAGAAAACCAGCCCCTGTATTAGAACAAACAAGGCATCTAAGAGTTTGTCTTAAGACACTGGCCATCTAGGGTGCTTCCTTAGGCATAGCTCTGCTCAGATAAGAGTGCTGGGTTGTTGCTTAGACCTAAACCAGTCATAAATTACCATTTAAATGCTGCATTCAAAAGATAGATTTACTCAGCTACTCTGGAATAAATGTCTTGGGAGCTCTGTGGGATGTGTGTGGTTGTTTGCTTTTGGTTTTACTGCTGTAAGCTACCTCTGAGCACTGGGTAAATGGAAACCTGTGCTTGGGTGTCTGCCGGAGCGTGAAACATCCCTGATCACTCTGAAAACCCTGCGATCTGAGACCATGTCAGTTACCTCAAAAAATTAAACCAGCAGACACCTGAAGTAACAAGGTACAGTATGAGTCCTTCATTTTTTACATTACCCTTCAATTTATCTCCACAATCTCTGTCCCAATTAACTATGTCCCATACTGATACAGTAAAGTCTTTTACTTAACCCAGACCAATTTGCAATTGCATTTTCCATGAAGGGAAAATGTCCCTCTCACTGGAGGCCAGGAACAGGATGGTTCCAGCACCTGCTGAGCCAGCTTAATCCTGCGATTTGAAATTCAAGGGTCAGTGCTGCCGAATTTGTAGAGCAGCTTCATCCTGAATTAGAAATGGTGTTCAGTCCTGCTCACTACTCTGCCTTGTGAATCTGGACAGGAGTTGGGGGAGCTGCTGTTAAGGTCACAGAGTTACAGAATATCCTGGATTGGAAGGGACCCACCAGGATCACAGGGTCCAACTCCTAGCCCTGCACAGAGACTCCAGCAATCCCACCCTGTGCCTGAAAGTGTTGTCCAAATGCTCCTGGAGCTCTGGCAGTCTCGGGGCTGTAACCATTCCTTGGGGAGCCTGTTCCAGGTGAGTGTGTTTAAGATGGGATGTATTTGAAACTGCAGAATGTGAAGTGGAGCAATTTTTCCCAATTTGTGTCTGAAAGGCTTGGGAAAGGTGAAGGGACTTGGAACAGATGGGGGAAACATTTTGCTTAGCTACAAGATTCCAAAATTAGATATAAAAATAGCTTATATCATTTTTATTCAAACTCTTGAAGAGTTTGAGGTTTTTCTCATGGGATAAGCAGTTAATTTTCTGTTGGCAGAAACTGAGGGCCTGTGGCACTTGCGTGGGATAGGTGGTCAAACTCTCCTTTGTCAGATTGAACTTTAAAACCTCTTTCAAACTAAACATTGCCTCTTTTTTTTCCTACTCTTTGCTTAACCTTCGGCAGCTGGTCATCAGCCTTTGGCCTTAGCAGCCTACTCCCCTCCCACCATCCCCTGCTGCTGAGCACAGAAATTCAGTGGGGAAACTGCTTTGGGCTCAAGCAAGACTGTTCTCTCAAAAATTTGCATTTACCTCCTAAAAGCAGAAGGCTGGAGGTACAGGGGCAGGTAAGATAAACAGATTCCACTCATCTTTCATTGTTAATGAATTCCTTGAAACAGTTTTTTCTCCCTTAGTAGGAGCCTATGAATTGTAGCTGCTGCCAGAGAGGCTTTTTGCTGTTTTAGAGAGCGTCCTCCCACCCTGTCAGGATGGCTGGTTTTCTAAATTGTCAGGCTTGACTTATTCCCAGCCTGCAGCAATCGTGGTGTGTAGGGCAGTTAATGAAGTCAGAATGCCCTGAGTAATTGCTGGGTGTGAAAGAGCACTGCTGTTTGCTTTGGACTCTGTTTTTGGGGTGTGAGGCAGTGGGGAAGGTTTCCCAAGACCCTAAATTAATCTCAAAATGGTTTGAGCTATTTTACATTAACTGGGCTGTGTAGCACAGTGTGTGAGTGCTGTGGGATATTCCCACCACCACCAGTAGCCCCAGTAGGTTCAGTGCTGGGGGTCTGCAAGTCCAGTTAGTCATCCTGTCCTGCAGCCATGGAACAGTGGGATAGAAATGGTGTGTGCTGGTGAGAGCCTAGCCATGTTTCACAACAGCTGAGGGATCGGGGAGTTTCTCCATGCTTCCCCAGAGCCTTCTGATTTTGAGCTGAATCAGCAACTTGTTTCTTGGCTTTCTGCACTTTTTGTTGCTTCACCCTTGTAAGAACTCTCTCTAATTTCTACATTTCCCCTTGCCAGTAATCCCTTTCAGGCAGTGCTGCTGTGGAAATGCTTTTGGTATCCTTCCAGGCTGATACATGGAGTGTGTGTCAGTGCTGCAGAGGAAAAGGGAGCGTTGAAGAGCTGTGGGGGAAGGAGGAGTGAGTTTTAGCCAAATGCTACAACGAAGAACTGGTCTAAGAAACAGCAGGAACTCTTGCCTGTAAGAGACAAGATTGGATGTGTCAGAGACCAGGTCAACCTTAGTGGATGGTAATGTAGATTTAAGGCACTAGCTTGAAGTCCTGTATTGTACCTGAATTGATGGAGTTGGGACTTTACTGCAGAGAAAAAACAAGGACTCTTTGTCATTTAATGAGGACATGGTGAGGATGGAGGTGCTCTCCCCACTCTTGTGTCTTGGCCTTTAAATATGAGATTAGATTCACAGCACTTGTGTGATGGCAAACACCACGAGCTGCTTCTGGCTTGAGAGAAGCAGGTGTTTGTCCCTGTACAGAGAGGGTCAGGACATGCCTTTCCCTGGAGGTGAGAGTGTCAGGACAGGGACCATGGCGAGGTTGTCCTTTCCATAGTAGGACTGGCTGCAAGTGCATGGGTGCTGATGGAGCTGCCAGACCAAGTGTGGGTGAGGGAGGGCTGCTGCAGGCAGTGAAGGGCTCTGTTCCTGGCCCCAGGATTGCAGAACTCTGGACTGTGTCTGGGCTGTTGCTGGCTGACTTTTCCTGTCGAAACCTTTCCTGTTGAAAGGTTTGGAAGAACAGCACTTCCTGAAGTATTTTTAATTGTCTCAGTATTTTTCCTTTCTCTTGACCTAGGTATTGTTTTTCGGTTTTGTAGTCGGTTAACTTCCCTCCCTTTTTAGATTTTTTTTTACCCTTTGTGGTGTTGCATCTGTCCTGAACCTTTCACAAGATAATCTGTGTCATCACCAGTGAGAGCTGTGGCCATGGCTTGAGCGAGTTCCTGCTTTTTTGCTGTGCTATCACACAGCCGTGGTGCTCCAGACAGTCTTAGTGCCAGATGAGGTCGTTTCTGATTTTGCAGAGGAACTAGAGCACAGATGAAGTCATTGGCCAAGAGCCCATGCAGGGGGTTGTGGAAGAACCCAGAGGTCTCCTTCATCCCAGGTCAGCCTTTCAGCTGCTCCTGATTTCTTCCAGCAGGTGCTGGCCCACCAGCACTGGATGATCACACAAATGGAGGTCACCAGTGCTACATGCAGGTGACTTTTAATTTAGTTTCTCAGAAGGCAATTCTTGGTAGCC